>PVJD01000847.1:0-326886 GCA_004026545.1 Mormoops blainvillei
GAGAAAGAACCCACAGGACCAGCTCAAGTGTATCAGTCGCTCAGCTGTTAGCCAATAAAAGCCAATCTAAAAAAATACTGTATCATGGCCAAACTGTGTATACTCCAGAAATACTCAGGCGATTTAAAAGTGTTTGAAGATTCTAAAATGTCATTTGCCATGTTAACGGTAAAGAATGAACAAGGTTTCATCGTGTTAGATGCACAAAAAGCATCAGATAAAATCGAACGCCCTTTCGGGGCAGAGCTTTTAGTAAAATGGGAGCAGGGCAGAACATTCTTACTCCGACTCTTAAAAATCTGTGGAAAAACTAGAGTAGACCTACTCTTAGTGGTGAAATATTTGAAACACGTTGTTAAAACCAGGGAGCAACAAGGATTTCCATAATTCCCACTTGTCCCCAGCCCTGTGCTGTCCCAGCCCGCATCGCGAGAGAGAGAAGTGAAAGTGTGACAGGTGGACAGGAAGCCATACAACTCAGTATTCTAAGGCGATAGGATTTCTGTAATGAACAGAAAATCTTCGATGAAAATATTATTAATAAAAGACACAGCAAGATTTATAGGTACACATTTTTTAAGGTTGCATTTTTAAGGTATACGATAGCATGTAATTTTTTTTTGAAAAAGAGGTACTGTTTACAATATCAAGGAAAGATATAAGGCTGCTATTAATTCACATATCAAAGCCTGTGTAGGTTTTCGGAGGAAAACAATGCAACTTTGGGAAGCCATTCCGGAAGTCTTCGCTGAGTAGCATGGCCAGTCACCTACCCAGAGGGGAAGACTCAGCGTCGGACCTCAGTGCGAGGCTGATGCAGACCCTGGCGGGAGTTTTTGTGGAACATGATAAAGCTGAACCTAGCGTTTACCTGGGCCCGGGACAGTCCAGGGAACAGCAGACCGACACGGAGGACCGGCCCCTCCAACCTCAAGGAGCACAGCAGGGCTGAGGTGAGGAGAGAGAGCCCAGAAACAGCACTACAGATATTTATGGACGTTTCCAACTCTGCGTACGTACAGAGGCAAACAAGCTCACAGAGATGTGAACAGAAATTTCCTCCCCAGAGAGGAAGCCGCACTGGCCTCTCTATACTCTCAAAGTTACTCAGCCTCATTGGTAAGAGAAATGCAAATTAAAGTCACCAGGAAACACACGGATGGTGGATGGTGAAGGAAGCCTGTCCAGGAGGAATACTGGCAGAGCTCGCGGGCGGCACGACCTTGGGGACGACCTTGGGGGATGAGCCCTCTGTGCTAGACGGTCCCACGGTTGCCCTGTGCACGCACCAGGCGTATGTCTGGCCATAAATGGGCAGCAGCCTGTGGCCGTGAGCAAGAGTGGACGGCGACCCCGTGGATGTGCATGTGGCAAAGGCATGCGTGCATTTTTGAGAGAAAAGGCAAATTGCAGAAAATTAACAAAAATGCATCCATGTAGGTTTAAGTGTCTCGTATTTGTGGTGTGTTCAGAAACGTGCCACGTGATACCGTAGATGACCTGGGGGTTAGTGCAGAAAATTCTGAACTCCGTGGGCATGACGAGCCCGCGGAGCCACGTGGTGTCTGCGGGGGGCGGTGAGGGAAGGGTCACACAGATTTGACTGTGTATTCAGGTTTTCTTCAGACGCAGTGTTATTGTTGATACCCTTCTTACATAGTTTTAACACTGCATAGTATTTTTAAATTAAAAAAAAAAACAGCTTGGATTTCCTGCCGGCATCCGTGGGAGGGCAGTGCGACCCTCATGACCAAGTACTGGGTCCCTGGGAGTGTGGATCTTTCCACCCCTTCGCTCTCATTGTCTCCTGTCTTTAGGGCCAGCCATGGAGCTTTCCCAAGGACAGGGGCCCTGCAGGGAACTCCTCCTGGGGTCCGTGTGCAGCGTCCGCGTGCTATAGCATAACCCCGTACACCCACAGCAGGTGCGACCCGTCCCTCTGGGGACCAGAGACAGGATGCAGCACTGAGTGCAGGGTGCTTCCCTCCACCCTTTAGGGGAACGACACCGACATCCCCTTCCTGAGTGCCTCCCGCCCGTCGCCTGTCGTCCCCGGGGCACCGTGCCCCGCTTCATGCTTGCTGGCTCTCTCTCAGGGACTCGAACCTCACGTAACCTCCCGTCAGACCGACATTTCTAGTTCGTCCCCTGGATGCTCTGTTTGCCACAACATTACATGGAGGTGGTGTCCACGCTGCCACGTGAGGAGGGGCCGTTATTGTAAATCCCCGTCCCCATGGGAGGCGTGGCCTGAGTGTCCAGAACGCCCCTCATGCCCGTGCGTGTTCTGTGGCACAAGCGGGCGCAGGAGGGCTGAGGTATGGGGACAGCACCGCCCGGTCATCACTGTCTCCCCACCAGCCCTCTGCGCCCCCCACCCCCGGCACCCACCACAGCGCCCATGGGGGCCAGCCAGGTTCTGGGTTGCTCCCCCTGCCACCTGGTCTCCCGCTCGCCACGCACCAGCTGGCATCCCACACTCCATTCCGGCCCCAACCACCTGACCCCATGCAGACCCCACAGGTGAAGGGCTCAGACATGAGCCACGGGTGGGTCCCAGGGCACCTGTTCTTCTGTCCCACTTGGTTACAAAGTCGGGGTTCCTGCAACCCCCCACTCTTTCAGATTTTGTAATTGCCTGGAACAACTCATAGGACTCAGGAAAGTGCTGTCCTTACATTTACGAGTCTCATGGAGAGGACAGGAATGAACGCCACATGGAAGGGACGCCCGGGAGGAGGTGTGGGGGGCTGGGGCACAGCTTCCCCTCCCGGTGCACCCAGAGGCCGGCAACTCAGTTGCATCGCATGGGGTTCAATGGAGGTGTCATTACGGAGGTGTGGTGATGGCTCATCAGCCACCGGCCACCAGGGAGGAGCTCGATCTGCAGCTCCTCCCCCAGTTCCAGGACAGGGGCGGGGGGCGGTGGGGCTGGAAGTTCCCCACCTCCACCCAGCCCTCCACCTGTGGCTCGGTTTTCCTGGGGGCCGGCCCCCATCCGGAAGCCGGGGGCCCTGCCACCTGCCATCCCCTTGGCACATAAAGCATGCTCTTATCACTGCCCAGATTCCAGGGGATTTTGGTGCTGTGTGCCAGGAACCAGGGACAAAGACCACATATTTATTCTTTCTTATACCACCTGCCCCCAGTGCCCGGAGCGCGGCAGACGCGGGCTGTGCCGCTGTGAAGCCAGGGGTGTGGGGGGCACGGGTGCAAGGCCCGGGCAGAGGGCGGGGCCGGGGAGGGGCCCTGGGGCGGGTGGGCCAGGTGGGCCAGGTGGGGGAGGGGCCGGGTGGCCACAGTGTGGAGTCCCTTCTGAGACGCCGCCCCTATGACCACCGTTTGTCCTCTTCGTCCTCCAAAACCAGGGTGAAACGAAGGGTGGACCTGATAGGCGCCTTCAAACTGGACCCTGTGTACCTGAAGCACAGCCACCAGGACTCAGGTACGCGGCGGTCTCCGAGGGCCCCGGGGCCCGAGCGGAAGGTCCCCGTCCACAGAGGTTTCTGATGGGAGAGGAGCAGAGATGTGCCTCCCCGGGGCGGCAGCAGTGACGGGGCCCCGGCCATCACGGTGGGGCCCGGGCAGGAGCCGGGGGCCAGCAGGGCCAGGAGCGGGGTAGGGGCAGAGGGCAGCGTCCAGGATGGCTGTGGACCTTCCTGCACTACCCTTTAGAACAAAGACAGCCCGTGTCTCTGTAACGCGGGCACCCGCGTGTGCTGGGACCTGCAGGGGACGAAAGGAAAGGAGGAGCCCTGCGGAGGGGCGGGGGGCTGGAGAGAAAGCCGCAGCTCTGGGCAGGACGGGCACGCCAGCGCCACCTTCCGCGTTTGTGCGCGCCCGCCCTCTGCCTGGCCTGGGTGGTGGGACTGTGGACTAGGTCCAGAGCCCACCTACAAATTCTGGTGGGGAATCCAGGGGCATAAACACCATTCAGGCCTGGCCTCAGCCCCCTTGGCTCCCCGGGCCCCGGCCTACTGTCCCTCTAGGGGGTCCTCAGGACACCTCCCTCCCATCTCAGGGACCCAGGGCCAAAATCTCCCCAATGGGGATGTCTTCCCACCTGTCACTTCACCCTGGTGGCTCTTTCGGGGCCACGCCTCCATCCGCACCCTCGCTCGCTGGCTGCTCGCCTACCGCCCTCTCTCATAAGCACCCGAGACCCTTGGGGCGGGGACCACAGCCCCACTGCCCTGGGCTGGGACTGTGCCTGCCTGGCCCCCGGGGGGGCAGCAGAGGGAGCGATTCTGGTCACGATACCCGTTTGTTCTGCGTGTTTCCACATTATCTCATTGGACGCATGGCAGCCAGTGGTAGACATGGAACTGAGACCAAAATAAGTGGGGATTTTGTTTTGATAACAGAAAACCCTTTCACAACGCTGGTGACGGACAAGCGGTCATGTGTGGTACACAGACTTTTCGGGTAGATTCTTTCCTTAGAGAAACTGTACATTTGGAACATAGAAGAGCATAAGCCAGAAAGTCCCCATAGTCCCCCACCGACGCAGACGCTAGTGCACGTGGCTGAGTGTCTCACTACGTGTGGCTCCGTTGTCCCGCTGCCTGTGCTGCCGAGGCCCCTGCGCCCACGTGTGCCTGTGCAGCGGGGAAGGCTCACTAGACACGGAAAAAGGCTTAAACAGGCCACAGTGTGAGCCGGACCATCGTCGCAGGGGGCTGCTGCCCCAAGGGCCAGCGCATTCTTTACAAGATGGTGGGCACCTGTCTGGGGACACTCCTGACTGACAGGTCTGTCCTTAGGGTGCCACCGAGCCGCGGGTGGCCACCGAGCACTTGAGATGTGGCTGGTCTGACCGAAGAACTCGGTGTTTACCTGTATTCGATTTTCATCAAATTTAAAGAGCCACGCACGGCTAGTGGCTCTGAGGTTGGTACAGTGACATAAAGTAAACAGAGGGTCACGACATCATCTGGGTTCCCAACAGGTTCTCATGTCATGCTGCTTCCACACCAGTGCACTTTGGGGAGGTTTATTTTCTTTCTGTGACTTCGGATGACTGCTGAGGACGTGTGTTTAACAGCTTGGCCCCCACCGGCTATGAGGCAGACCGCACCAAGCGGGAGTCGCACAGCTATGTGACTTCATCTCAGGGTCCCTCATGAAACAAGGAGGTTGAACCTCACAAAGCGACCCTGTGGGTCTCCATCTCTGCCATTTTAGACCCCAGTGGAGGAAACAAATGCCCGGCCTGTTCCAGCCGGGTGGCAGGCAGAGAGTTGTAATAAGCTGTGACTCTAGGTTTTCTGGTCATAACATGCAGGCCTGCCTGCCCGCCCAGAGGACCGAGAGCAGGGTGGTGGCGGGTTGCGTTAGGTGGACGGTGTGTCCCAGGTGACTACCGTCAGGGCTGCGATATCACACCATGGCCACTCTTACCTGGGGATGGGGGACATTGAGGGGCCCCAGTACGCCTGGCCCGGATGGCAGGAGAGGGTCAGGGGTCCACTGCGGGACAGCTGCACATCTTCAAATTTCCCCTGACTCCTTGCCCAGGAGTTCCATGTAGAAAGTCCCATCGACGGGAGTCTTGGTCCAGCGTCCTTTCCCCATCCGATCCTGGGATTTACCACACAAGCCAGCCTTTCCCATGACCACTGAGAAGCCGTTGAGTCCAGGACAGTGAAACCAACTCAGGGCACCCTCACCGGGGCCTACCCTGGGCCAGGCACTGGACTGAGACCCGAGGACATGGAGCTGACACCCACCACGGGTGATTCCTCCTTTACATTCTAATCACTCTCTATCTCGCAAATTCACCTCCTGACGTGTAAGTGATGAGGCCCGAATCCAGTGTCACCCTGGGTGCCAGGGGAATCTCGGGGTTTCATGCTCCTGCCACTGCAGAAAGTGACGTGGATGGGAGCCCACATGGTCCGGTGTTTCTGTGTGCACTCTGGGCACCCGGGGAAGCGCTGCAAAGAACACACAGCCCCCACTCACTGGCCTTAGGTCTGCTTCAGGAGGTGATGGACCGACGTGAACATGCAAAGGATCAGGCATGTAATCACCCCATGTGTCTGATGGTTTCTTTCGTCTTTCCCTTTTTTCCAGAGCTGATCACTGACTACAGGGTAAGTGGGAGATTTGTCTCGTGGAACTCAAGGGCCATGCTGACCGAGAACGTGAGGCGGGGCCTGGGCGTGGGAGGCTGTCTCTGGGCCCCTGGACGTGCAAAGGGCCTGGGGCACCAGTCTCGCCCGCACGCTGGGTCTTCTTCCTTCCACCCCCACCTCACAGGCACGGGTGTCCCCTGCCTGCTGCCTGGCCCACGCCCGGCCCCCACCCCATTTCTGGGGGCTCTGTGGCTGTCTCACCTAGAGCACAGCGACAGCTTCCCTTCCTCGTGGGCTCATGGGTGCCTGTGGGCTCTTTTATGGTTTTGGCCCTGAGGGTGAGTTCTGGAAATGCCCTGAGAGCCCAACCTCTCACAAGTGTGAGCACAGTGACCATGGTGCCTCCCAAGTCACCAGTCTGGCCTGTTCTCACCTGCCTCTTGCTGTGAGACCTGCTCCCCCTCTGAGGGCTCGGCTGTCCCACGTGGGGCAGCGGATGGATGGCCGCCCCCCGGGGGACAGCCCGCTTCCATGGGAAGCAGGCGGAGCCGCGGGTGAGAGGGCGCCGTCCCCGCCGCAGTCGCCCCGGGGCCCCTGAGTGACTCCCGTCTCCTGTGCAGCACTGGCAGATACCGCTGGGCCGCAGGTTCCGCTCCTTGAAGATGTGGTTCGTCTTCCGGATGTACGGCGTCACGGGGCTGCAGGCCCACATCCGCAAGGTGACTTTCCCGCATTACCCACCGGGGGGTCTCTGGGAGGGCTGGGGCCTCCGGGGGTGAACTGAAGTGTCAGGATCAGCACACGCGTGACGTCGGGGTATTTACGAGAGGGTCTGCGCATGATTAGGGATCTGTGAAGCTGCTTCCGTGAAGACCACAGGTGATCAGCTCCGGGAGACTCAGAGAATTGAGCTGCCTGTGGCCGACAGCAAGGTCCCGTGAAAGGGGGCGATAGCGAGAACATAGTATTTTGCTCCAGGAACATTCTGGAAAGGAGAAGTTAGAGGCGGGGTGGGGATGGTGTGCCCTAGCCTGGTGACTCTCAGACATACTCCTGCCCGTGCAGGACCCAGCTCTCTAGGGCGGGGTCTCAGCTGTGATGAACCCTCAAACGTGACAAACGCCTGGCTACTCCAAGACCCATCATCTGCTTCTTTTTTTTTTTTAACATTTGAGGAAACTGAGGCCCAAGGAAATGCTAGGGCTTGCCCAACCCTTCCCCTCCGTTTAGCTGGCCTTTCTGCCCCGACGTCCTTCCTTGGCCGTGTCCCCCATCTGCGAGGACACTGGGCCTCTGCCTTCATGGACGTGGAGCTCACCTGCAGCTTCTGACACTAGTGAGGTGACACAGTCATTCCTCAGAAGTCCTGGTGCCAGTGCTTAGCCCCTGTGGGCTGGACAGGGTGTCCCAGGCCCGTCCTCTGTGACAGGGTCTGTGGCCAGGTATCCCCTTGCTCAGTGTCCATCACATGTCACACACTGGCCCCCGTCTGCCTCGCAAGGAGTGGGTGGGTTTACCGGTGAGGGGTCCCCTCTCCTTTGAGAATGTGTTCTCAAAAGTGATGAGCATTCAGCTTCTGTGAGGACAGAACGTGAAAAATAGTGGGTTATGTCCTCATAATGATTCCAACTTGCAGTTCAGGGGCATCTGGGTGTGATTATGCTGCCTCGTGTTAAAAACACTCAAAACCCCCCTCTGAGAGGGTCCCAACGCCTGACAGGAGAGGGGAGGGCCCAGCCTGTCCCCAGGCAAGTGTGTGGTCCCGAGCCCAGCTGTGGGGCGTCCCTGCAGGCCTGGGGCTTTGGCGCCCTCTGGTGGCATGAGGTTTCTCATGCAACTGGGAGCTGCTCCTTTCCGTGGTGTTTGGGCCCCGGCCCCACTGGGAGAAGGACTTGGACTGGGTTGCTCCCGGAGCCCCTCCCAGGGCGGGCTCTGTGCTGCATGCCTGGGTTTAGAGTTAGAGCAAGACGTGCTCTGAGACCGTGTTCCCAGATCAAGTGCCATCAAGAGTTCCATAGATATCTGGACGTCCAATCAGGTGACACTGTTCAATGAGAGGGAGGCAGTGTTTGCATGTGACAGGGACCGATGTGACCCTCATCTCTCAGTGGTGGCGAGAACGTCGTGTAACCCGCGGCCGCGGCCTCGTGGCACGGGGGCTACAGCATTAGACGGCAGCGTTAGGGTCAGCCTCTGGCTCCTCGTCTGCACGGGGCGGCGTCGGTGCTCAGATCGCTCTTCACCACGTTTCCTCTATGATTGTTGGAGTGGCATTTTCCTGAAGACACTACCCTTTTCCAAGGGGGCACGGGTTTTTCCTCAGCCTGCGCGGGAACAGCTGGTGAGAGGGGACATAAGCCCTTGAGGAAAGTGGCTAAAAGTCGCCACCGAGCCCCGGACGTACAGTCTAGTGTGTTCTGGGCCGAGAGAGCTGGGAAGCTCAGGCAGATCCCTTTCCCTTTCCAGCACGTGCAGCTGGCTCACGAGTTCGAGTCTTTGGTGAACCAGGACCCTCGCTTTGAAATCTGTATGGAAGTCACTCTGGGGCTGGTCTGCTTCCGGCTAAAGGTATGTTCAAGTCCCTTTTCATCTTCGTTTTCTTGTAATGGCCCAGAGGACGGAGTATCATGCCTTTCTCCCACGCTCAAACACTTGCATTCACTCCCCAAAGCACACCACCCAGCTTCCAGTTGGCCCGTGGACTGTCCCAGCCCCGGCGCCGCCTGCCTGCCCGCGGCGCCCTCCCCGGTCTCAGGAGCTGCCCTCTGCTCCGGGGCCACATTCTGACAGCTCTTGCTGACGGAGGCCCTTGGTCCCAGGATGCTCACCGTTCCCACCGTCCAGGCATCTTGGCCGCTGGCACAGAGCGAGGACTCATCCGTCTTTGGTGTCAGCCCTGGGCCAGCATCAGCGTCAGCTGGGAGTTGGCGACAAAGGCCTGTCTTGGGCCCACCCCCCACTGACCGCTGTAGCACGCGCGTGGTCTTCATCGCACTCGAAGTAGGCGAGGGGCTGCGAATGGGGAAGTGTGCCCTCCACCGCGGGCCCCTCCCACCCACCTGCCCGCCACACCCCCGTCCGTGTCTCGCCGCCTGTTTCCGTTGCTGCCTCTTCATCTCGGGCTGCTTCTCCCTTTGGCTCTTTCTAATTTAAAAACATTATTTAATTGAAAACATGTCTTGTCCAATCCATTTGAAAATGTCAAGCAAATTTGTCCTAAATAACTTGCTTAAACAGTCTGCACGATATAATTTTCAGATGTTTGCTCTTACGCTAAGCCTTCCTCGTAAAATGTCATCCCCTCTTGTGTCACAAGCTCTCCCCATCCTCGTTCTCGAACAGGATGAGCGTGTCCGGACCTGGTTTGCTGACGGTTCGGAACGGCCTGTGCCCCCGCGCTGTCCATTTGGGCGCCAGCTGGAGCCCCAGTGGGGCTCGGCGCCAGGGGCTGCGGCTCCACCCCTGTCCAAGGCCGGGGTTCTGCCATCGTTTGCCACTTGGGCGGAATGGGCTTTTCACCCCCCCACTCTCCACGCAGAATGAGGACACAAGCAGTCCAATCCCCTGAGGGCCGCGTGCGCAAGGATGCAGGGCCCACTCCCAGCCCCCTCTAGCGGACTCTCTGGCTGGTAGGGGGTGGAGGACCTGCTGGGAAATGAAAGAAAGGCTTGGGTAGGGTGGGAGTGGGGGAGAAGTAGCGAGGCTGATGGCAGAGGGCACAGCACCCACCAGCCTGCCACCTGCTGCCATCTGGTGCCATCAGTGGGCGGCTGGGCTCCGGCCTCCCTGCTCCCGGCTGGCGGCTGGTCCCTACTCGAGGGGAGTCCAGCAGTGACGCCCTGGGCCCAAGTTCCCGGGCAACTTCCCCTGATTCTAGCAAGAAGGTGACTATTATGCCCCAATCTCTAGTCGTTGAGACTTTCTTCTGTTTGGATAGACCCCTTCCCTGGGGACATGGGAAATCCAGTTCTGCTACATAAGCTCATCAACGTAGAGGGGACTCACCGAGGGACCTTCGCTTTTCCTTGCGAGCCCCGGCCCTCGAAGGCCGTCCTTTGACAGCGCGTTAAGCCGGAACAAACTGCCACACGGTGACAGGCTGCAGCCTTTTAGGGCCACGGAACCATTATTTGGTTGAATTTGTTCTTTCTCTGAGATGTGGCCCCCGTCGCTTGATCCCTGCAGGGTTCCAACAAACTGAACGAAGCTCTTCTGGACAAAATCAACAGCGCCAGAAAAATCCACCTGGTGCCCTGTCACCTGAGAGACAAGTTTGTGCTGCGTTTTGCGGTTTGCTCCTACTTGACGGAGTCAGTGCACGTGCGCTCGGCCTGGGAGCACCTCCAGGCACTGGCGACCTCGCTGCTGGGAGCCTGGCAAGAGTGAGGGTCAGTGCAGCAGGTGAGCTGTGTCCTGCCCGCCCCTGGGGCCGGCGTCCACCCCTGCGGGAAGGGGAGAGACGGGAGGAACCATGTGCCACCGTGCTGCTTTAGAGACTTCGACAGACGTTTACTTTGCAGTCCAATGTGAAACTATCAATGGTGTGTTTCTAGAACGTTGGCCCCAATTTCTCCCCGTTCACGGAGGCAACTTAGTATCATACCAAGCCTACGCATTAAACTGGCAAACTGGGTAAATGAAAATTAATGAAAACATTACCAAGGGAACTTGACTAACAATTTTTCTGCCAGGAGAACCAAACTGTTGATGGTTCAGAGGAAGGAAGCGCGTAGGCTCCTGGGTTTCTTGCTGTTGTGCGGGGTTTACCCTGAGCCAGTGAGGGACGCCCCAAAGGCAGCACGTGGTTAGTGTGTAAGGAGAACGTTCACGCAAATGCAGTGTTGTCCACAGCGGGGTGTGCGGTCTGCCTGTGGGAGCCATGGCAGTCATAAAGAGCCTTTTCTTTAGACTGTGTTAAGAATGTTAGTCTCTTAGAGTTTGTCTGCCTTCTTCGCTTCTATCTTCTTCATCTTTTCACCCCATTTTGGGGGAGGTGGGTGGTGGACGTACCTCGGCGACCATCTCCTTAGCTCCTGCTTCTCCTTGTCTCCCTTCTGGTCTTCCCATTGCCCATTTATCCCACCTGTGGGGGATGTGGCACCTAACTGTGTGATGCACGACTTCACTGATGGCATTGAACTTTACCTTCTTTGCTCTTAATTTTAACTGTGAATACCTGAAATATTATAGTGCTCAAAAACCAAAAAGTTAAAAGTTGAGTTTCATTTATATCAGAGGCCTGTGCATGGCTCTTGACCCATGAGGTCAAAGACCCCCGTTTGTGATCAAAGCTAGTCCTGAATACCTGATTCTTTTCCTGGCACAAAAAAGACTTTTCTTCACGGTGCACGGCACATCAGCTGAGGGGTGCACCTTCCGCGGAGCAACTCCAAAGTCAGTAATAGCACTGGGCAGAGGCTCCAATTTTCGTTATTCCAGTGCTCTAAGACAAGACGTGCGTGCGTGTGTGTGTGTGTGTGTGTGTGTGTGTGTTGGGGGACAGTGGATAACTGCTGTAAGTACATGTGAAGCAGAGCTGCGTCAGGCCGACACCCCTGATGCCCATTCCTGCAGCCCTGTGTCCGCATATGTACCAGGTGGACGGGGCAGATCACGACCGTATGCCCGGGTGCCCACAGCAGCTCAGAGAAAGACTGTTGCTCTGAAAAACGACCAGGAACAAAGTCATGTTTCTGAGAGAAGTCACAGTTACTGTGGACTCACTGTCCTTGCTCTCAAATCAAAAGGTAAAAGTGGGATTTTTCCGATGCTGCACATGATGGTAAATCACAAGGCACCCACGTCGTTCTGGCCAGATTAACCAGGAAGATGAAAGTCTGAGCGCCCGGGATTTCCTTGTGCATAGCTGAGGCCATCATACCAAGCCGGCATGTCACAGGAAGTATACAGCCATCTGATACTTGAAGTTTTTTGAATGTAGCCATATGCTCATGTTATTTTTCCCCCCATAGAGATCCAAAGTTGAAGAGAGGTATAACTGAAAACTGGAATGAGAAGACAGTACATGCCATCCCAGCTCTGTGGCAGCGAGCGCGTTTGCAGCTTCACGCTTCTTTGTCCAAAGCTATCCAAGAGCTTGCGATTATGTCTCCTCCCTCTCTCGTCAATGAAGAAATTTCACCTGCTCTGTGAGGAATTAATTCCATGTAGCTTATTCCATAAAACATACGTCAGTGGTCTAGGTTTTATTCATTATTGGCTGTGATGTCTGTTAAGTAGAAAATAAGTGTTTTGTGCTGCTGACATCACTGGTGGTGGGAACGGCTTATGGAAGTGTTTCCCAGGGCAGGCTGTGGTTGATGCGTCAGACTACACCCGTGGCCTTTCACTTGCTCTGTCACGTGGCTCAGTGCTTAATAAACCATTTGAAGTGCAAGGGCAGTTGTGTCTGGTGAGTGTCCTGTTCTGCGTTGTACCTAACTGATTGTTACAATATGGCCAAAGACATGGCGTCCTTGGATATTTTTAAACAGCATTCCTTCGTTCAACCGTGCGTACGGGAGTGTGTAGTCCGTGTCAGGCACCATTTAAGATGGTTCCACAACCTGCCGTTTCCCCTTGGAGATGACTCTTCTACACACGTACATAGCAAGATTAAGGAGCATTAAAAGCAGAAGTGCCGCCCACAGGATGGCTTACTTTCAGCCATTTATTAGTCGTATGTGTTAGTTGCTACTCGACCATCATTCTCTCCACCCCTCACCCCCAGGTAGCTACTTTCTCAGGAAGAGACAATCAAGGGACCCGCGGAGCATCTCCGGCGAGAGCAAGGGGGAGGGCGAGAAAGGCTCCTCGGGCTTCCCGGGAGTGGATTCTTCCTTTTTCCAAGAGGAATGGCCCTTTATGACATCCTTAGGTCGTGTCACAGACCTGGAACGGCCAACCTCCAGACTTACGTGACATAGTGGCATTCATGACCGAACAGATGGCTGTTAGTGGCTATTCTGTTACTTGGTCGGAAAACGCTGTTCAGCAAACTCACGTAAACGTGGTTCTCTGAAGCCACAGTCCGAGGCAGCGATGAAGCATTTTTCAGGGAAGGGTCCCTAAGGAGCCCGCGCGAGGGTAAGGGGCGTTCTGGCTGAGGGGCGGATCTGAGCTGCGGGACTCCGAGTGGGTATTCCCATTCCCCTCTTCTCCTTAAAAACGCACGTGGACTTCACACGCCGCTCTCCCCAAAGCCCGCCGGTGAGGAACAGTACCTACCCACGGCCGTGCTGTGGGGAGGGAAGGGGCCCGGCCCCGGGAACCGCGGGAACCACCTGCAAGGACCGCGGGCCAAGTGAGCTCAGGCGAGCGCCTCCTATCGGAGCTCTCTGAAGGTATTACCTCGAGCCTGCGCGTCTTTATTTCGGAGCACTTCACGAAAGAAGCGCATTCGCAATGAGACGCAGAGTTCGTCCCGTTACGTACGCCCGCCTGGCTGCGCAGCTAGCGCGTCCCCTTCAGCAGAGCAGCCTCCTGCAACCCCTGCGACCAGACCCCAGGCCAGCGCTCCGCGGCCCCGCCCCGCAACGCGCGGTCCCGCCCCTCAACGCGCGGCCCCGCCCCGCAACGCGCGGCCCCGTCCCCCGCCGCGCGGCCCCGCCCCCGAGGAGCGCGCCCGGTAGGCGCAGACGCACGCACGGACCGAGCACGGCCGCAGCGCGCAGGCGCACGTCGGTCCGCGCGTTTTTTGGAAGCTGCAGGTTGGCAGGGCCCGGCGGCGTGTAGGAGCCGCACCGGGGCGGGAGCGAGAGGTGCGGGGGGTCAGCTCGGCCCCGCAGCCCCTCCCAGGGCGGCCGGCGTCGGGAGGGGCCCCCCGGGAGGCTAGGGGAACGGCCGGGGCCCTGGAGCGTCTCTCGCAGTGGGCGTGCCCTCCACACCTGTCCGTTCAGGGGACTTGCCTTTCCGGGAAGGGGGCATTTCGGGCCCCGGCGCCTGGTTTGTGACGGCCGAACCTTGTGTAGACCGACCCCCAGCCCGGCCGGTGACCCGAGGCCGCGGTCACAGCTGATGAGAAAGGAAGCGGCAGGGCGCTGTCGCGGGGAGTGACCCCAATGGATGCAGAAAGCGCCCAGTAGGCGCGCTCGCCGAGCGCTGCGCGGAGTTAGCGGCCCGCGCGCTCCGAGCGAGGCCGCTGCGACCGTGAGACAGAGGCCGCGGAGCTGGCAGCGGGGTCCCGGCGGCGGCCTGGCCGGCGGGGCGGGCGCGGGGGGGGCGAGGCTTCGGCCGCGCTGTGGGCGCTCTGGTCCGGGTGGGCACCCGGCTCCGCGGCTGGGAGGCTGAGAGTAACGGAGACCGTTTCTGCCTGCAGGCGCCATCTGCCCAGAGAGACAAACAGCACATTCCTGCCCTAAGCGGACAGTTACCCAAATGAAAAAGGGGCATGCACGTCCCAGGTCAGTGCTAATGAAGATCTAGAAACGCAGTAAACATGGAAGGGACTCGGGAATGGTGCTGGGCCAGGGACTGTGCCATCCATCAGGTGTTTGCTATGACAGGTGTTTGTTATCCGTGGCACACCTGTTGGACAAGTGGCTGAGTTCAGAGGAAGCAGTAAGACTTGGGAGGTGAATTCTGGAGAATTCGGTGCCGGTGGACAGGGAAGGCAGGGTGTGCTGGGAACAGCGAGGAGAGCTCAGCCGCCAGGAACCCCAGGAGGGCAGGTGACAGAGGACGGAGCCCCGGAGAGGAAGAGGGTGTTGCCAGTATATTTGTGATATGTGAGTTCCATCCAAGTCACCTCTCTTTCAATTCCCCATTTCCAGTGTTGCACAAAGGAAATTAAAGTGGGTGTAGCCGCCAGAGAGATGGTCAGGAGAGGTCAGTTCTAATTTTGATTCTATTTACCTTTATGACTTTAAGCAAATTAGACTCTTCCTGAGTCTTAAGTTTATATTCTTCACAAAGCTTTATGAACACCTGTCTGCAATATGACAGATTCTTTGTACGGTATTATGGGAGATTAAAAAAACAACTACAAAACATGGTTTTTAAGCTATATTTACAGGTAATTCGGAAGGTACATTTTAAAATGCACGAGTTCTTGGTTTTTCTTGTATTGCAGTACTGTCAGGAAACAAATTAAGTGTCCTTACAAATCTTCCTTGTGGGTCAGTAGGTAAATTCCACACCTCCAGCAATGTGATATGTCCGCCTATAATTGTGTTAAAATAACTTCAACTTAATGTAAGGAGGCTTATGAAAATAACTTGACAGAGGAAATCTAAAATATAAGCATTTCAGTAGCAGACTGTGTAGCTTGTTCTCGTAATTCACGTGTCGTGACAGTTTCACTCTGTAACACTTGGTGAGCAGCGGGGACATGGAGAGAGGCCCTGGACTCCGGTGGCAAGTGCTCATTCACAAATAAGCCCTTGAAAACACTTAGTGATGACAGTTCGTTTTCATGATCCGTGCTGCTCCGACCTTTAGCGGTGGCACCCGGGTACATGCACGCCGCCTGGGCTGAGACTGCGCAGGCACAAGTTCTGACACCAGGAGACCCCTTCACAGGCTCAGCCTCAGTTTCCACGTTTGTACAGTAGGGCTGCTGGTGGTTTTCAGAGCGTTTCTATATGCGTCACTTGACTCAATTCTCACGATGATTCCTCTCACCTCACAGATGAAACCGAAGAGCCGGCGGCGGTAGTGCAAGACTTCCTTGAGGTCGTCCACCTAGTTTTTCCTGGAGACCGGACCGAACCCCCAGGCCCGGCTTGCTTTGCTTGGTGGGTCTGCAGCTCTGTGCGTCTCCTGTGTCGCCTTTCTTTTGCTGGTTGATTTAAAACCCTTTCCTTAGGAATGCCTCCCCTCTGAGCCAGGAAAATTATTAAATAACTAAAACAGTCCAACGCATAATGAAGCGTTGTTAACTCAGGTCTTTAATCTTTTATATCTTGAATGCTTGAAATTTGTGAACAACTAGCATCCCCCTTGCAGTAATCCATCTTTGTAAATTTACCTTCTAGATGAAAGACCCAGCATGCCTTCTTTCAGATGACCAGAGACTTAAACGTCTGTATTCGTCTACTTACTACTCTTTCCTTTTTGTCTTTGCTGTAGAGCCTCTAACATGCAGGCCTCCGGCTCTCGGGCTGTGCACCTGAGTGAATGGCAGGAGAACTACTTTGCCGTTACGTCTGGCACGTGTACAGCAGATCAGAAGGCAGACGCCTACCGAGCTCAGATACTGCGCATTCAGTACGCGTGGGCGAACTCCGAGATCTCCGGGGCCTGCGCTTCCAGACTGTTCAGGAAATACGTGGAGCGGTATTCTGCAATTGTTGATTCCGACAGTGTGGAAACTGGCTTGAATAACTATGCGGGAAACATTTTAACTTTAGCAAGATCTCAGCAAACTGACAGTGACAAGTGGCAGTCTGGACTATCGATCACTAGTGTTTTCCAAATGAGTAGCGTACAGGAGATGATGCAGGCCGGCTCAAAGTCCCGAGACGCCCTGTCGGCGCCTGCTGACGCTTCGGTAGCAACCTGTAAAGAGACTGTGGCCTTCAATAGTCCGAAACTTAGTGTTTGTGGTGGTTCTGGGGAGAGTAACCCGTCGACTAACCCAGCTCATGGTACAGACAGGACCCGAGGCATCCCAGGGAGCAGTGCGTTGGGCCCTCAGAGTGCCCAGCCTCCTGTGGTGACTAACACCCCAAAGACGTGTCCCACGTTCCCAATACCTTTTGGTGACTTAGCCACTGCAAAATTTCATGCCACGCCATTATTTGGAAGTGTGAGAAAGGAAGATAACAGCTCTCCAAAAGCCAGCGTAGGACTGAATATGCTTTTATCCAATCAGTCCCATTTTCCTTCTGGCAGTGAAAATCTCCAGGAAAGGGTCACTTTTTACGGTTCCGGCCCCGCCGACGCACTTTCGGCCCCAGCCCCGAACAAAGCTTTTAGTAAAACAGAAGATAATGGCCAAAGAGAGGAGAGCGGCCTGCCGACCTTTAAAACTGCGAAAGAGCAATTATGGGCGGAACAGCAGAAAAAGCACCACCAGCCCCCACGCGCGGCGGGGCCCTCCTACGGCGGTGTAAAAAAGTCTCTGGGTGCCAGTAGGTCCCGAGGAATTTTTGGGAAGTTTGTCCCTCCTGTACCTAAGCCAGATGGGGGTGACCCGAGCGGGGGGTTGCAGTATAAGCCCAATGGTGCCAGACCCGCAGAACCAGCACACCCGGTCGATGAGCGTCTGAAGAGCTTGGAGCCAAAGATGATCGAACTGATTATGAATGAGATTGTGGACCACGGGCCGCCAGTCCACTGGGAGGATGTGGCAGGGGTGGAGTTCGCCAAAGCCACAATCAAGGAGATCGTCGTGTGGCCCATGATGCGGCCGGACATCTTCACGGGGCTGCGAGGACCGCCTAAAGGGGTCCTGCTCTTTGGCCCTCCCGGGACTGGGAAAACCCTGATTGGCAAGTGTATCGCCAGTCAGTCCGGGGCGACCTTCTTCAGTATCTCTGCCTCCTCCTTGACCTCCAAGTGGGTGGGCGAGGGGGAGAAAATGGTCCGTGCCCTGTTTGCTGTTGCCAGGTGTCAGCAGCCAGCTGTGATATTCATCGACGAAATTGATTCCCTGTTATCCCAGCGGGGAGATGGTGAGCATGAGTCTTCTAGGAGGATAAAAACCGAGTTTCTGGTTCAGTTAGACGGAGCAACCACGTCTTCTGAAGATCGAATTTTAGTTGTGGGAGCAACCAATCGGCCCCAAGAAATTGATGAGGCCGCCCGAAGGAGGCTGGTGAAAAGGCTCTACATCCCCCTCCCGGACGCATCCGCGCGGCGACAGATAGTGATCAGTCTGATGTCCAGGGAGCAGTGCTGCCTTCGCGAGGAGGAGTTGGAGCTGGTGGTGCAGCGCTCAGAAGGGTTCTCGGGCGCCGACATGACGCAGCTGTGCAGAGAGGCGTCCCTCGGCCCCATTCGCAGTTTACAGGCCGCCGACATTGCGACGATAACGGCAGACCAAGTTCCCCCCATCGCTTATGTGGATTTTGAAAATGCCTTCCGAGCTGTGCGGCCTAGCGTGTCTCCCAAAGACTTAGAGCTTTACGAAAACTGGGACAGAACTTTTGGTTGCGGAAAGTAAACGGGACACTTTGTATGGAAAGAGGGCATCTTTGTGGCGCAGCCTCTCGTTCAGCACAGGACAGAGGCTTCGTTCGTGGTGCTCGGAGCCGGCATCCCGAATCGGACGCCCGCAGTGGCGTAGAACACAGTAGATGGGTGTTACAGCTGACCAATAGCCTGGCTCAATGGAGGCTTGGCTTTTCTTCCAGTTATTACCTGATGTTATGCCTATTTGTGCCAAACACGAAGGAACTTTTATGTTTTATTTCTAGCAGGTGTCTTTCAGGATGAATATGGGATGAATAGGGGGCTCAGACTGAAACTCGAAATCTTACCTGTATATGAGGATGGATGGTTTATATATGTCTTTCATTGCTAGGATAGTGGCTCACATTTGAGACAGTGCATTGCTTACTGTTTAACATTTAAGGTCTCACCAAACGCTGGGTGGAAGTGCCAGTTTTTACTTTGGTTTGTAACCTCGTACTGCTCTCTTACCAGGACTAACTAATAATGTGTGTTCAGAAACAGTGAAGTGTAATCCAATATCAAGGTGTACCCTGGAATTGAAAGGCGAAGGATGTTTTTCTGGGGGGCAGGTGATGTTTAACAGCATATATGTGTCAGCTTGGAGTATTGGTGTCTTTCAAAAGTAAATGTTTGCAGGTTTCTGTAAATAATGCATGTTCATTGTGGAAACGTTAGACAGTAGAGATGAACAAAAGGAGGAAAACAAAACCCCCGTTACCCCAGCCCTTTGGTAATGCACTGCAAACGCCTGAGAATCAGCTCTCCCAGGCGTTGTGTTCAGGGTGGGTGTCCTACTCGTTCTCTTCGGTGGCCAGATTGCCCTCCTCCAAGTGTGTCGTCACCATTTCCCATGTGAATGGGCACCGACAGCACCTTCCCTCGTGTGGCCACCCAGGACACCACCATGTGCGTGGGCCAGTTCAGTCTGTCTTCTCTTGCGGGCTCGCAGGGCAGGACAGTCGCATGTTTGCCTTTCATTTATGGTGAACGAGAACACGTTGAATGCCTTAGTGGCCCTTCACTGCCTTTCCTAGCCGCCAGCGACTTTTACACAAAACATGGAGCCAAAAGCATCAAAATGCAAAATTACACACTAGAAATCATTAAAGCACTAGGAAAAGGACAATACTGAGAGCTCACAGAGTTGGTAAAGATGTGGAGAGCAGGCCGTTGCCGCACCCTGATGGGGGGCAGGGGAGGCCCAGCCTTTCTAGGAGACAACTTCATCGTATCTACCAGAAAATGTTCCCCTACTAAAAGTACACAGGTAAGATCACGGAAACATTTGGTGTATGGAAAACACAGAACCTCAATATCCATCAGTGGAGAATTGTCGAATCTGTTCACGTGGTTTTACGAGATGGCTTTTAAAATCGAGTGCATATTACGCATGTCCCTCAGCAGGGAGCAAGCTCCAGGCTGCCATTCGGTGGCAAGGCAGGTAGCACCGCAGCTCGCACAGGGCTACGGGAAGGCGGGACACGCAGCGAGCTCTGGGGGTCACGCCTGTCCCCTGCCATCCCGGGAGCCAAAGGCGGCGGGGCTGGGTGTGGCTTCCACAGCCAGCCTCCCATGCACCCTGTTGTCGCTTCGACTCTACAACAATGATGCACTCTGTGATTTTTGTGATTGACTCATTGGCTTTTTTTTTTTTTAATGAAACAGTATTTTCAAAGTATGGAACATAAATTGTTAAATAAACTGGGATTTTAGGTGTGTGCGTGTGTGTGTGTGTGTGTGTTCGTGTGTGTCCGTGCCAATAGGTTTGTCGGTAAGCGACAGGCAGGGGTAAGAACTAAAGCCCTGCGGCACATTCCTCAGAAAACGTCATTGCCTGTGGAGACGGGGCTGGAAAAGCGATGACCAAACAGTAAGGAAATCTTTGAAAAACGGGTTGTTTGTATGGCTATGAGGTTGTATTTAGAAGGAAGCCTCAGAATCAGAATCCTTAGCAAAGTCCTTCGTCCAGCTGCAAACGGGCCAGAGCACTCAGGACCGCACTCGTAGCTGGGGGGCACACACGGATTTCCTCTTCCTTTCAGGAAACTGCATGGTCAGAAACCAGTTTCACAAAGGTGTCTTTGAGCAAGCGGTGTGCCCGCGTGACGCTCCGTCTGCGGCCACCACAGGGCCAGACGATTTCTATTTTCTCTGAGGCCGTGGTGCGGGCCATGCTGACCTCTGACACCTGGGGGACGTGGCCCAGCCGAGCCCGCGCTTCCGGCCCAGTGGAACGCTGCGCCCCGAATGTAGGATAAGCCCCTGGAAACATCATCTCACAAAAGACAGAAAATTACTGTAAAACTGGGGCGAGATTGCAATTTAAGGGAAATGGTGCAGATAAATCTATTTTAATGGGTAAGCTTAGTAGATGCAAAATAAATGCATTTCATTATTTATTCCTTTCAACTGGTCTCCGTGTAAATTAGAGTGGAAAATGCACACAGTGTCCATGCTGCAATTGCATAGAAATGAACAAAAAAATTGTTTTTCATGAGTTACTTCAGTACTTCGGAAAAACTTAATCCTGCTCTAATTATTGTCAAAGCATCTCAGTTCTGCGACGGGACCCGTTTGGGCGCCTCTTGTGCCAGACGGACCCCTGAGCCGCCAAGTTGCTCACCAGTGAGTGGGGCTCACAAATTCCCCTTGGATTAAGTTGTCTCCTTGGGTCGGTGGTAGGGGTCAGTATTTTCATTTAACAACAAATGCCTTAGTGAGGTCGGGCATCGCTGCCAGACAGAAGGGCAACTGGCCATGGGCCCCACCCGCGCACCCCCAAGAGTCTGCGGTGGCTTCCGACTCGGTAACTCGGGGTTGGAGCAACGGTATTAAGTAATGGGCAGGGCCCGCCGCTTGCAGCCGACGTGTGCAACAGGTGGGTTAGCAAGAGGAACTGAAGGTAAACTTTTGTTACTTAAGATGCTCCCTACATCCTACCCAAGTTAAGGAATCAAGCCATAAATGCCTATTCTAAAAAATGGAGAATTCGGTATGGTATTTCCTTCATAGCGTTAAATGTGTTATGTAAAGCACAGTATACACTTAATAATATTGTAGAGAAAATAAGACTTCAAAGAAGCAAGGAAACCAATTCCCTGATAACTCAATAAATCATGTCATTAACTCAATCAGCTCTGAGATCAGTTATCAGCTTGAAGCAGGAGACGGTACATTAAATAGAGCTGAATTCTGCATGAGGAGAACCCAGCACACGCAGCAAGGTGACTAGAAAATTATGCACAGGCCCGGGGCCCTAAGAAAACTGCCCACCGGGCTATTTCTGGTGTAAAACACAGGGCGGGACAAATGAAGATTTACAATTGTGAGTGCGCAAAACGGAGTTTTTTCTTGTTATTTTCCATACGATTGACTGTAAACTTAGTTTGCCCCACCCTGTATAAAATTCTAGGTACTAGAAGTTAGAATCCTTGTGCTCCTGTCTCTTCTTAATGTCCCTTGTGTTTAATTTTTCATAAGGATAACGTTTCCTGAAAATCACAAGGAATATATGAGAAACGTGTGTTTCGAAGCATCAGGGAAATGCTTGTATACATTAAAACGCTTTTTTCCTTCCACTCTTCCTCCTCCCACTCATGCCCTGTCTTCGTCTCTGTCTTCTTCAAGTATTAGTTGAGGCTTCCTGGGTAGTGTTTGGAGCAATAAGTTGCTTTTAATATCGATTAAAGTTCAGAGATTTATTGTCAGGAAAATGTGTCTTGGGGAAAAGCAGAGGGTGTGACTACATGTCCTTTTAGCAACACAGCAAAAGGATGAAAAGTTTGAACAGAGCCTGCCGCTGAAACGGCGCCTCGAGGAAGCCTATGGGCCCCGTCCGGCCGTGCGGCAGGGGCCGGCGGGGTGGGGGTGGGGGGCTCAAAAGGTCTGTGGGCAAGACTCATCTAGGGTGTGGACCCATGAAACCCACAAAAGCCCATGGAGCGTTTGGGAGAACTGATTTGGCAGAAATTGTCAGCTCAGACCACCAGGGACAAATGAGGGTGAAAATGCAAGGCACCTGTCAGACCTGCCGGTGTCCTCTGGCGGGAAACGGGCTGATAGGGCTACTCGCCTGCAAACAGTTTCCAGGACAAAGGAAGGATGGCTCAGGCAGCACCCAAAACTCAGGGGGCAAGGCCACGAGCCACAGGGACGCAGGAAGGTCGGCGCCCTTCAGGCACCCGCCTGACCGTGTGCAGCCGCCCGCCTGTGCCCGGCCTGCTGCAGCATGTGGGCTGCGACCAGACAGAAAACTCACCTCTTTCCTTCACTGGTCCACAGATTAAGAGAACCTGTGCTTAATGAGCCTCAGGGCCGCATATGACCCAAGCTTCACTTTGGCGATGAGATTTGCAACTTCGAGTTGATGCTTGAATGGGATGAGACACTTGGAGGGGTGACCGTATCTTACGAGTTCCAGGGTGGAATCCCTGGGCGCCAAGGGTGGACTCTGGTGGACAGGTCCTAGGGTGGTCACGGTCATCCTGATTTGAGTGTGACCCTAAAGAATACAGCAACAGTGGTGGGATATCCCTGTCAGGTGAGCTCTCAGCTTACTCACCTTCTCCAGCCTCTCACCTGCTCACTCGGACGGGAGCCGCCGGCTGCCACACCGACAGCTGCCGCTGGAGAGTCCCAAGGATCAAGGACACAGGGAAGCCTGTGCCAACAGTCAGCAAGAAACTGGGGTGCCTGCCCAACAGGAAGCGCGCCCTGACAATCACGTACATGAGTTTGAAAGCGATCCGTCCCCCAGTTGAACCTTCAGGGAAGACCTCAGCCCCGCAGACACGTTGATTGCAGCCTGTGGGGCACCTGGAGCCAGAATCCCAAAGGAGCGGCACCTGGAGTCCTGCCCAGAGAAAACTGGCAGCGAACAAACGCTTTCTGTTGGAAGCCGCCGAGCCTGGGGATAAGTTGAATCTAGAAGTAGATAACTACAGTGACATTTCTTGCACACGGGAATGTGTGGCCCCAACTCAAACATACTGCCTATGCGTTATTTCCCTGCTACACGCATGTATCTGCCCCTAAGAAGTGTGTAGTGGAAGATTTATGGTTTGCTTCTGTAGGTCCCAGAGTGCCTTTCCAGCAGCTATTCTGTGTTTAAAAACTCCTGGGCCTCACTCCTTATTCAAAACTCACCAGCCCACCCACATTTATTTATTTTTTTGTCTCATTACAATATCTCCTATTTCATTCATTTAAAAATATTTTCTACTCAATTTTTAATATTTAGAAAATATTAAATTGACAATTTTAATATTTTCTAAAAGATTTAAAAATTTCTGACCACAAAAAGTTGCAGAAAAATGAGGATGGCGATCTCTGGCACCTTCGCCCAGCTTCCGCTACAAGAACATTGCACGTCACCATGACGCACTATCTACGCCCCCTGCCGCATGGTTCCTGGAGAAAAACTAATCTACCCGACAGACTTGTTAGGAGGCTTCTGGCCTCCCTGGAACGTCTTTCTTTTACAGGAACCCTCCGCCAAATGTGGCTGCAGAGCTGTGCGCCCCATCCCAAGGGCCGGGCCTCAGAGTGGGCCTCAGGGGGAGTGCGTTTGTCACTAAGGGAGACCAACACTAATTAACCTGACCTTGCCGCCAAGCCTAGCTATGTCCTTGAGGATTTCCTCGACTTTCTGTGAAGTGCCCCCATTCCATGTAAAGCTTTTATCCTCAAGTCAAATCACATGCTGCTTCTCCTGCTGACCTGTCTATTGACAGTCTATTTCACAGACCCAGCCCCCAACCCTAAGAGGGCAGAGGGCACTACTTCCTCTCCTGGCAAGACATGGGGAACCTGGGCTCCGGGACCCCGGGGCCCAGGGTGAAGGGGCCCAGGGAAGAGGCAGGGGAGCTCCTTGCTCAGGCCAGGGCGAAGCTCGACAGAGGGCAGGTTGGGACCCCCGAGAAGCCTGGCATGTGGACCTCCGTCAAGGCTGGGAGAGTCTGGGTCAAACCCAGGGCCTTGGGCAGCCCGGTGGGGTGGAGAGCGCCTCAGCTCCCGGTGTGGGCGAAGTTCATGCCAGGACTGATCTCAGGAGGCCACGTAGCTGGAAGACGGATTTAAGTAACTGGGGTTAAGCTTTTCCCTAACCCCAGGGCCCTGCCTGTCCCACTGTCTGTGCGCGCTGGGCTAGGTGTCCCAAAGGCCTCTCCGGCGCTGGTGCTGACTCTGTCCTCCTCCTCCAGCAAGCCCGGCGACGGCCCGGCGATCGCCGCACTGCGTCCTCCTCACCACTAGGTGGAGCGCGCCGCTCAGCTTCCCGGGCTCCGGGGACGGAGCTAGCCCCTGTCGACCAATCTTCATGCCATTTTAAAGAATTCCAAGCCAGGTTTTAGGAATTGTTCTGTTAATTTGCTTAGAGCTCACACTTCTTTTACTTTCGTCTATTTTAATGCACATCAATTAAATTAAGAAAAATTTATGCTTACTTAGATGTTCAAAATTCAGGGTCCAGCAGAAGTAATGCCCGCTTGAGTGTGGTTGGTAGGGCAATAATACGGGGTGTAATAATTTATAGTTTTAATTTGAACATTTCACCTACAATGTCATAGGGTGTGCTTGAGTGTGATATTGTTATGTTACAGAATTACATGCTGATGATTCTGTAATAAAATTTTTGTAA
Source organism: Mormoops blainvillei (assembly GCA_004026545.1). Classification (NCBI taxonomy): domain Eukaryota; kingdom Metazoa; phylum Chordata; class Mammalia; order Chiroptera; family Mormoopidae; genus Mormoops; species Mormoops blainvillei. The sequence goes on from PVJD01000847.1 coordinate 24,832, forward strand.
TAAAAAAGGGGCGCTATTGGTGCCAGACCCTGTACTCTGGCCTGTCTTTATTACTGGGAGACATCTGTACATAGGAAAAGTGCTTTGACTTCCTTGCAAGTGAATTTCTTTCCTGGGTCAACTGGACCTGGGCCGGGGACGCTGGAGAGGGGGGGTCCACCCCCTTTGGCCCGTGCGCCGTCTCAGTCTCTGCCATCCACCCGAGGAGCCCTGAGTCTGCAGCACAGAGACAAACATGCCTACGTTTTCAACCTCGGTGTCCACAGAAGAGGCAGGAGGGCCTGAGCTACGAACGGGCAGCCTCGCCGCCCCCCGCACACACGGGACGCCAGGGTTGGGGGCTGCCTTGGCTCCCCTCATCTGCCCACAGGTGTGCCTGCCCGGGCGTCCCCAGCCCTGTGTTTGCCACAAGGGCACACAGAGGTCTGGACGTTCGGCAGCTGCTGCTGGCTGGCATGGTCACAAGTCCTCCAGGGGAACCTTCAAGAGCTCGTCCCGCCTGGCCCTGGGGTCCTGTGGAGACCAACACACTCCCCTGGCAGAGAACCGGGCGTCTGAGTTGGCGTTTGTCCTCCAGTGGAGACGCAGGCCAGCTCTCACTGCCCGCCGTGGGGCGCGCGGCCAGGGCCGGATCCCGAAATGCAGACATGGCTCCTGGACCCCGACTCCACACATGGTGAGAATGTGTGGAAATAGCAGCTTTCACAAGGAACATTTCTCTAACTGCAAAGGAAATTAGGCAAGCAGTTTATTTAGGAGAAGCAGAAGCAAGAGGAAAGTGATTTGCCTTTTTTTCCTCTTTTTCTCCCGAGAGGAGGATGATCCTGCAAGAATGTACCAGCCAGGCTGAGCAAGTCCTTCCCTATTTGCGGGAAATCCCACCCTCTGCTCCTGCCCATCATGCTTTCTGTTTGGCAGGTTGCTGCCCCCAGGAGGGGACTGGAGGTCACGGGAGGGCCAGCCCTGGCCCAGGAGGCTGGGTGGGAACTGAGCGCTCCCCCGGTCCCGCAGGCACGGGGAGAAGCAGTTCCCATGCCAGCCGGCACCTTGAAAGGACCGGCGAGCCGGAGCCTGCGTTACAGAAAGCACGTGTCCTCAGGCATGCGTGATTGCCCCGCCTGGCACAGCGAAAGGCCAGGTCCCCAGCGGGGAAGTGAAAGTTGCTGCATAATTTGAATATTGAAGGCAGCCTTCAGGATTCAGTCCCCAGGGCAGACTGTGGGGAACAAGCTGGAAACTCACACTTTACTGGGGGAGGGGCCTCGGGTGTGCTGGGCACTGCCTTGTCCCAGGTGCCAGGCTGGGCCTCGGGGCTGGGGAGCAAGGCAGGTGTGGGGGGCTCGTCGGCACGTGGCCACAGCGCCACCCAGGACGACGGAAAGCTGCCGTGTCTGTGCTGTTGTGTCCAACATGGCAGTCACAGCCACATGTGGCTTAGTGAGCCCAGGGGACGTGGCTGTTGCACAGAGGGGAGGAATTTTCTGTGGCTACTGAATGACGCGGGATTGCTCTGTGAAAACCTCTCTGTGGGGAGTGGGTATGAACAGGTCTGGCGCCCCCACGCTTCAGGCGCCGGCAAGGACCCCGCTTTTCCGCGCACAGGGGCGAAAGGCGCTTTGCTTTTGTAAGACGGGCCTTTTCAGCCACTCTGTGCTTAATCTCTAAATGGCGTGCGTGTGCCTACCAGTGACCACGTGGTCCTCAAAGTAAGACATGGCTTTCCTTTTCGGTGGCTTCGCCTGATCCTGCTGGACATGCGTTTTCAGTCTCTTTGCGTTTCACTGCCTGTAAGATGTGCAGATAAGGACACCTTGGGGACAGGACTGGTGTCAGGACTGCTCTCCGCGGGCTTCTCTGTTCTGTGTTTCTCGCCCACAGAAATGCCCATTTGGTGATGGCACGTCCGCGTCTGCTGGGAGGGAGGCTGAATTCGGCTGCGCCGGGGATGGCGCTACTGACTTCTGGCACAGGGGATGGGAGTCCAGTACAAGGAAGCCGGGCACGGGACACGCTCCCTCTTCGGTCACTCTTGGAAGTTAGTGCTGGAGGAGGCCGGGGCTGCGCTTCCCTGCCCCGCGGAGACCAGGGCAGGACGGAAGTCCCCCAGCTCATCGACTCTCCGTATAAAGAAATGTTGAGCTCAACAGAAAAACTCGCGCTAGACTGCCAAGTGAGAAGCCAACGATTGTTTCGCAAAGGCTTCATTGAACACTTACGATGGGCTCTGAAGTGCTGTGCCTGCGGGGTGTGTGTGGTATGTTGGAAGGCCCTGTGGTCCATTGTGGCTTCGTGCGTGTGCTTTGTAAGACGTGGGGACCAAGGGGAGACTCCGCTTCATCTTCAGGCGAGGCGCGGAGTTTGTGTAAAATAAAACAGGGCCTGTCGGGCGGTTTTTTCTGAACCACTTTGTCCGAGAACGTGGACTTCATCTCCAGGGTCCCGTGTCTGCCATGGACACCTTGACCAAGGCTTTGAAGAGAATCGCTAGGGCTGAGGAGTTCAGTGTGTCAGCCCTGGTTCTGTGCTATTTTTCCCTCCCGGTTTCCTGATTTCCGTCCGAACCAGCGGTCTCCCTCGGCTCACGCCACTGACGCCCAGGCCCGCGGCCTGGAGTTTTCAGGGTTCTTTATCGTGTTCTCTTCTCCCCCAAACTGTTCTGTCCTCCCTCATTTCCCAGCATGCTGTGCTCCACGCAGGTTCACCTCACTCACGTGGGACAGACCGGAGGTGCCTCCTCGTGACGCCAAATGCCTGGGTCTACGCCAAAAAGCCTGCATGCCCGTTGGACGCGAGCCACCCGATGGCGCGTGGGCCCGGGGGCTGTTTGGAACACAACGATAACTTATTAGCTTAGCTAATATATTCTCTTTCACATTAAAAATAACAGATCCTCTATATTATCACGACATCCTCTTACCTCCACACGGGTGGGCATGTTGCTTTTATTCTGTGATAGTCAGTGGTGTTTTCCTGGGATCTGCGCACACGGCTTGGCCTTGGGGAAATCGCCTGTCCTGCCACAGCCGAGGGTCCACACTGGCGGACGGGCACAGCGGGACCTGGAGCGCTGACGAGTGTGCCCCCGCAAGGCCCCCAGCACAGGGCCCGGCACACGGTGTCGGCTCCGGGAGTGCGGACGCTCCTTCTTTTCTCAGGGCTCCAAGCACTTCACAGCGAGTCCGACGGCGTTGCTCGCCAAGGCCCGAACCAGAAACTTGTCTGGGAAGGCTCCCGGGTCCACACCGATAACTGGGACCTAAGTCCGCCCTGAGGTCTCCAGGCCCGACGTCAGGGCCAAATGCCAGTGTTGAGCGCAGGCAGGGCGGGGCCGAGGCAGGTGAGAGGCTTCCCTTCTCCTGCCAAAGCAGGAGACTCGCACCCCAGCCTCAGCCCTGGCACCTCCCTGGCTGCAGTGTCTGCTGACGACAGACGGACTTGACCCCCAGGCAGTTCCAGTCAAGGGGAAAGGCTGACTCGGGAAGCCTCAAAAGCACTCACAGGGGGACCCTTCTGTGGCAAAGCCGCAAATCGGGTGCCGGGGGCTCGGGCTCCAGGTCGAGGTCCTGTGTTCTCTCCCGGGCTCCACCCCGGGACATGGGGTGTCTGCCACGTCTTTGTGCCGAGCCTGTGTCTTCGCCTCTGTCCCAGTGGGGTGAAGGCACAACGGGAGAAACACACAGGGACCCTGGCGCTTGGGACACCCAGGGTGCTTCTCCTGGGGCGGGGACAGGTTGGCTGCGGCGGGCCCCGCCCTGACGCTGCCCCTCCCACGGTGACATGTGCGCTGGTGACAGTGAAAAGGGGCAGCGGGATCCGGGCCCGACTGTCGGCGGGACGCTGAGCCACATGCACCGGGGCCGAGGTGCGAGGTGACTGTCCGAGGGGCAGCCTGTGGCTGTCTGTCTGCCCAATGCTCCCCTCTGACTCTGATAAGGGCTCCAGGAAGTGTGGCTCAAGGGTGACTCTTGGTGACCTTGAGAACGTCCCCGTGCTTCCCGGGCTTGAGTTTCACTACCTGAAATCGACGCTCACACCCATCCCCACCCTTCCTCCAAGGGCCATGCTATCACCTCCAGGCCTGGTAGCTCCAGGACCAGGACAGGGCCCCCTCTGCCTCTTTCCCTGCTGAGCGGGGACGTGGAGAGCCAGCCACTCCTGGCCCAATGCAGACGCCCTCACTCCGGCCCTGCCGGGTGGGCCTGGCAGGGCCCTTGTGCCCCGCAGTGGCATGGCCGTCCTCGACGCGGTGCGCCCTGTCCCAGGTTTGGCCCTGTCCTCACGCTGTCCCTCTGCCTCACATGTTCTGCCGTCTATCATCACCACACAGCTCAGCCATGTCCTTGCTGACTCTGCCTGTGGGACCAGCCCGTTCCTGAAGAGGACCTGACAGGGTCCTGATAGGGTCCTGACGGGGGACTCCCCAGCTGTGACAGATGTGGCACCGTTCCTCCTCGCAGTCCTCCTGGGTCTGACCCAACAGGCGTCCATGCTGTGGTGTCAGGGGCATCCACGGGAAGGATGCCACGTCTTCTTGGAGATGTGACCCCTTTTTCTTCATATAACGCCCCTCTCTATCCCTGACACCCTCCCTTGCCTGAGCCCTGCTCTGCCTGAAGTCGGCCCTCCTGCTTCCCTGGGATGGGTGCGGCGGGGTGCCTCTCTGCCCCTCTGCCTCTGCTGGGTGTGTGTCCGGCGCCCACAGCGGCTTCCTTGCGGCCACAGAGAGCTGGCCTGGCCTGTGGGCCACTCCGACGGCCCTGTGTCCGCACTGGTGCCCGCGGACTGGCGCCTACAAGTCTCGACACAGTTGGGTTAGTATCGCCACGTTTGCTCCGGTTTTCTGCTCTTGGCCCTTGTGTCTCGTTCCTCTCTTTCCTCCTCCTCCTCCTCCTCTCTCCCTCTCTCTCCCTCTCTCCCTCCTCCCCCACTTTTTTGTCTCCCAGTCTTTCTGCCTCCTCTGGTTTAACTATTTCACATGACAGTGGCTCTGTCCCTTCTCCCGCCTGCCCAAGTCTCTCGAGGTTTGGCTGAGGTGCCCGTGGTCCAGGGCAGCCGGGCCAGCCCACCTTCTCCACCTCAGGGCCCCTTCTGCTCCGGCTCAGCAGCTTCCCCAGGACGACTGGGCCCGTGTCCCAGGGGACAAGCCCTGAGATGGCCCGAGGGCCAGGACGCTGGGAGGATGGATGCAGGAGGGTCCAGGAGTCGGTGCCCACCCGCTTTGTCCCAGGGAAGAGCCCCAGCCCTGAGCACGTGGGAAGTTGAGGGGGGGGTGTCTTTAGAAGGAAGAGCCATGGCTGGGGGTCCAGGTTCCTCATCTAGAGCAAAACAGACCTCAGGGGCAGGAAGGCGGGGCGCAGGGCCCCCCTCCAGTGCACACTCTGTTCCTGGCTGCAGGGCCGCGGCCCCTGTGCTCACTATGGAGGCTGGGCCTGACTGAGGCATGACTTGTGCCTTTACCCTCCGACGGGGGCGGTGGCACCTAGCTTGGCACCAGGAGAGCCTGACACGCAGACTTACACAAAGGCTGCAGGGGCACAGGGACCTGGGCTGGGGAGGCTGCAAAAAGTGGGTCCGAGCTCGGCCCTGCCATGCGACAGGCTCAGAGGCTGGGGGGCGTCAGGCCTTCCAGGCCCCAGGGGCTGCAGTGTGCAGTGAGGATGTCAGGCCCGACCAGAAGGCTGGGAGGAGGCTGGGCAGCTAGCCTGGGCCTGGGGTCAGGGCTGGACTGGACCAGACGCCACTCTGGGGTTTGAGGACCTCCACCCCAGCCAGGTCTCACTGCCTGTTGGAGTCTGGGGGATGGTGTCAGGCATCCCTGGGCTCATGGACACATACGTGCCAGTTATTTCCCCTAGGGATGGTGAAATCCATTTCTAAAAGGAATTGGGAGGCTTCCAGGGGTGGGATCTGGGTGTGGGCATGGGGCCCAGGGTGGGGTTCGGTGAAGGGTGGTGCCTGGGGGAGGGCGGGGGGACCCTGACCACAGCCCTCCGCCCTGCGGGGCCCGGAAGCCGGGGGCACGGTGGCCAGGAGGAAGCTGCCCAGGTGCAGGCGCAGCAGCCTGACGCGCCACGGGAGGGGACGCGGCCCAGGGAGCACAGTGAGTCAGCCTCTGGGCAGCCTGGGCGCCACCACGGGGTCCCTGAGAGCCGACCACGTGGCCGGGAAGAGCAGCGGACAGGGGAGCCCTGGGAGTGGGAGCCAGAGGCCTGGGGTCACTCCGGAAGGGAGAAACAGGAGCTCCCGGGACAGTTCACACGCTCGGTCTGCTCTCGAGCGGGTCCGACAGCGTGTGGGAAAGCAGAAGTGAAATCTGTCAACTGCACTGAGATCCAAGCAGTCCCTTCAGGGGATGGCTCTGGTACCAAATTATCCTTATTATGCAAATCTGCGGCTAGGTCCCGCAGTGCGTGGGGGCCATGGCGGGTGCATCTGCTTCCGTCCTCCCTCCTCTCCGGGTGGCTCCAGTGCATCTGCTAGGCCGGGTGGGGTCCCACTGCCCAGGAGGATGGTCCCAGTGGGCTGGTTCCCAGGGCAGAGAGGGGACAAGCAGCCCATTCCCCTAGGGTGCCCACTGGCCCCAGATGAGGGCAGCCGCAGGGGACAGAGCTCGGGGATGTCACCTTGTTCCTGTCCCTGACCTTGCCCCAAAGTGGAAAAAGCAAGGGGACTTTACAGTGAGGTTTTACCTTCCTCTCCATGGAAACATGACCTGGAGGTTGGCATTTTTGAAGTAGCAGGTCCCCGCTGAGGTTCGGTCCCTGGTACAGTGAGTTCCCCATTTCTTCAGCCACTGTCAACTTCTCCCTCGGGGCCAGGCCCACCTCCGCCCACCTTCGCCTCTGGCAGCCGCCAGCCACCCCTCCCTGAAGTCGCTCCCCAAAGGTTCCTGCAAGAGCCCTAGGTGCTCAGCCGGAAGCTTCTTCTCGGCCTCCTGCCCATTTGCTGGCTTTGGCAGGGGGGCCGTGTTTGGCCTCTCCCGTCCTCTGCTGCTTAGTTGTCTGCCACCTGCTCTCCTCTCTGTCCTTAGGCCCCTTCCTGTACCTGTCAGAGCCCCCAGGCAGGTCCCCACATGCTAGGACTCTCAGGTCTGCAGCCTCTCTCCCCAGCTGGCCGCGCGCCTCAGTTGAGCAGCTCGATGCCGCCTGCCCGCAGCCCGCACCGACCCCTCCCCATTTGCGGCCCAGGCAGGCCCTGAGGCCGGGGGTCCGGCCCTCCTTCGCCCGCCTGACTAGACGCTTATGCAACGGGGATCTGTTGAGCGCTGTCTCAGCCCTTAGGGGCTGCTGTCGCAAGAACCGGGCACCGGGAGGCTTATAAACAACAGAAATTGATTTCTCACAGTTCCGGAGGCTGGACGTCCAGGGTCAGGGCCAGGTGAGGACTCTTTGGGGGCCCAGACGTCGCCCTGTGTCCTCACCTGGTGGATGGGACTTGGGAGTTCCCTGGGGCCTCTTTTATGAGGACATTCTTGCTGTTCCCATCAGGAGGGCCCCACTTTCAAGACCTGATCAGCCCCGAGACAGCCCACCTGCTGATACCGTCACCTGGGTGCTCGGGTCTCCACGCAGGAACCTGGGGACGCACGCATGCAGACCGCGGCAAGCCCCGCTGTTCCGGGCGCTGCTTGGCCTCGGAGGGTGTGGCTGTGAATCAGAAGTCACGACTCCTGCTTGTGGAGTGTCCGTCCTTCCAGCTGAGCTGCCTTTTCACCCCTTTGCTCCTTCATTACCAGGTGCCTCCCAGCTGCGGCCCCGGCGCGAGCCGGGCTCCTCCCGGGACAGCCCTGCGTCCACTGCGCCGTCACTCTGCCCGGTGGCTCCCCAGTACCTGTTAGCCGCCACTCTTCCGGGTCCGGGGGCCCAGCCTGCTTCCTCGCAGTGCCCAGGGCTCTGCCACCTGCGTGGGCTGCGTCTGGCCCCCTTGGCCTGTCCGGCAGCGCAGGGCTCAGCCTCCCCGGGCGCCTTCCTGGGTGCTGGCCGTGTCAGGGTCGGGGCAAGCAGGCCGCTGTGGCCGCACCTCGAGGCTGGGTCCCCTAACCCAGACCGTAGTGGGAACTCAGCCAGCAGTCAGGTTTCCCGCACCTGGTCCTGTCCTCTCTGAGTTGTTCTAAACCCCAGAGGGAACTGGGAAGACACTGTTCTCCTCCCTCTAAAAGGTGGGGAGCTGGGGAAGAGGGTCAATGGTCTAACTGTTTTGAGGGGGACAGGGCTGGGGCCTGCTGAGCCCGAGCTTGGGGAGCTGGTGCCCCACCTGCCGGGTGGCCCCGTGCAGACCTGCAGAGGTCAGGGGTGGGTCTCTGGAGAGTGTTAGCACCCGCCCAGGGGAGGCTGGACGAGGGGAGAAGCAGGGTCACAGGGGAGGACGGGGGATGCCCATGCCCGGGAGAGCTGGCGGGGGCCGGGGGCTCAAGGCAGCCCCACCCGGAAACCGGGGCGGGACTTCCTGGCGGCCCAGGCCACTCAGAGGCCGGGACCTGAGCTGTGAGGCAGAGTGCTTATTCCAGGATCCCAGGGGACCCTTGCCGTCCCATGAGAGGGCCCGAGGGATGCGCTATTTGGGGACAGGAAGACAAGACAGAGGCTTGTCTCAGCTGCACTTGGCCTAGTGCCATCTGGGTCCTGGGCAGCGGAGGGCAGCGGGGTTCCTCCCTTGGTGGTCGGAGAGCTTCTGGAGTCTTGGGCCAGCAGCTCAGTCCCCTGAGTGTCCTTTCTGTGCCTTGCTCTGTTTGGAGGTCGGAGGTCATAGCCCAAACCTAGACTTCGGACACAGCCCAAGGATTCTGTTCCTTGAGAGTCCACGGGCTCTTGGCGAGATGACAAGGCTTCACCACGGAGCCCCGGGACACTTTATGTGGATAGAAAATATGACCTATCAATTGGAAATTGGGTCTTAACTCCCCAAAGTTCACACTAACATTTAAAACACAGGGAGACTTCTCAGTGCAGAGGGCTCATCGGGACGAGGGCAGCGGGTGCCCAGGAGGGAAACCCACGCAGGACAGTTCCAGTGGGCGCTGCCCTGCCACGAACCTGGGAGACGGTGTGGTCCGGCGCTCAGGTCCTGCTCCAGCTGTGCCAGGGAACGGGGCAGGGGCACGGCTTGCACTCAGCTTCTCGGGGCCCTCTGACCAGCCGCCCTGAGCTTCTCGCCTTGCTGTGTCCGACCTGTTTTCCTGGGCTGACCAGGCGGGCCTTGCCTGACTCTGCCCCCTCCCAGGTGTGCGTGTGAACCGCTCCTCCTGATCACGCCACGGATGGGGCACCCCTCCAGGCCAGCCTCCCAGCGTGGGCGCATCGAAGGCTGCGTCGTCAACACGCCGACAGTTGGCTGGGGATGCTAAAGGCTTACAACCTCCAGAGGCGGAGCTGAGGAAACTCATTCCGGGACGTCGTGAAATAAAGGGGTGGTGGGAGCCAAAGCGTGAGACCGAGCATACTGGGGACTCCCGAAATGGAGACGTGACACGCAACCCGGGCTCGGCAGCTGTGTCTGGGCTCTCGCACACGCTCCAACATGCTCAGCCGTGAGCCGGGTAGCTGGGAAGGTTTCCATACAAGCAGCTCCCTTACCCACCATTCCCGCAATGTCCGTTCATGAAGCTTCCTAAGGAAGCAGGCTGTGGATATGTGACAGACAGGCCCTCGTGCTCACGGTCAAGCCCCTCCTTCTGAGTCCCTCCCTGCCTGGCGTGAGCCCGGGTCATTCTGGGCATGGAGAGGCTTTGTCCTTGGGACCTGACCCCCGAGGAATGACAAGGTGTCTTTATACAGTGACGGAGCCGACTAGCAAATGGGTGTGTCATCTGCGTAAGTGGCAGCGGGGAGCCTCATTAAAGCTTCATGTTGTTTGGATCATAAGTTGTACTTTGAGGACTCGTTCACCTCCCCTTATTTACTGGATCTGAGCCCGCCAGACGCCTGGCTGTTTCTCCAGAAGGGATGGAGGAGTTGCACCCACGGTGCGTATGCAGTCACGCACTTCGGCGGCAGAACGAAGGCCGGCCCCCGGCACCCCCCGCCCTGCCCGAAGTGTGTGCTCGGGTGTGAGGAGCCTGGGGGCAGGCATGGCCATGATCACCGCCCTCTGTGCCGCAGGCCGAGGGCTCACTGCCCTGGCGCTGTGCGGGGGGCTGTGCAGAGCCGGAGGTATTTCCTGCTGTCCATGGCCTACACCCACCCTCCGACCACATACCAGGAGGGCCCCCGCCCAGCACAGTGGACAGGAGGCGGTCACTGTGCCAGAAACATTGTGCACCGTGACCGCGCGGCCGGCCCCTACCTGGGATGGAGTCCGCAGGGGTCACTGCTCTGCAGAGCCTTCTCTTAGATCAGACTTCACAGGAGGGGGAATGGAACCAAATGCAGTCCGGTTGCCCCGCTGCCACGAAAGCCAGTACCCAGGAGGCAGGTGCCGATGGAAAGGAAGGTGGTTTATTTTCAGGTGCCCTCCCTCTGGAAGATGGGGGACTCATGTCACAAAGCCCATCTCCTGGGAAGATGGGGGACTCACGTCTCAAAGCCCATCGCCCCCTCGGGGAAGGCAGAGATTTTTATAGGGAGGCGGGGAGCAGAACAAAGAGATCAAGGGAGGGGGTTGCAAAGTTCTCTCTGTGCAGACGAGCACAGTCCATTCTGATAAGGCAAGTGACATCCGGTCTGCATCGTCCTGGTTTAGGTGTCCTGGGTCCGCCTCATCCTGGCTCCATGGCTGAAGGTCGGCAAATCTCCTGGAACTGGGATGCTTGCAAGTCTGAGTCTGTGTCTTTTGAGCAGTTTGTTCCCAGGATTTTGATCAAACATGCTGTTCATCCACAAGCTACGCATCGGAGTCCGCACTGACAACCACAACGTCAAAAGAATGGGGGGGGGGTGGCAGTTTCCCACTGTTACAGTTTTCCCCTGTTACAGGGAGACAGAATAGCTTTGCATTTATTTGTTCTATGACTAGAGAAGAAGCATCTCAAAAAGTGTACAAAAGGATATGGCATTCCTCCCAATATTCCTTCTTGTTTACATTTACACAGAAATAACTTAACATCATCCAAGGAGCAAATCAGAAATACAATGGCGTCTTCTCATTTACAACCCTGTGCAGGTGTCTGCTGGAGGGCAGGTGCGGACCTACCGCCGCGTTAGATACCAACAGGTCCGGCTTTGACCAATGGGATGCACGTCCCTGTAAAGGTGTACCAGACTCTGACCGTCAGAACACACTGCTTTGGTGGGGGGAAGAGAGGGAGGGAGGGAGGGAGGTGTGAGAGAGAAACATTTGTCATTTGCCTCCCACATGCTTACCGGCCAGAGATCGGCCCTGCAGCCTTTTGGCCTTTGGGATGACGCCCCAAACGAGACACACCAGCTAGGGATGATTTTGGTGCATTTTAAAGTAACAAAACAAAACAAAACAAAACACCCCAACAAAAGCCACAGACACACATTGAGGTGGATGGGAGCGAAGTGGATTGTAAGTAGAGATGGTCCTTCAATGCCGCTGGAGTCCAAGGCGTCTGTGAAGGACAGAGGGTGGCACGGGCTTCACGGCCAGTCTGCGCCGGGCCGTGCTATCTCGCTTTTGTTTCGGCGGGAAGGCAAGACTCTCAGAGCTACACTGTGATCGAAGTCAAACAAGAAACAGAGCACAAACATGGGGAAACAAAGCCAACAACACAGGCGGCAGCAGCAAAGGCTGACTGGAGAATTCTCGGCGTGCTCAGTGACGTGGCAGGTTGACCTGCCACCCGCAAATCCTCTTTCTTCTGATAGTTACTTTAAATATAATGCAGGTGTATGAGACCCAGAAGCAGCTCGGTCCTCGGCACACACACCGCCCCACAACAGGAAGAGCCGTGGGACCGAGAGGGAGGTATCTGCCAAACCTACTCTCACTGCGGAAGAAAGGGCGAATACCTTTTGGCACAGAGCGTGTGCCACCTTTCAAACATAATTTAATTACCTGGGGCCCTTAAGACAACCTCACTTAAATACAATGTTTCCAAGAAAAGCAGGGCGACCATATGAGCCCCCAACCAAAGATACGCAAATACCAACGGCATTGGCTGTGAAAGGCGATGAGAAGAACAGGAAAGTGACGGGAGGGAGGGAGCGCCGTGGCCCCTACGCACAGTCTGCGTCCAGCTCTGTCCCACAGTCTCTGGAACAGGGAGGGCTGTGAACCAGCTGGCTCGGGGCTGGGGTGGGGAAACGGGCAGGGGCGGCTGGCCAGCCGAGTGGACGTCTAAGGAGCTCTCGGCGGTGTGTTCGTTTGGCTCCGTGTATCCTTCTCTGTAATTGGACGTTGAATTGACAGAGAGTCCAGCCCCTCTCTGTCCCTCTGTTCTGGGCCAATGACCACTGGGTTTATTTCCAGTTTCAACACGCCGCACTGCTCCGTAAGCAAAGGAGCTCCTGGCCCAAGAACACCATCTTTGTGGGCACCCTCCTTTCAACAAGACTCAAGCGCGCACGAGAAGGTATGTTTCTGAAAGAGGGGGGACTCCTCCACGGGGTTTATAATGGCTGCGGCGGAGCGCGGCTTAGGCTCAGGCTGCCGGCCGGGAGGCGGGCCCGGCACTGCCGTCTTCGGGGAGCGGCGGGGCCTTCCGTGGGTTCGGAGCCACCCACAGCGGAGGTCCCTCACTGGGGCACGCGGGGCAACGCCTGCAGAGGTGCTTTGTTGTTGGTGGCCAGTGCGCTTCTGTCACCCGTCTGGCAGCGAGTGGGGAGGCTACTAAACGCCCGACGGTGCAGGGAGAACGCCCGGCAAAGGCCCCGCTAGGCCGGGGACGCCTCCAGCATGCTCGCCTGCATGGGTACGCCGCGGGGCTGAGGTCGCGGCCTCTGGGGTCTGGGAGGCACACCTGGTGTGCGCGTCCTGGGCTCTGCAGAGCGACCAGCTCATTCCTGCCCAGGTTTTGGGCTTTTTTCCCCTCTCCTTTTCCTCTTTTTAAAAATTTTTTAAAATTTTTTTATTTTTTTACAAAATGCTGTCAAAATGACCCATTGTTTGGAGGAGGGAGTTCCAGGGACATGTAGGGGGCTCCACCTCGCAGTCTCCCGATAGAGCAGTTTGAGCGCTACCATAACCTTGCATTAACAATAAAAATGTCGTTTTCAAAAGCAAATCAGATCTTCAGCTTACCAACTTAAAAAAAAAGAACAAAAACAGGACAGAAAAGCGCACGGCCTCCATTCTGCCCCCATGGCGGGCGTCAGAGGCAGCAGCTCTGACTGCTGCTCCTTGTGCCCCCGCCACCAGGGGGGTTTAGCTCATGTGGAAACGGTGCTCCCCCCGCGTGATGTGGGACGAGAACTCGTACCTGTCCTGGCTGTGGTAGCCGCACATGTTGCACTCGAAAGGGTCGCGGAAGCCGTGGCAGCCCATGTGGATGGTGTACATGACGTGGTCCAGGAAGAGCACCCGGCAGTGTTCACACTTGTACACCTTCATGGGCTCGCCGCTCGTGCCCACCACCCGCAGGGCGTCCTGGGAGCCATCGGCGGCGGCCCGCAGCATGTCATAGGCTGGGAGCTCCTCCTTGATGGACAGGCCGTTGCGGGCGTGGGGGTTGATGTGGTTGGTCAGGTAGATGAGGCCGCCCCGGTGCTCCTCGGTGTTGCTCTCCGTGTCCGTGGAGTCTTGGCAGCTGTTGCTCGGGGACGCCTCCCTCTCGGAGGACAAGGACTTGGCCTTGGACAGCAGCAGCAGATTCTCCACGGCGCTGTCCTGGGCGGGGTGGTTGGACCTCGCGGGACCCTCCCCGTGGGACTTGGGGAGCTGGTACAGCGGGCTGATGACCGGGACCACCTCGGAGGTGCCCGGGGGCGTCTGCACCAGTGGGCGCAGGGACTCGGCCCCCAGGTAGCTGATGGCGTTGTTGATGGCCTGGTCCATCACGTGGGTCTGCATCAGCTCGTTCTCCTTCTCATAGCCCGTGCTGCCGTCGTAGGGCACGTCGGACAGGCACTTGTCCCCTGGGGGAAGCAGGGGACAGTCAGTGAGGTCGATGACCTCTGTGTGTGGCGGCAACAGCTAAAACCTTGACCAAGGGGGGCCCCCAACCTCAGGGTGTCTGAACACCCCCAACCTGGGGAGGCTGACCGACTCCTGCTGGGGGCGCCGCCGCGGCGGCCGGCCCGGAGCTGGCCTTTAGCAACATTCGGGGGACGAACGAGTTAATGAATCAATGAGGCACAGACGGGGTCCGTCAATTTAAAAGCCCAGATTCAAAGAGGCTAAACTAGAGGCTGTGTCCTTTCTTTACAGGATTTCATATATAATCAAACATGACTATAGTTAACCTTCGCATTTAAATGCCATATGTTCAATATGGTGTTCTGAGTAATTTATAATTTATTATACATTTATTTGATTAAATATATAATTATGGGATTATTCACAATAATCCCATTTTAAATAAATACATTGCACATTATTCACAATGTACAATGTATTTATTTAAAGTAATATTACATAATCTATTTTAAACTCAGAGCTTTACTATTTGGGAATAAAATGTAATCAAAATATATGAGAACAGATAAGATCTCATCCTGTGCGCAGAGCTGCAGGGGCTCCAACTTGGGCTCAAGAGGGTGTTCAGACTTAACAGCTGCCCCCCCACCCCCCATCCCTCTTGCTACCCACCCCCGTCCCTCTGCTGCCCACCCTGTCGGCAGCACCGAGACTGCGCCCACAGAGATGGTTGGTGAAAAGCCAGGAGCCAATCAAGCCACAGGGAAGAAGGTGTGTCCTTCACGTGCCCTTTCAAAAAATGACCGAGCAGGAGTGAGGCCCAGAGCGCCACTGCCCGGGGCTGGCCAGCGAGCCCTCGCCCAGATGCCATCTGACCTCGCGGTTTGCAGGGGCGCTCGATGCCCAGGGAAAGCTGCAGTCTGAGTCTAGCTTTGGCTTCTCAGTTAGCTTTTGTGTGAACATTTTCGCAAAGAAGTGCAACGAATTTCTTTGAAGCTAAGCCTTCTCCACATGGGTCGTCAGCCCAGCGTGAAGGCCACTGGCCGTGTCGGCAGTCAGAGCGGGGGCTGTAAGGACCCCGAGTCTGCTCCCTTTCGGGGTGGCTAGCTCCTAAGCTGCGGGCAGGGGGGCCGCCCGGGGGCGGTCGGACGCGCTCACATTTTACCCCTCACTCTGCTTCTCTCCCCCCTTCGACAAACATTCCTGGGACATCTGCTACAGACCAGACAGGGGGACAGAGAGGGGAGCAGGTGAAAATGGTCCCCGTCCTCAGCCGCACAGAGCAGACAGCGGACAGGCCCTAAAGCCCCAGAGCTTGGTGACGCAGCTCCTCCCAAGTCCCTTGAAGACAAAGGCCGCTTCCTGGGACAGCGCCACTGCCTGCAGACAGAGGGTGGGCCAGCCGGGGGAGCGGCTTTTGTGCCTCCCAGTGACAGTAGCAGAAGGAAACAGGTAAGAGGGAGCCTGGAGCTTTGGGGGGTTCGGCGAAGGTGGCGAAGCCAGAGCCCAGGGTGGTGGCGGGGGGCGGGGGGGCTGGGCAGTGTTGGATCGGCAGGTGGGGCTGCACTCAGCAGGGGCTTTGTCCAGAGGAAAGGAGAAGCCAAGCCGCTGAAGGGTTTGCGGGGAGGAGGCCCAGGCCGGGCAGGGACGAAGGCCAGGGCACTACCTGCAGGCTGACTCAAGAGCCCAGGTTACGGCTGGCGGTGGGTTGGCAGAGGAGGACCCCCGCCTCGTGCCTCCCCGCTGCTGTCTCACATCAAGGTCTCCTGCTGCCCTTCCCCACAGTTTGGAGACTTATTAATAATTCTTTTTAGCTCGACTCCCAGTCAGGGCACAGGCCCGGGTTGCGGGCCAGGCCCCCAGTAGGGGGCGCGCGAGAGGCAACAGCACACGGATGTTTCCCTCCCTCTCTTTCTCCCTCCCTTCCCCTCTCTAAAAGAATAAATAAATAAAATCTAAAAAAGAATTTAAATAAATAATTCTTTAAAAAAAATCGGTGACCATTGGTAGTGGCCCAGGAACACGTCCCATCCCTCTGCTAAGTAGCTTTGCGCCTCATTTCTAGCTTTGTGATGGATACTCATCACCCAGAGGCTTGGCTGCCACTCTTCTTAGCCTCCTGGTGCTCAGAGAGGCACGGGCCCTGCTATCATGTTCCACGGGGCCCTCAGGTCCCCGGCAGAACACCTGCTGGTCGCCAGTCCCACCCTCTGCAGACCCCGACCCGCAGGGACCCTTGGTGCTGGGTGGGCAGCCGGGACCCTGGAGGGCTGTTCTCTCCACTGAGGTCAAAGGAGCGGCCACGCGGCAGCACAGGGACCACAGCTGCATTTTCCGTTTTCGTGCTGAGGTGCTAAAGGTCTTGTCACACTGACCCCAGCCTATCCCTGCTTCAAATCGTGGCTCGGGGGACAAGAGAGAGGGACTTTGTGGGCAATTCTAATAAATACACAGGCGCTTACAGCCCCTCTAGAAACAATGCTTTTCCTCCTGATCATTCTGCCCCTCCCCGGAGTCACGGGTTTGTGGGTTCCCAAGCAACCAATGAAAGCTGTGGGTTTTGAACGTTGGCATCGACAACAAATGGATGTAAAGGCAAAAAAACCCCAAACCATATATTTAGAGAGCCCACAGAATTTCCCCTCCCTAATATTCCACAAGGTGAGAAAAATAAAAATGCATAAAATTCACTTCGGCAACCAGGTAAAGAAAGACCCATGTCCTAATGAAATACATATTTTTAAAAGTCAGTGGCCAAGGAAAGAAATTTTGGCATAAAATACATGGCAAAGCTTGCCAGCTATTGATCTCACTTCCAAAACCCTGAAGTTTGAATCAACACAACCCTCAGCACTTTCCCTGATACCCGCATTTCTATACAGTATTAAGGAGAGAGGTGTTTCTTCCACTTCTTTTTTTAAAGATTTTATTTATTTTATTTTTAGACAGAGGGGAAGGAAGGGAGAGAAACACCCATGTGTGGTTGCCTCCTGCATGCCCCCTACTGGGGACCTGGTCCGCAACCCAGGCATGTGCCCTGACTGGGAATCAAATCGGCGACCCTTTGGTTCGCAGGCCGACACTTGATCCTTTGAGCTATGCCAGCCAGGGCTGTTTTTTCCACTTCTGATCAAAAACAGTTGAAACCTCTGCTAGTGAGAACTAGGTGACACTGGACAAAAGAGCCTGAGGTTGGCTCTTGTGACAGGAGTGGCATCCCCCATGCAGGGGCACAGCCCGAAGGGCCAGCATGTCCCCTTGGGGGTGGAGAGCACTCTGCCAGCCAGTACAGCGACAGTGAGTTGAGGGCACCGAACCCTATCTCAGCACGAGGGGGGCAGACCCGAGAGACAGCCTCTTCACAAAGACTCGCCTACCTCCCCCGCCCCATCCTTGGCCTTCTCTCAAGATTTAGAAAAGTCGATAGCTCTCACGGGAAAAAAAAAAAAGTCTCAGATACAGTGGGAAGGATGTTGAGACATCAATCAATCTATACCAGCCCAAGTAGAGTAAGAAGATGAAAAGCACTGTGTTGGTTACAGTGAAAATATTTTCTCACAGTACAAAGGGAGAAAGGAAGTAGCAAACCACGGAGCCATCCTAGGAGAGAAGCTTAGTTCAAAGAAGAGAGGAAATGGCTCATAATTGCTTTGTGACACAGACGCTGTAAAATAAAATCCTGAGCAGGGGCATGTTAAAACAACAGAACGAGATGAAAAAGGGGACACTGAAGATCTCAGGACACAAATGTCCAAAGAGCATTTTTACAGAATTAATACATGGATGAGAAGCTGCCAGTAATAGAACAGAAACGACTAAAACAGGAATTACTGACATAGAGGAAAACACAACATAGTAATAGTGAATAAATGTCAAAAAGAAAAAAAACCCATGAAATGTTAACAGATATGGAAGACAAAGTAGCATCCAATGTGGGACCACTAGTGTCCCTGACAGAGGCCACCACAGATGGAATCAAAAAAATGCATTTATGTAAGAGAGAATTTCCCAGAAATAAAGAAACAAAAAAGGGAATTCCCATTTTAAAATGGCAAGAAATTTTTATTCCAAATGTAAAACACCAAGTCACATCCAAGTGAGGGTATTTAACTTTAAGGTTAAAAAAAGGACTCTTCAGGCATTTAGCGAGACGGTGAAAATTTTGCCATCCTCATGAACCATGGCAAGGCCTGAGAAGCTCTCAGGGGGACAGACGGGGTGACTCAATGCCACACACTCAGCCAACGGGCCCCCAAGCATTGACAGAAGGGCAGCAGGCGGCCACCCTCAAACACAAAACAAGTGTGGACATTGAATGTCCCTCAAACCATCTCAAAAAAGGTAGTGTGCCTGTAAAGTCCAACCAACCAAAGAAGAGATTACTGAAATAGACGGACACAGTGACACCTGAAACTAATATAATGGTGAATGTCCACTGTTATGGAAATTTTTTTTTAAAAACCCTGGAAATCAAAATAGCAGGAAAGGGCAGGGTCTGACCCTTTAATCCATTTAAACGCAGAGCTAACAGTAAATAACTAAACTGTGAGAACCCTGATCACAGGTAAAGTGTGAAACAGTGAAACGGGACAAAATAAAACGGAAAACGTAACTGAACAGTAGGAAACGGGACAAGCCTTGCTTTTCAAAGCAGCGAGTCAGCCGCCGCTGGCTACCTGGCCACCAACACACTGAAAATGATGTGCAGGTTTTAATGTTTTTCAAAACCCATCTTTTTAATCTTAGAGAAAGCCTTTAAAAAATATCTTTTTTGTGCGCGTAAGAAAAAATACTTATTCGAAGATAAACCCGCCTGGCCCTTGTTCACCTCTGAACTCTGGGCCAGTGCGAGTGGCGCGCTTCCGTGCGAAGCAGCGTCTGCCGTCTGACGGAATCTTTATCGTATGTAGTTTGCACCTCTGTCAGCCCGCCTGTTCGCCATCCTCTCTGTTGGCAGACATAACCATCAAAATAAAAAGATATTTAGAATCAGTCTCAGCTACACTTCATATTGGTACTTTCTGGATGTTGGGTTTTGTGGTGATTTTAAAATATTCACCTTTGCGTTAGAGTTCTTGATATTAACCCTGTGGCATTTTAATGATACGATAGGGTTTTTTAAATTAAAAAGTGTAAACTTCTTAGGAGAAATTTGCTAAGATGATTTGGTGGGTAGCACTGCTCTTCTTCTAGCTCCTCTTCTGAATTCTAAATGTTCTCTCACCCACAGCCACCGAACGGACTGGGGGCAGCGACCGGCACCGCCACGGCGCCCCGTTGCGGCGCAGCTCCTCTGCCCCACGCGTGGCATCTGGGTATCTCAGAGGACGGGGTCTTTGAGGGCTCCGAGCAGTGAGGAGTGTGGCCGGCAGAATAAATACTCACTTACACTCACGCCAGAGTCTAATTTAAAATTTAAATCACAAATCGCATATCCACTAGGCAATAATATATGCCATTCTGAGCAACGGCCAACACGAACCCTGTCAGTTCACGTGTCCCAGGGGCCTGCTACTGTTAGGAGCACGACCAGCCCCGCCAGTCGCGCCTCGGGGTCCTCAGAACAGCTCTGGGGGGAGGCGGGGCAGGGGCCCCAGGCCCACTTCACAGTTAAGGGGGAGCCTTGAGACCCGTCCCCTTCTTGACTTCAGAGAAGGAGAAACTGTGACAAGTTAGGAGTGGCTAACTGAACTCCCAGCAAATTGGAGTAGGCCTCTGGGGGCCGGAACGGCCCTGGTTTTAGACATACGTCGCCAATCACCAGCCGCTTGGGGGGGCGCCTGGGAGGGCGCCCGGCCGCCCGAGCGCCGGCCTCTGCGCGGCTCTCACTGACCAAGGACCGAGGTTTTTCTTTTTTCTTTTTAAACACAGAAGCTACTCAGTCTGAAGACAGCACCTTGATGCTGGTCTCAGAGGGGCGGCCGCAGCAGAGTTTCACAGTCTCGTTTGGACAGAGGTCTCCAAACGCTCACACCAGCCACCCATGTTCGCCAACAGAGCCCTGGGCAGTGTCTTGTGTCACCCCAGCTCCCCACGGTCACCTCACTGCCTCTCCCTGGTCACCGCCGGCCACCATCCCTACCGCACATGCAGCAAGTCCCGCATCCCCACCTTGGCCCAGGGAGACTTGAAGCCCCGCTGCCGGCAGCCTCCTCTGCACTGCAGCCTGACCCCCACCCTGCTCAGGAAGTTCAAGGTCTGCCTCATGTGAAAGCCCACACGCGTGGGCGCCTCCCCGCACGGTGTCTCCAGCCAGCGGTTTGCAAAAGTGTCTCTGACTTCCTTCCCCGCCCCCCAACCCCCAACCTGCGGCAACCCTCTCTTTAAAGCCTGATCAAAGGAAGCCTATTTTCAGTGCAACAGGGAGGCTAGAACCCCAGGAACGTGGCCTCTGCCTTGTGCCCCCCTTCCTGCTGTCCTGTCTGTCCCTAGGGACGGTAGCAGACTCTGGGGCCCCCGCCTCGGGAACTGTGAACCCCCGTGAGACCCTCCTGTCTCCCAGCGCCTGTGCCCAGGCTCCCACATGGCACCCATACCCAGAAGTTCTTGGAAACTGGCAGACTGAAAATGGACCTCGATTTTTTCCAGAGCCTGGGTCACTTCTGCAAGTGGCACACCAGTGCACTATGGTTACCGTGACTCACAGTTTCTGTCACCCAGTTCTGTGCTGGCCTCTCTGCAGCCCCACCTCCCCACACCCTCCTCTCTGGGGCCACTGCCCCTCTTCCTCTCCCTCTCCCAATCCTTCAGTCTCCATCTGCCAGGACAGAACACTGTCCCCACCGAACTCATGCTCTGTTCTGCCTGGAGGGCGCACTGGGGTTCATTGTCACTCTAGCACTCCAGGCCGCAGTCCCTTGGCCAGCCTGCACTGCGACTTTATTTTTATTGCTTCCCCGAGAGATGTAAGTTACCCAGGTCACGCCTACGCCCCAGTGGCGTCCCATCTGCCCCCACTCCGCCCCCGCTTCTCTTTATTTTAATCTGAGAATCCTCTCCCCTTCTCCCACTACCAGCCACGGGCTCAGCCCTGCTCCTCCGCCCAGGCCACTGTCAGCCTCAGGGGCTTGCACTGCTCCCCCTTCCCAGACATGACCCTCCCCCATGGCCCCCTTCCCTGGAGGGGACCCTTCCCCATGGCCCTCTGTCTATACCGTCCCAGGGATAATAGTTGACTTTAATATTGACAGTTGATAAATGTTCTCACATCCTTGGTGCTACTTTATGTTCATAAAAGCCTGTGAGAGGAGTAAAGAATAAAACCAAGACTGGGGGAGGTCCCACAATGTCACCGAGGTGACAGTGTTAGCACATGGCAGTGACGGACACCTCAGGTGGGTCCCCGGTCAGGGGCACCTGCACGCTCACACTTGCCTCGGTCCTCTGTCCTGCCCTCCAGGGTCCGGCCTGGGTGATGGCTCTGGGTGCCCCTGTCAGTCACCGACATAGGACAGCAAACTCTTGCAGGACAGCCCACCGCCCTCTGCCGTTTACCCCCCAAAGCACCCACCCCAGGTAGAGAGTCGCTGGGACAGTAACCGTCCTGGTTCTGCCCCTCTTCCCTGGGCAGTGCTCCTGGGCCACGTGCTGGGCAATTCTGCCCATTGACCCTTCAAGGCAGCCCACACTGGGGGCGGTGTGAGGTTCGCGTGAAAAGTGACCGTGTGCGGCTCAGGCCTCCCGGGCTGTGCGGGGAGCCCCTGTTCGAGCCAGGCTTGCGCTCGCGACCCTGGGCACACTGACTTGCCCCCACCGGTGCCCGTGGAACGTCCCCAGCCAGACCCCACCCAGTGTCTGGCCGCTGCAACATCACGTCTAGGACAAGTTGCCGGCAGAAAATGTGCCACGTTTACGAGGTCTATGGAAAAATTTCCAAGATATTTAAGAAATGTTAAGCTTGCCCATTTTTGCTTATTCTAAAAAAAAAAGGGGATACTTCTTTCTCCTACCCTCAACTAATTACCACGTGAGTCTAAACCCCCCACCTAGTTGTTTTTTAAGAGACAGCAAACGGTTAACTCTTACCAACAAATTTCTGAGGCATAGAGCTCTTACGTTTGGCAACGTTACTGGCGAGCCTGTCCAGCACGAGGGACCTCTCAGGGCCTGTCTTGCACAGGTCTTCTGCCATCTCGCCGTGATTAGCTTCTTCTTTAATGGCTAAAGTCAAAGACATTCAGAGAGGCCAGTTTAGAAAGGCTGACGGGGAAATAATCCAGCAGCGTCCAGCGCTAATCTGACATTTCTGAAACACCTACAGAAGCCAGGCCCTCGGTGAGGATTAGTGCTAATCTTCCCGGCAACCCTGCCAGGCAGACAGAGCCACCTGCTAAGGACACCTGCAGGCTGCACGTTATGCCCCAGGACCCGCAGACCGGGCATCATGACTGTCATCGAAGAGCAGACTGTGATTAATTGTGTCCCTCTGATGAGTGGACTTAACTATTCACCGACTCCCAAATCCACTAACTCGGCCAATCCTGGTATCAGTCCACTGAGAATCAAAGAACTGTCAGAGCCAGAAAAGATCTGAGGGTCCGGCTCCCACCCCCGGCACCGAGAAGCGGACGAAAACTCAGGATGCCGCAGCCAGCGCCAGCCTCGTCGTGGGGAGCGCGCCCAGAGCTCTGGCCCCTGGATGCACACGCGACCCCAGGACGACGACAGCGCCTGCAGGCTGCGGGGAAGGTGGGGCCGTGGGGGTGGCTGTGGGGGGAGGGAGGGCTTCTAGCCCACCTTTGTTTTTCCCAGGTTGTCTCTTTCCTTCCAGAACCAGACGCAACATCGCACCCTGCACAGCCTCATCTGCATTCTAGCTTTGCTAGAAATGGTTGGATTTTGGCGAGTCTAACTCTCCCATCTCCCTGAATCGTGTCCCCATGTCTACGGAGCTGAAAACGTAAACCGACTGTCCTCTAAAGAGATAATCAGTTCTTCCAACACAGCGCCTGAGCAGTCCTTATAACGCCCCCTGCAGATTTATCTCAGGGGCTCTGCAAAGCGTATCCATTTCCATCGCTGACCCGCCCGCTCTGTCAGGAGGCTCCCGCTGCAGCCGCACTTTTAACGCGGCACTAGATATTCCTCTTCTTTCAAACAGCCGCTAACTCCTGCACTGGGTTTTCCAGACACACCTTATGATCCACGGTTTCCAGATTCCAATAAGACGTCCAAACCCATCTGATGCGAAGCCACACCTGGATGCGGGGACACACGCGGGCAGTGTCCAGCCCTCTGTGCCCACCCATGCGCCACGGTGTCCTTCTTCCTCAGTCTGCTTTGGTAGCTTGCTCCCTCGTGCCCTGCACACCACTGGCTAAGGTCACTTCTAATTATTTTCTGCCTCCAGTGTGTCGTTACGAATGTCACTTGGGAAAAATATATTTCAAATGGGTCGACATCGGGGTATATGGCATTTTGCGCATCAGAAGTGTGTTTCTTATTAAATGGGCAAAGACGATGCCCTGATTTCTATGAGGGCTGCACATAAAACCCATGAAATTGGATGTCACCAGCCCCACTTGAACCTGTGGCGCTAATAGGCTTCCCTCAGCCCCTGCCCTTCTCTGAGAACAGGGCACTGTGGTCCCGGGCGGGTTTCCCCTCTGCCAGGCCGCGGGCTCCTGTGAGCCCGACCTTCGGAGTGTCCCAGTGAGGACAAGTGAGCCCCCAGCGCCGGGTCCCTGGCCACTCTGTCTGTTGCTGGATTTCCTGCTAAGGGCTTGTGATGCCGTTTGCTCACTAAAAGTCCGTGTGAGGTTCGTGCGTTCCGTACAGATATTAGGAAACTGTCACAGGTGACCAGACGCTTTCAGTTAATGACACTCCATTCAGGAAAATTGACCTCTTCTGCATCCGATAAGCTAGGCTCTGATCCAAACGAAGGGTCCCCAGCTGAGGGGGGTGGGGGCCCACCAGGGCACTGGAGGCGTGCTGGTGTCAGGGGCGTGGCAAGGACAGGAGAGGGCACAGCAAAGCCAAGCGACCAGGAGCCCCCGCCGCAGCCCCCCGGTCCCAGACGTCCTCTGGGTGGACTTGCATTCCTGAGCCCCTGTGGCTGCCGAGGTCCTGCAGCCTGCGCTGAGCAGCTGAGGGCCCCACAATGTGAGCGCTTGAGGCTATAAATTAACACGCTGGGGCTGAACTGACTCCGAGCACAAGGGGGTGCTGGACACGTGTACGGCTGACACGTGAGCTCAGTGACATTGATGGTGGACAAGAACTAAGCGTCGGGGCAGCACTCTGGTGGCCCGGCCTCGTGTGCCCAGGTATGTGTGTGATGCACACCCTGTGCCGGAGCCTCTTCTGCCTCTCGTGCTCTTCCTGGGCAATTGGCCAGGCAGGAAGCGTCACTCCCGTTGAAGAGAGGAGCTCGGGGACACAGTGGCGAAAGGGCTCCGGATGGGAAGCTGACCCCAGGCCCCAGGAAACGGAGGCTGCTCGCGCCCGAGGGGAAGCCCTCGCCGCGCGCAACTTCGCCCTCGTTTCTTCAGTGACGAGGACGGTGGAGAAAACCAGTGGACTCCCTGTGTGTGTCCTGTTTGTTCGGTCTTCTTGATTCTGTGTGTAGGGTTTTACAGGGCAACACATGCTGTCGTATTTCATAGGGGCTGGTGCTGCAGATAAGTCACCCTTGGTAAATATTTGTTGAGTAAATAAATGGCTATTTACACATGAATCAGCAGTACTTATGTCTGAGATCCATTAAGTCACTTTTTACAGAAAATATAATATCTGAGTGCTTATATTTTATTTCAAAGGAGCATAAATTGCCTCCGCATCCCTTTGTTTCCTACCTCAGGGTCTGCCCACAAATCAATAACTGTTACATTATTATTGTTGTTGTTTTTAACATCTAGTTGCCTTCTTCTATGGACCCTCAATACCTTTCCATTCCGGAAATCCACCTTGGACTCTGAAGGAAGCTACGCGATCATCTCATGCAATCTCCCCATTTCACAGGTGAGCACAGTAAGGTGCTAAGACAGCAGCTGTCAGGCCAGTCGGGGGCTGGCAGGCAGGGAGACTCGCGCCTGGTGACATACTGCCTCTCAGGGCCAAGACACGTGATGTTCTCCCTCGTCTGACTACCTTCTCTGCCACTCTCATCCACCTTCAATGACCTGCGTGTCCCCAGGCGTGCTAGTGCCACTGGTCTGCACACGGGAAATGGTCACATACCCAAGTCTTATGTTTGTTTTACCAACACAAAATGATACAACACAATCATCAAATGAAATTTAAAGTTCAAAAAATATCTGTCCCCCGGTGGGTTTCCTTGATGGCGGACAGCCATCAATGTCGGCGAGCCAAACGAGGCTGCTGCCTAAATTCTCAGCCGCTCGTCTAGTGGCCCCGCTCTGTCCGGGGGTTGGCTTCCCAGTGGTCATGCTAAATAAGTAACGATCTGAAAGAGGGAGCCTTCGGTTGTTCTGTTCAGAAGTTCCTTCTGCCCTGACAGGATGGGGAGGGCCTCTTACCGCCGTCCCTCTGAGTAAATGCGCACCCTGTGCCGGCGCCTCCCCCACTGTCACTTTAAGCTGTCTAAGACGGGGGTCGGGAGCGCTCTTGAAATGCCACGTGGCGTGAAGCAGCGAGCTCGCGGGAAGGTGGCGGCCAGTCCCCGAGGCGGGGGACAGCGGCCCACCGCCCACCGACAGGGCTTGCTCTCTCTGTGTAGGCAGGGGCCTCCACCCAGCACTGAAAACAGCCCGGGAGCTCTTATGGGATAAACTGCATGAAAACGGTTTTTTCAAACAAGATTTCACATCTTGTTTTGGTTACTGGGCATGAGGAAGCAATCAGTACTCCAGGTTAAAAAAAAAAAATTACCAAAAATCAAAACAAACAAATACACAAACACACAAAAACGTCCAGGGTCCCTAGCATCTTAGGAGAGGGAGGGGTTTAAGGTCAAGCTCCCTCCGGGGAGATGAGGCCTGCGCTCCCGGCGGGCGTGTGCGGGGCCCGCAGGCCCGGCGGGCAGGTGGGCGGGTGCGTGGCCCGCAGGCCTGGTCCCCGCGAGCAGCCGCAGCGCTTACCTGGGTACAGCGTGCCGGGGAGGCCCATGGTTTGCAAGTAGTTGTGGCAACGCTCTTTATGTTCCTCTAAAGAGCTTCGCTGCTTATAGCTTCGGCCACAATATCCACATTTGTGAGGTTTACCAACTGCAGAAAACAGAATGGAGTTCAAGACCCCAATTAAACGCCGGCCTTATGGGTAGGGAATGCATGCAACAAAGACATCACCAAAAAGTCAAAAACACTCTACTCTGGAGAGCGCAAAGTGTTGTGGACTTGGTCAGAATTGCTGACTGTCAAAACGTAGACGCCAAGGGGTTTCCTTAACTGCCCTGCGAGCCCTGGCCTGTCTTGAAATGCCCCCTCTGCCGACCACCAGACCCCTCCTGCTTCAATCACTGACATGCGTCCTGTAACCGGAGGGGACGAGCCTCCGCCACGTTACAACGGGGAGGGGCCACCTGGGCAGAGGCGGGATGATGGGAGGGCATGTGTCGGCTGAATAATGTAGAGATTCACCTGTGCAGCCGCACTCTTGTCCTCGTCTGCACCGGGCCAGGTCGGGCATGACACTGGTGGCAGATCTCATGCAACCAAAGTACATTTCATCCCCAGGATCACCCTGGGTGACTTGAGGTCTCTAAGGTGCCGTAGAGGTAACTATCTTGAATGAAATGAGCGTTTATTTTCCAAAATGCGTGCTTTCCAGGTGAGCCCTGTCCAGTGGACCTGCCTACGGGCTGTGGGAGCGAGGTGTCCTGTAGCTCATACTCAACACGGTGGCCACTGGCCACCTGGGGCCATGGCGCATTTGCTGAGGGTTAATTTCATTTAACTGATTAAAGTTCAAATTCACACACCAGGTGTGGCTGGTGGCGACAGGATTGAGCGGGCCAGCTCTAGACAATGACTTCCGTCCTTCCTGAGTTTTACGGAGTGTTTTAGAAAAGGAGAAACAGCAGAGGTTCATGCGATGGCCCGGTTACAGGCCTCGATACACAGCGTTAATTTAACGGGGAAGATGGGCAAAGTGTCTTCCACTGGGTGTGTAAAGAACATAAACTGCCATTCTAAGGCCAGCATAATCTCCTCCTTCCTTCTCATAACATTAGATTTTACATACCTAAATTATTATATAAAAATCAATACCATCCAAATAGGCATATTGAGTAAAACGGTTTAAGCAAAGCTTGTATTGGTTAGATCTCTTCCTTAGGCGAGTAGAGGCTATGGTTTGAGAAGGCTAAGACAAAAAAGAAAACAAAAAACAAAAAAACTGCGCTCTGGAACATTTAATAGAGGAATAAAAGGATCTTTATTGGTAGAAGGTGTTGTATCCCTAATGTCAGAGAAATAACATCGGCACATACAATGTTGCCTAAAAACCATGTGTTTCATTGAGAGCTGCCTTTAAAAACCAGAGAATATAGATAACCCCTCACTGTCCTTTCCTGAAAAGGCTGCAGCTTTAGCAACTTCCTGTATAAATGGCATGGTGTCTAAATACCCACTTTTCTGAGGATGTGACTGATTTTAACTCCGAAACCTAAGACACACATTCACTGTAGCAGCAGAAGAAAGTCTGTCTGGAAGCATCCTCCAGTACTCCTCAGGACGGAAGGCTCTGGCTCAGCTCTGCCCAGAGAAAGCAGGGCGGAAGGACTGGGGTCCCCTCGCTGCCTGCCGCACATCCCCCCGCCCCGGCTCTCTTGTTATCAGTGAGGGGCGATTCCAGTTACGTCATCACTGATGGCTGGGCCTTTGCAGCCTCCACCATCCGCCACCAGTTGTCAGGAAAGCTACGAGCCGTGCTGCATTTTTTGGCATCATGGGGAAGTGGCCATGTCACAATGGAACGAAATGTGGCCACATGTGAGTTGGCCAACACGGGCTGGTGCCTTCATCTCATTGCACTGCAATCCTCTTGTAAAACTGGAATCGTTTGCCAAGAGCTGCGTCCACGGCACCTTTAGGCGTCAGGATCGCCGGCAGCTCTGGGCGGGTGGCGGCTCTCCCCCGGCAGGATCAGCAGCTCGCTCATCGGCGGACCCATTAACAGAAGCAAACGGTGTAAGGCCTCCCTGTGCTACAGAGAACTCCTCAAGGGAGAGCAGGACAGCGCCAGGTCTCACATGGGACCGGCAAGTGTGGGGCCAGAGACACAGAGTTAGACGGTCCTGACGTCACAGTGGGAAAGCAAAGGGAACGGCTGCCTTGTAAGCTCTCAGGTTAACAAACAGGACAGGTTTCTGTTGCAAATCTGCATCACCAGGGGGTGACAAGGGGTGGCGTGGCTAGTGTTCAGCTGAGAGAAGCCCACGGGGAAGCTATGCCTTCTACCAGCCCTGTGCCGGGCTTCCACTACGGGGGCTGATGTCCGCTTGATACTTTATGCATGACGTCCGCCAAGTTTCTTTGACCTCCGGCCCCTGCTGGGCACGGCACAAAGGTCACATAACCGTCACACCTGGAGCCTACGTCTGGTTCCTCGCGCACCTTCACCTCTACGTGGGACAGCATGTGCCTCTCAATATCGACACATGGAAACATTTAAAAATGCTCAGCCACGGTGTCACCGCCCCACATGGGGGGAGCCCCTGGCCTCCCAGTCACCTGCAGCAATGGCCTCCCCAGGCTTCAGCGCATGCCCCGCCCGTGGTGGGGGTGGCGGCCTCAGCCTCACTGCTGCCCTGACTGACCTGCCTGCTCCACGGGGAGGAGCCGCCCCTCAGCTCTGCGTAGCTCCCTTCTTGGAAGGTTTGAAGACCCTGACCCCAATCATTGGGGTTGACAGCGAGGGGTGTTTTGGGAGCCTCCTCCATGGTGACAATGAGGAAGGGGGTTTGGGTGGTGCAGTGGTGGCCTGGCTGAACGCTGGGGCCCCAGCCCCCAGCCACGCCCACGCCCTGGCTCCTTGATGACCTCCCACAGTAGAATGACAGTTCCCACACTGGCTAAAACGCACCCGGTGCCCCTTTCTGGGGTCACTTACAGAACTGCACGTCCAGCTCGAACGTCTCTGAAGGTCGACTTCAGAGACGCGCCTGTCAGCCTGGACTCCAGCCCTTTTCTACGCGGGTCTCTCCTGATGCCTCTCCCCCTGGGGGCTGAGTGTCCACTCTTGGAGCTCCCGCCACCCCCCAGACATTGTGTCACTGCCCTAGGGAGATGTTCATGTTTTGCTACTTTGCACTTGTCTCCTCCGCTGGAGAATGGGGTCACTGAGGTGCTCAGCACATGGGTGACCAAGAAATGAACACAGCAGGCGACCTCTGACACCCGACCCTCATTATACTCATTGCCTTTGGGAAGAACATGGCCCAAGCCCAGAAACTGTCCCCACACACAGCGTCCCTGCTTGGGGGAGCTGGTCAGAAGCCTCTTCCTGTCCCCAGCACCCTGCATGGGAGAGGTCACCCACGCAGGATAGTTCGGGTGGAGAGCTCCGTCAGGGCAGGAGGGAGGGCCTGTGGCCTCCCATCCCAGAGCCCCCCGCATGGCTGGGGCCCACCATGCAGGCCTCACGCCTTCCCGCTCTGGCCTGTAAGATCATGGGGCCACTGGATAATGAAAAAAAGCAAGAAAGACTCCTTGGGAGGCAGACGATCTAATCCAGTCAGACGTGGGAGGGGAAGAACTTAGCTTATTTGGGGTGTGTCTAGAAAAATCTGCAAATGGGCCTCCCAGCGGAGGCGGGTCTGGCTCCGGGGGTGAGAGTTGCACTCGGGCCCAGTCGGGGGGCAGCGTGCCCTCGGTGACGGGCATCCACTCAGTCAGGACAGTGGTCCCTGTCACCTTGGCAATGATGGCTCCTGAAGTCCTCAGTGTAGCCCAGTCCCGTGTGGGGCTCCCCTGTCAGCTGAAGGACACGGATCTGGGGGCACTCCGGGTGTTAGCGTGACGCCCAGCAAAAGCATAGCCGGCAAACCCTTTCTAAGGATCCACTTACCTGAGCGGACGGGATGAGGGGCCGCTTTTGAAATACTCTGCCTAAGGTGGGGCTTGGTGTGTGAGGTCCCCCCACCCTGCACCCCTGCCGCCTCTCTGGTTCCCTGGGAAGTCACAGGGTGACAGGGACCCTGCTGCCACGACCGTCATGGGGGCGGCCAGTGGCCAAGACAGGGCTGTCCCGGGGAGCGGGCCACCCGACAGGGAGGGCTCCCGGGCCCACGCGCCACATGGGCGGCCTCCTGGCCTCCAAAGCCCCGCCTGCACCCTGAGCACCTACCGGAGTGCGTCCGCAGGTGCCCCGTGAGGGCGTCCCTCCGGCGGCAGGCATAGTTGCAGAGGTGGCACTTGAAGGGCTTCTCCCCTGAGTGCAGCTTGATGTGTCTCAGTAGGTTGCCCTTCTGTGTGAAGGAGGCCCCGCACTGGTTGCACTGGAAAGGCCGCTCTCCTGCGGGAAGACAGGGCGTCGTGAGTGCGGACTCCGGCCGGGGACCCGAGGGGCGCGCGGGCCACAAAGTGGCTTCCCACGGGGCCGGCGACTTCCACCGGCGGCAGGTTTGATCAAACATGAGGCTCTCAGACGAAACCTGCCAGCTTCTTAACGCTTCACTGGCTGGGTCAATTTGATCTGAAAATCTAATTTTTTTCCCCTAAATCAGAGCGGCACATCACAATGCAAATTCAAACTCATTTAAATAAAGTGACTGCAACATTTTGTGATGAAGAGCCACTCTTCCTGATCAGCAGTTTTGGAATAAACCAATATCCAATTTTGCGTGTTGTGGCATTTGGTGGGGTTTTTTAATGTGGCTTTTTTCAAAGGGTCTTTAAAATATGCCACTGAAGCAGCAAAATAAAAAGGAAACTCATTAAAAATGCATTTCAGGATCACAAGTTCATTTCAGCGTTACATTCTTATATTTAAATGAAAGGCAGTTCATTATAACAGTTATAATAACTTCTTTTCATTTACATCTCCTTGTATTTCCTTTTCAATTTCTTCTCCATTACCTGTCTGTCCCTACACAGGCGGATCTGGAAGGAGACAGACGGAGAGAGTGTGAGGGGAGAGACAGAAGGAGAAAGACTGAGTCAAATGAGAAGCGAAGAAAGTGAAGGAAAGTCCACGTCGTCCCGAAAGTCCCCCATCTCCCCGCGTCCTGGCAGCCCCTCCAGCTGCGCCCCTCACGCATCCTGAAACCTTTGTGCTCCGGTGGGCGCATGGCCACGGAAGACAAGCCATGGTTTCAACTACAGAGAGTCTAAGGTGCGGTTTGGCTCTTCCTAGGAGTTCCCTCCCGGGCGGTGCTGGGGGCGTGGGGGCCACGGACCCGCTAGGCCCCTGTGCGTGTGGCGGTGGGCGTCCCTCCTGTCCGGACCCGGCAGAGGACCTCGCGGGTGTGTGTGAGAAAGGAGCAGCCCTGGGGCCTGGGGTCTGAGTTGGCGACCATGCCGTGTACTGTTCGCTCTCGAGTGTGAAGGATTTGTCGCGTTTATGTAAACGGGACAGCTCTCTCAAAAACAAACATCTTACTTTTTAGCAGAACTGCTTCGTGTGATCACAGTCATTGCTCCTGAGATACCATAAGATTATGCTTCCTAGGAACATCGAGCATGAAAATGCACACTTCACATCTCCCCAGTGGCTTCACATGACTTTGGTCACGAAGACATCACTTATCAGGGGTGACTAAGTAGCAGCCTACCTGTTCCTCCTAAAATCTACGCTTGCATTTCATTGTCATCGTCCTCTCTGTGGGTAAGCAGGCAAGAGAGAGGTGCCACTCTAAAGATGGGAGCTAATTCACCATGACAGTCAGATACAGGCCCATCGGAGGGACCCTGACACTAACCGGGGTGCACTGGGGACCTGCCCAGACCTCCACCTGGTCTGGACTTGGCCGAGCAGGGAAGGGGTGAGTGTCCAGCCGGAGGGAGCTGACGGTCACCTGACTGTAGCTGAACTCATGAGTCCTGCTGGTGGCCGGGCAGCCCCAAGGAGCGCCCGACGGGCCATTGCTCTGTTTGCCGCCCGAGGCGCCTCTGGATCCTGCTCGCACACGCGTGCGTGAATGTGCGCGTTGGACCCCGAGGAGGGGAAATGGGGGCACCACGGCTCTTACACGGCCCGGGGGACCCGCAGACTGGGGATCCTGGAAGGGTAGTCAGTTGGGAGGGCTCATGCTACGGAATGACAGGGATGCGGAACCCTCCTGCGACACATGTGAGCGTGTGCATGCTCACCCAAAGCTAGAGCCCCTTCCTGCGGCTCGGGGGTGAGGGCTCCCGAGGCCCGAAGGTCGGAGGTGAGCCAGGGTCTCGGCCAGGGTAGACTTTTGAAGCCGTGTCACCCCTTCCACAGAACAGAACAGGAAGGAGTGGAAGAGAGGGAGCCGTTTCTTCAAGAGTGAAATCTGACTTCCAATTTGAGTCACCGGGGCTGGGTGCCCCGCCACCTGGGGCCTCACTCCTGCAGGCAGGCTTTCCTGGAAGTCCGCTCCTCTCCAAGGCTGCGCTGGTGTGAACACGTGACACAGGCCGCGGGGCTCAGGTAGAGTGCTCCCTGAAGCAGACCGCATGGGGAGTTGGGCTCAAGGTGTTAGCGGGGAAGGGGTCAGGCCCTGGAGCCAGCGACAGGACACCTGTCTGGGAACCCTCCTGTCGGTCAAGGTCTGTCACTTGCCCTCCTGCTGGATGAAAGCTTGCTTATTGTCGCTGAATAAAATCAGCTTTCTCTGAGGTTGTAGTTCCTTTTATTTAACTGGGATGAGGACTTTAATATCCTTAATTCCAAATTTAGTTTTAAATCCCAGTGACTGTAAGAATGTTTGAGCCTTTAATCACTTCATTGGATAAGAAAGAAAGTCCCCTTGGCTGCGTCTGCCATAAATTTCTGCGGGTCTCAGCGGGAGACGAATCTAACAATGACCCCTGGACTGCAGACGGAGTGAGGCCGGCACGCTGGGCGGTGCAGCGCTTGTGGGCGGGGCGAGCGCCTGGACGCCCCCCAGGCGGGAACAGGGTGGGCTCAGGGCGTACAGTCCCCATAATGCCGGCACTTTTTTTATTCAAAGCCCAGCAGTTAGACTAGCCATGCCGCACATTGCCCGGCGGGAGCTGCCCTATGTTGTGTCTTTTCCATGGGACCTGCGCTCGTGCCTCACTCGCCATTGAGGGCACGGGTCTCTTTCACTGAATAATTTCAGGAGTAAGGGGTACATCAGAAAAAGCAGTTTGCTCAATTTTAGAGAAAGGCTTTTACAGACAATGAATGCTTATTGAAAAAAAAATACACAGTTTCCATTCTTCCCCCCAAAGGTACTACAAATGGAAGTCGACATGTTAAAAATTGCCCTGATTCAAATAAAAGCATCACAACACCAGGAAAACAGGCTTTTCCTGACACCCCCAGCTTTGCTGCCCGGTGAACGGTCCGAACTCCTGCTTCGCTTCTGGTGTCCCTGACTTTGCTGGACTCGTACGAGGCTCCCTCCATCCCGGGGTCCCACAGGAACCACCGCATCTCTACAGCCTGGTTTCCACCTGCGTGGCACCCCCCCTCCTCCTGCGGACTGCGCTGGCAGGTGCCGCTACCAACGCCACCCCTGGGCAGCAGTGACTCGGGGCCCCTAGGTTTTACCTCCAGATGCTCACTGACCACCACAGTTGGTGAATGTATTGTTCCTCTCACCTTTATGGCAGGAGAATAAAATTTCTGTTCAATTCAAAACACACAGGATGCACACAGGTGTACATAAAACGCACCCCCTCACCCCATTAATACTGTACTTTGAAGACTTTCCAGGGCCAGGAGTGGCGACCGGGCAGTTCCCAGGGAAAATATGGACCGGGCCGGTCCCCTAACCAAGCGCCAGGCGCGTGGAGGGGGCAGAATGGGGCCTCTCCCTCCCCCGCCCCCACGGGAGCATGGGGGCGGCCATCAGGCCCTAGGCTCTCCTCATCCCTCCAGTTCTGGACACGGGATAATATATTCTCTCGTCCTCCTAATGCCTCTAACAGACAGGGGGTTTGGTATTAAATTCTGTACCAATTTTAAATGTAAAAACTTGGGACATCAGTCTCGGCCGCGGCGCCTGAAACCTGACCGGAGCTCTTCCTGAAAGTCTGCGTTTTGCTGGCATTTTGTCATTTGCTAATGTTTCCACAATCCGGCCCTTTTAATCAGAGTTGAAAACAGGCACTTGTGACTCCAGGTTTCTCAGTGGACCATGCGAGGCGTGCATTTTGCTGCGTTCACTTTTTTGTTTGGTTTTATCGTGTTGTCTAAGGCGAACCATGTGGCACAAGCAACCTCACCACACCCACTGCCCCCACCCAGAGGGAACGGCCCTCTGCCCCCCGCGCCCCCCTCCCCCCGCACTCACATCTGAGGCTGCGAGGTTTTCTGTTTATTGCTCCAATGTCTGGGGTCGAACTGGTCCCGGCAGAAGTCCCGGGACAAGGACGCACGCCCCGCACGACCAGGAGCCCCCAAGGCTCCGCCCCTCTTTGCAGCGCGCCCTCAGGCAGCCCGACAGCCTCTGCCTGCCCCTCCGCCGGGCCTTACCGGTGTGGCTTCTCTTGTGCACCATGAGCACATTGGGGCCGATGCAAACGATCCCACAGACATCACACTTGAGTTTGCCATTAGGAAGTCGGATGCCTCCAGCGCCTGACCCAGCTCTGCCGCCTTGGCCACTGTGGGAGCCATTCACGTCCTCGCCCGCGGCACCGAGCACGCGCAAGTCCTGGGCACATGCTTCCCCATTCATCTCACAGGCACGCCCATTCTCTTCGTCACTCTGAGCCTCTACTTTAACATTACTGGCTGAAAGACACAATACAGTGGCCACTCAGTGTCATCACAGGAAACAGAACACAGCAGCACAGCCCGCGGGAGCCCAGGGCTCCTCAGGAGGGGTTCTCAGCGGCTTCTGCCGTGGGGTCAGCAGCCCCGGTCCCCGAGGGCCTGGGACAGGAGACAGCCTGCCCCCCTCTCCGCAGGTCCCAACAGCAGGGTCCCCAACCTCTCATGTAGAGCGGGGCCCTCGCTCTGAGCAGGTTAGGGGCCCCGGCTGCACAGCGACAGCCTTGGGCGCCCCTGCAGTCACGGGAGGCCGATCCTGCGCCCCCTCCTCCCGGTGAGCCCCACACACCAGAAGGTGAGCACCGATCACACTGTCAGCTCCCCCGGGGCCGTGGCCTTGTTCGGCAGAGTCCCTCGTGAGTGGGTGTCGAGTGTGAGAAGCTTCCCTCCCACCCGCCTCATGGAGCAGTAAACATTGGGACAAAGCTCGGCCAATGCCGGCTTAGACCCCTGACCACAGATTCCTACAGGATGTTGTTGGTTTGTTCGGACGCCATCATTCTGGCCCTTTTTTATTTCGTCATGAAATGGTCATGAAAGCTGTGCGCTAACGGGCAGCCATGATCTCAGATTTTCTCCCAGGGCTCTTTGGGGGTAGCTGCGAATTTAAGAGGTTGAGTGAGACTAGTTTTTCAAAGGCAAAGCCACATGTGCGGGGGTGAAGGGCTGGCACTGACAGACACAATAACCACTGTCCCCCCACACTATCCTTCCCTTTACGTCACATTCAGGGTAAAGATTTACACCACTCGTATTTTTCTTGGTAAAGGAAACAAGAAGCATTTCGTTTGCCCTCTTCTGAGACACGGGGCCTGGTGGTGAGTGGACGGACCCAACCCTGTCATGACGTTACCCTGGAAACCATCGCCTGCCTCAGTCTCTACATATTAGTCAGAACAGGCAGGCAAACCACGGTGGTGCCCAGTGCCCAGTCTCTGATGGATGTTTTGAATCGGTGGGTCTCTGGGTGTCGTCCCTGGACCAGCTGCACCCGCGTCAGTTGAGAACTGGTTAGAAGACTGAGTGCTGGGGTCCACCCCCGACCCCCTGAGCCAGTGCCTCTGGGCTGGGCTCAGCGCTTCCCTCAGGTGTCCACGCAAGTCTGAGAGCTGCCGTCTGAAACAATCAACGTAGTTAGCGACACTTGGAGCTCCCGTGACTCAGTGCGCCCCTCTGGGTCTAGGAGTCTGGAACCCAGGCTGTGGCACCGAAGCCCCTGCCGGGGACCCCCATCCCCACTCCGCATCAGCTCTGAGAGCTCAGGGGAGCCACGTGGCCTCTCTGTGCCTTGGTTTCCCCAGCTGTAAGCAGTCACGGCACTGGCCTAACAGGGGTGTTGTGAGCCTTTGATGGGTGAACGGATGAGAACTGAGCCCAGCACAGCGGCTGGCCAAGTGGAAGCACGTTCCCAACGGAGTCATCACGTCGAGGGGGCCTGGCTCACCCCAGGCATGTCACGGTGCTCATCCCATGCCCGGCTCATGCCATGGCGCTTGCACTGCGGTGGGCGCTCAGGCCGGACCACACCCTGTGGGGGAGGTACTGTCATCGCCCCACGGACGCTTTGTCCCCTCTGTGACCCTGGAGCCCCTGTCCTCAGGTGTGTGCCCCCTACCTCTGCAGGTGGAAGCAAATCTTTCCCTAGGGCCTTGGTGCGCACCTGAGTCCACCCCAGGAGCGTGACCTTATAGTCCAGGGACCTCTGAACTTCTGAACCTCGGACTATCCCCAACTGTACCCTGGCAGTTTGCGAAGGGAGGCTGGGGTCTCTCAAGCACTGCAGCAAATGAGTGTTGGTGCAGCCGCTTCCCCAAAGGGGGGCTGAGGCCCGGCTGCAGTGCAGGGCGGGACCCAGGGCACCTGGGGCGGGGCGACGGAGGCCACGGATGGACAGAGGGGTGCACGGATGCACCCACTCCCACGTCCGCTGGGCCCCGTTTCGTGCCTTTGGAGGCCTCCCGTCGGAAGAGCTGACTCTTGCTTTCCCAAAGGTGTCTGTCAGCAGGTGGCTGGTAGCACCTGCCAGAAACGCCCACTTGTTCTGGGTCATTAGGAAAGACAGGTGAGTCTGAGACCCCGCGGTGTGCCCGGGGGGCTGTGTTGTTGGTGACAGTGTGAGACACAGAAGAGCAAGCGGTGACTCTAGGGTTTCTGACACCAGGAGCACGTGCCCCAAGAGGGAGGATGCCATAGAGCAGGTGACACTGTGTCAGGAGTTGGGGGAGTGAGGACAGTGTGAAGGGAAGCAAGCCTGCCCGTCACCTGCAGACCACAGAAAGCCTCCAGCCAGGAGGCTAGAGGTTCACAAAGGAGGGACTTTCTCATAATGATGCCACGGGACACTGTGCCTGAGAGCGGAGACAGAACCCAAACAGGCAGGAGGCTTAACAGGCACGAGGGCTTGTTGTCCACCCCCCCGGGGGCATCGGGGACCGCCAGGTGCGGTTTCCGGAGGTCTGCTCCCAGCCTGAGGAGGCAAAGCCCAGGGAACAGGACTGAGGATCCTGTGCTGCTCTACGCTCCTGGGGAAACACAGGCAAACTGCTGGTCACTGTGACGGAGACAAGGAGCCACGGATAAGGGGCCGGGACGGAGGGCGAGCCCACACACGACATACAGCGGGGGTCCGGGGTGTGTCAGCTCCAAGCTGCCCGCAGTCTGGGGACCGACACCAGGCCTTTTTGGCTAGGAAAGGGCTGTGGGGACTGAGGGAGGGGGAGGCGGCTGCTGAGACTGGGGGCATTGGTGAAAACAGAGGGCCACACTGTCTGCTGGGGAGCATGGCACATTCAAGGGCACGTGAACGCTCCCTAAAACAGGGAAACGCCCTCATCTCATGTGGACCCGTGCGGACGGCTGCTGGCCCCTAGAGGACAGGAGCGATTTCTGCCCGGCGAGGGGACAGCTCTGAGAGCCGTCTCTCACCTGGCCGGGAGGAGAACGCAGGCAGCATACTTGTTGTTTTTGCAGATGACAGAAATCGGGGCATGACGCCACCTTAGTAAGTGGCAGCCCCAGGCCAGAGCTCTAATAGACAGACATGCAAGGTCCTCTTAAGGTAAAATACACCTTTTAAACACAAGCTTGGGATGCGGGTGTCTGGGTTTCCCTTATGTAAGTGTGAAAAAGGCTTTGGGGGTTTTAGCTGATGGCAGGCTCAGTCAGCGATGTGGCGGGGGACAAAGAAAAGCCAAGACGCAGCCGGGGGCCCAGCACCGGGGTCGGGGTCCCTGCACTGGGAAGGATGCCCGTCCCCTTTAGAAGGGTGCACACAGCCTGCAGCGGGCAGAGGGAAGTCAGCGGGGCACGGAAGCCAGTCCCCACGCGACACTGTACTTTGGTCCACCCCATGGACACCGTCCGTGTGGAAGGCTGACCAGGGCTTACACTGGCTGGCCAAGCCCTGCTCTGAATCCCTCAACCGCCACAGCTGCGCCACTGGGCCCAGAAATGCGTGGCTCCGGTGCTGTCTGTGTGAGATGCTGTCCCCTCCCTGAACAGAGGGGTTGCACTTAGGAATGTCTGCAAGTCCATCTCCCACCACTTAGGCACACGCTGGCCTCCGCGAGGCCCCGCACGGAACCGATGAACACAGAACGCAGGACGGGACCTGCCCTGTCATCTCCCCGGACCCTGGCTCAGCCTGGGGCCCAGTTCCGTCACTTAATAAGCATGGCTCCCATTATGAGTGGATGTCTTCAACCCTGAGTCAAAAGCCACTTTCCTTCCCAGAGGCTATTTGGAATTAGGAAAAGTTAAAATCTTTTGTTACTCTTTTAGAGGCTTTCTATGTTATTAGCAACACAGCAGTGCTAAGAGTGACATCGGGCTCTCTTATGGGGTGGAAGGGGGTCTTCAGCACAGAGGCCAGTCAGCAGTAACGGGTGTGGGGAGCCCACGGCACTTGGGGTCGGCGGGCCGAGGTCAGATTGGTCTGCTGCCCAGTGTTGTAAGCTGTGCCCAGCGGTGAAAGAATCTTCACGCAGCTGCGCCTCCCGAATGGGGCCACTGCCCCCCCTTCCTTTTCTCTCCCCTTGAGGCATGTGTCTTTCTATCTGCCGGTAAACGGCTGGTATTCAGACCACAGTTTTCTATCGAGGAACTATTCCGGAATCATCACTGTAATACGAGTTTAAGCCACGGGAGCTTGAAATGCTCACTATTTTAACTGATAAAATGGAAGACAGAAATATTCCCGCACTGCCGGTGACTAGCCAGTAAAACTCAAATGGAATGAAAATATTTACGGTCTGTCTGGAATGAGGGCACGAAAATGAAAATTTAGGAGGAGGGGGTATGTAGGTGTTTTTACACTGCCTCTGAATGAGGTTTATAAAATTTTTAAAACATTTTGAAGGTGAATAAAACCATTTATTATAACCAACACCATTTTAAATGTAGGTGTTTTTTTCCTTTTTCTTGTCAAGAGGAGTGATTAGGAATATTTTAATTCTTACTTAATGTTTTAGACCTTTAAATGGAATGAAGGGAGGAAAGAAGAAGGGTATGAAAAGAGAATAAGTCACAAACACACTTAGGTTTCCTCAGGGAACCGGGGACACACACAGAGCAGAGTAGGGACAGAGGGTCAAACAGGTTATGTTTTTAATTTTTAAGAAGAAAACAAAAGGTGCTGAGGGGTGAGGATAATTGTCCACCATGGCCAGTAGGTGGCGATGTTGGCCCAGAACAGTTTGGTTGCTGTTTGGGTGGAGAGACCCAAGCCAACAGCCACTGTGTGCGGGGTGGGGTAGGACAAGATGACGTTCACAATTTGGTACAAGGGGGAGGGGAGAGAGAAAGAGAAATACCGATACCTGTGAGCCCATTTGTTTAAGTATATAGGCAGCCAGTGCATCGAAACACCTATCATCTGTCTTCCAAAAGCTCCAGTGTCACGTATCATATTTACATGCAGACATTTTTTATCCACTGAAGTCTTCGCCAAAGGATCTGCTTCAACACTGCACGTGCTTGAGCCTCCCTGTCCTCAGACGTCATGAAACATGTCTGAGGTGGGGCTATCTTACCCCGAAGTGCCTCCGACTTCTTAACATTTCCACAGTGTGACCGTTCATCTCAAAATTAATACTGGTTCTCTGTCCTAGGACCTTAATGTTTTATATAATCACACAGGCACACGTACACATGTACACACATATATAAACATGTATAGTCCACAGAAATGAATGTCAGGCTAATATTTAAGATTGAACCAAAGGAACATTAGTAAGAGAAGGGTCTCTGTAACCTTACAAGCTGGAAAGGTGGCCAACAGATTGTGAGTAAAGGGGTCTAACTTGGATTGATGCTGATCAATCCAACATAGACCCCTGTAGATGCCAAAGAGCTTTTGATAACCAGGATGCCAGAAACCTATCTTCACCTGCTCCTAGCAGCTTCTAGATCAGAGCCTTTATGTTACATTACTAACAGGCAAGCCCTGATTTCTGGCATTGCCAACTGAGAGGACTTACTAATACAGGCTCTGAAGACAGAAGTCCTCAGGGGGCAACTAACTGTATCAGTTTGAATATTCGGTTATCTCCACATTTAAAAAAAACACCCTCTATTCCTTAAAATGCACCTTTAAGGATGTGGCTCAAAGATATTTGCCATCCGTCATCTCTCAACGCCCAAAAAAGAAAGATGAAATTAACATCTGCCTTGGGTTTAACAGCTCAGATTGGGCGTGGCCCGCAGGCACCACGCACTGGGTGTGCCGCTGGGTCCGCAGGCCGCGGTGGCTTCTCTCGGTTCTGAAATTAACACTGCCTTTCTCCCATCCTACAAAATTGGAAAAATGATCTTCAGAACACGTTGGGTTGTTTCATGGTGACAGAAAGCCTGGTCATTTCATCATCTACTCAATAAAAAGGAGAAAACCACACGTTCATAACAAAACTGTCCAACGGTGTCAGTGGAGTGATAATTCCCTCACTACTGTCACAACTTCTGCCCCTACTGTCACCCTGTTGTCGCCACAGAGGGAGGCTCTCTGGCACCGCTTTTGGCATCTAAGATGGCACATGGTCACTTTATCGTGCAGGTGAGGCTCCTGATGGTATAGCTGTTGAGTAAACAGGAGGGTGGCCATGAAATGCCTCTCATTTTGTCAGGCAGGAAGGGAGGTGACGGGAAACATGCACAAGACTCACACCGCGGAAACTGAGTATGAAACGAACGCACACATTTCCATTCTTTAGGAGCAGATCATATACTTACGAGAGAAAGAACTGGGAATTATTGCATGAAAATCCCTAAAGCCATCAGCCCCATAGGAAACTGCAATAAAGAAGCACAAAGAAAGCTGGGTTGTGACTGTTCGAGGAACAGAGAAAGTTGTCTTTTTAAAAAGAAAGCATTGTCGCTCAAAACCCTTATCTGGCCCTCAGGGAAAAGGTGACAGTGATCCCTCAGAGGCAGGACTGCTGTGCCCGGACGTCCGAGCTCACGGCCAGGCGCCACAGAGCCTGTGGGAGCGACCTCTGGTGCGTGGTGTTTCTGGGGCTTCTGCCCTGCCCCACCCGGGATGGTGAGGAGCCCGAACTGCACGGGCAGCCGCAAGGTGCGCGCCCCTCAGTCGGTGTCCGAGGGGAGATCCCGCGCCTTCGCAAAGGCGGGCTCTTCCCTAATGGGTTGCCCCCCGAGCACGTGATCTTCCCTCCACTCTTCCTTGGAAACTTTCACAGAAAAAGTAGAAAATATTCACGCAACACCCAGAGTGGGGAGAAGTTGGTGTTTTTCCCTATTCACAAAGAGCTACCCAATTTCGGTGGGTCTTCTTTTCTGACTGCCCCCCTAAGTGTTATCACTGCTCGCACCTGCAAGCTCCCGTTCTGTTTTATGGGTCAGAGCTTCCCGGGGGGGCCTGTGTCTTAAGACTTAGTAGCTACCAGCATGCACATGCATGCACACGCATGCACACATACACATGTGCACACACATGCACACACATGCACCCACACGTTTTCTCTCCAGAGCACCGTCCCAGTGGCTGTCAGTCATGCACATGCAGTGGCTGCTGGGTGAACCTCTTGGGTGGGCCCCTGAACCAGCAGACAAAGGTTGTCACAGGGAGCAGACCTGCGGGGCGTTGCTCTACCCATGTTTGCCCAGTGCATCCGACCACAGGCCCTCCCTTTTCTCCCCATGAAAAATCCACCGAAATATCGGGACACCGG
The DNA here is from genome assembly GCA_004026545.1 of Mormoops blainvillei. NCBI lineage: Eukaryota > Metazoa > Chordata > Mammalia > Chiroptera > Mormoopidae > Mormoops > Mormoops blainvillei. The sequence continues at coordinate 66,825 of PVJD01000847.1, forward strand.
GCGAAGACAACTCGGGAGGCGTGTCCAGCGCTGCCGCTGGGACCGGCGAGCTCGCGCGTTTCCTAACATACGCTTGGCCTCGCTCTCCTTATCCCGCTCCTGCTCGTCCAAACCTGACGAAGAGAGTCACTGTCACGGGTCCGGCCAAACAGCTGCGGTGTGCGTAGGCTCGCTGGCCCACAGACAGCCACGGCGTGAGGCTGGCGGCCAGCGGCCTCTGCGACCGTCCTCTTTGCTGAGCTCTGACCCGTTATTTCGGCTTTCTGAACCTCGGGCACTCTGTGACCCGAGGGCATGGCCGCCTCAGGTAACCGGGGACAGGCAAAGATGTTTTCAGGTAAGCAGTACCTTATAAAACGGGGACATTCCAGTACGTGGCACGACAGAAAGCTCCCCGTTGGAATGTGCGCACAGTTCCCTGAGACACCGACGGGAAGGGCATCCCCAGCCCGGGTGTGGAAGTCAGCTTCTCACACGTGCCTCCCGCTCTGGGGCCCGTGCTTGCGTGAGACGCTGGGTACAGACGCTGGGAGTTCACGGTCACTGCGAGCCTGGCCGGCGGAGCAGCTGGGCGTTGAGGCCAGATACAATGTATGGCACTCCTTCCCACCCGGAGGCGCAGTGGCCTGGAAGGGTCTGGGCGGTCCCAGGGTGAGCCTCGAAATAACGCAGTTCTGTCAGAACCTTCCATGCCACCCACCGCCATTTACCATAACTGACACCAAACACTTCGCTCGACCTCGCATGTTAACAGTTTCAGGAGGACAGGTCTTTGCCTCGTGTAATTCCAACTAACTTTGAAATTTTTGCCCCTACCGTTTAATTCCCTAAAAATTACAAAAGTCTAGGAAATAAAGCGCAGCTGTAGCTCTGGAGCCCGTTTGCCCCCCAGGACGGCCCTGCCCAAGGGAACTCGCCCCCGCTGCGCACACTATGCACGTTCCCACGCGTCAGCTCCGGCGTCCCCAGAGAGAAGCCGCACTGTCACGGCAGCAACACACAACAGCCTGTCCCGCCCTGTCTGACTCTCCTGTCCCCTGCTCAGTCCAGCGCCCGTGGCAGGCGGTCCCTGGGAGCTCCGCGAATGCCAGGGGAGGGCAGAGTCCTTTTCACAGCCTGCCTTTTGCCTTTGCCACGGTCCCGTGAGGAAGAGACTGCCACCTCTGACCAGGGAGGGGACTGGGCAGCTCTGGAACTGGCCCAGGTGGTGGACGGCACGTAAATATGCAGCTCCAAGGCCGTAGCTAATGAGCACATTCGGTTCAGTGTTCCAGGCAGGCGCCTTCCCACGCAGGGAGGGTTTCCGGAAGCCGCGTTCACTCTCTCTCCACGCTGGGGAGCGTGCGTGCTCCTGCGGCGGCACACACGTGTCCACACACATGCATGTCCACGCACATGCATGTACACACGTGCTCACACATACGGGCCCTGCGGCGCATTCACCAACAGAGCTTCCGCACCACAGTCCCCAATGCAAGCCCCGCGCCGGTCCTCACGGCCACAGCGTGCAGCCGGGAGGGGCGGCTCCGTGACCGGCTTCGGCCTTCCTTTCATGCCTCCGGGAAATCCCACCCCTAGTCTCAGGCCGCTGTTTTATAAAAGGGTGAAGAGAGCAGAAGACTCGATTTCTCATTTTCTAAATTTCGTGGGATACGGACTCTCAGGAAAAGTAAACTGAATTCACTTGGTAGGAATTTCTGGTTCCTAAATTGTCCCTGACATCTTCATATAAAATGTGCTCATGCCTCAGATTCTGAGCGCCGTTCTGACTGTCCAACTGAAGAACATTCTGGAAGAAAGACTGCCCATCACCCACACCTGCCTGCATTTAGCTGTGCATTGAAATGCCTGCAGTTGCCGTCTGAGGGACACCGGAAACAAACTTGAGGCTTTCAGTCAGAGACCGAGTCTGGCTATTTTCTGGCAGTAAATATGTTTTGATACATAGTCAGGAGAATTTGAAAACATGCCAGCGCTTGCTTTTTATACATATTCTTTAAACTGTATTAGCCTTCCAGGACGGTCAGGCCATCTGTGTCTGGCTAACTTGTGCGAGTGGGGTTGGCTGTGACCTTTGCAATGCTTGTCGCTGTCATCTGTCACCACGCAGGGGCGAGGGCCCCAGCTGTGACAGTGGAGAAAGGCAGGGGGGAGGACCAGGGGTCCTGCATGGAGCAGGACCCCGAGGCCAGCGTGTCCTGGGATTCTTCTGTCCTGGGCGTTTCTGGAGTGGCTGCACGTCCCTACATCGTCCCCCAAGTGAGGGCTCGGGGGCTGACCCGGCGAGGGGACGGGCAGCAGGTCCTCACTGCTCGCTGCAGGGGGCTCCGCGCTTCTTGGCTTACGGAAGAAGCAGCTGAAACAAGGGCAAGGTGAAGGTCGGACACAGAGCCCAGGCCCGTCCCACGAGTGTCGCGCCCAAACGGCGTCACTGCTGAGCTGCCCCTCCACACGGCCAGGTCCCCGGCGTGCGGCTACGGCACCTCAGCTGGCCAGGATCCTGCCTGGCCGCACACAATGCCACACGCGAAGTATTTAGGGAGGGCAGGGAGTGACACGGGGCCTCCTGGCTGGGACTTCGCCTGACCTCAGTCCTGCTGAGCTGTCTTTCTTCCCACCCATGTCACAGATGAGCACCCCAAATTTAAAAAAGGTCCCTTCTCCAGACCCAGCCCTCCTCCCGTCCCACACGTGCCAGCGGCACCCCCTTCTGGGTCTTGCACGTTCTGACCCACATGGTCTCAGCTCCATGCCAGCCTCCAGGACCAATTTCTCTCACACACTTTCGAGGCTTCTCTGTTACTACTGTCCACTCGGGTCGCACCCCAGCATGTCCCCAAGCCATTGTCCCACCCAGCAGGGCCCCTCCCACAGTGCTGCTGTCTACTGCCTGGCACGGGGAGGGCGGACAGCACTCAGACCCTGTGCGACGGCCACAGGCCTGAGATTGCCACCCCCAAGACTGCCTTTATGGGGCCATGTGCGCTTCCAAAGTCCCCATGGGCTGCGCTGTTAGAAGGACTCTCAACCCCAAGTCCTTCTCAGGCCTTCTACGCCGGTCCCAGTGACCACGACCCTCTCAGCAGGCGCTGCTACCTAGGAATCAAAGGTATGAACCCCGTGAAGCCAGGCAAGGAAGCCCAAACACCCCCACGACACCTCATCGGCGCGCACCCCACAGACTCCACTCAGGTGTGCACCCAGTCATGTCCGCACCACGCCTCAGCCACAGGATGACACCTTCTCCAGGTCCCTGCCCGGGGCCACGTGTCCCCTCCTCCAGCCGGGTCTCCGCCCCCCAGCCAGCATCGCCTGCCCACCTCCGCGGACTGCAAGCCCCTCAGGCCCGGACCGTCTCTGTCCTGTGACGCCCGCTCTCACCCTGGCGACGGCTCTCGCTGTCCCCTTCCCGGAATCTCTGGGGAACAGGCCCTGTTCCGGACTTGGTGTGGCCCTGAGTCCTGCCGTGGGCTCTAACAAGGGGCTGGTGGTGCCGGTTTCCCCTCCACCGCCCGGTGGGGCAGGGTGGCAGCAGGGCCTCCGACTCAGCAGCCCCCGCTCCCACTGTTCGAAGGCGGCCGCGCACTGGCAGAAAGCCTTCCTCACTAAGGGAGAGTTTGCGAGCCACGTGGCCGACAGCACAGTGTTTCATAGGTCGGTTCCGAGGGAGGCTCCCGGGGACATGGGCGGCTGGGAGCAAGGGGGTGGCGGGGGCGTCACTCTTGCAGGTGGCTCACGCTGCGCCGTGCTTTACAGAGGCCGAGCGCACGGAGGCCGAGCGCACGGGGACTGGCTTTGGGCTGCTGTGCCCACCCCCACCCCGGCTCCTTCTGCCGGGTCACAGGGCACTGGGGTCACTCGCACTGCGACCCAGCAGCTGTGTGGACGGACGGGGCGAAGCGCCGCCCACTCTGAGCATCGGCTTCCTCATGGAGCTGGTGCTACAGCCCCGCCCATGAGTCAGGTCCACGTGTGCGGTCCTGGTGATGCTTACGAGGCCCCGGCCCCCCACCTGGTACCGGCTGCCCGGTGGCTTTTCCTGGTAGGAAGCCACGGGCAGGTGAGGGTCGGTTGGCACCGATGTCAGGGCCTAGGGGGCTGGCCGAAGCCGGGCACATCAGCAAGTGGGGGAAACCGCGTGGGGACAGTGCTCGGCCCGGCCGCTGGCGGCGACGTGTAGAGACAGCTGCCCTCAGGAAAGCGCTGCTGGCACCTGGCTCTGCTGGGCGCCTGGGTGGGACTCAGCCCCACCGGTGGGGAGTCACCCTTCTGGGACCTCAGGTTGGCCGCCGGGGCCTGGGGCAGCTTTGCCGCTTCGGGCAGAATGCGACAGAGGGGCCTGTGGCGGAACCCGGCCGCCACCTCTGCCCTCCAGAGGGCGGAGCAGCAGCGGGGCGCGCGGCTCAGGAGACCGGCTTCTTGGCCTGGCTCAGCGGGGGCCGTCCCAGTTTCTGCTGACGTTTTATTCACGCGGCTTTAGTCTTTCCCGTTGAACTAAGTCGGGCAGATACAGCCCCGATCAATAAAGCTGTGGTTCAGAACGGGAGGCGTGGGCCAGCGGGGTCTTCTTCCCGGGAAATAGCAGCTCCGCGCCGATGACCCCGGGTAGGGGGTGACGCGCACGCCGTCCACTTGCGGCCACTCGCCCTGTCCCCTAACCCGCCCTCTGAGATGCAGGTCACCCCAATTCCAGAGTGGAACATTCAACAGGTTAAAGAACAGGTTTAGGGATTCTTTCTCAATGTTATGCCCTTGTTTTGTCATTTTTTGAAGAAAAATTACTTTTTTTTGGTAAAGATAATAGTTACCTATTCTAAAGACAGCAAGTTTATGGAAGAATCAAGATGAAACGTGTAAATTTACTCCCAGCTCCAACAATCTAAAGAAAATCATGGAGAGGAAAAATGGAAAAATAACGACAAAAACAGCGAGGGGGCTTAGCTCAAGCTTTGGAAACAGGGAGGAAAGCGGCATTTTATGCGATAAATAGGGGCTGGGGAGATCGGGACGAGGCGGGAAGCTCTCGTCCCGAGCTGCGGGGTCTGAGGTGGGAGACCCTGCGCGTAGTGAGTTTTGTTTTTCTATTTCAAATCTTATCCCAACGAGGGAAATCTACACTGATCACGGAGGGAAGGGAGGAAGCGCCAGTAAGCAAGTCAGCGTCCAGGCGTGTGGACGTGGCGGCGGGCCCGTGGCTCCGGCCTCTCCGTGGCCAGCAGGTGTGTGTGGAGGCCACCTGCCCTGGGCAGGCCCTGTGAGCGCGGCGGGGGTGGGCTGCGGACCAGGCCCACTCCACGTGCAGCACCGAGACGGAGGGAAGGAAGGGCCGTGAAGGGGTGGGGGCCAACACACCCGCCTGTTGTCTGGGTGTCGGCAACGTGGGCCCCTGAACGGGGCAAGGGTCCCCTTTGGGGCATGCGCCCCCAGTACGTGACTGCACAAGGGCTCAGATGTGGTTTTTCCTGGTGGTATGTTCTTACTGGAGCGACGGGGGAGCTGCTGATGCCCGTGGGGAGGGGGTTTGGTGAAGGGGGTGCGGAAGGCAAAAGGCGGCCTCCGCCCGGGCACCTGCCCCTCCCAAGCGGGGGCTGCACAGCTACCCCCCGGAGGGGTCTCGGAGGGGCTGGACACCCACCCTGTCTTCTCCTCCAGACGCGAGCGCTCGGGGCCTCTCCGGCCTCTGCAGACACTCCTGGCCTTTCCCTCCCGTCCCTGTGGCTGGCACTGGGTCAAGCCCCAGAGATTCCAGGAGCCCAAGCGTGGCCTCAGGGAGGCCCGAGATAAAGTAATCTTCCCCAGGACACACAGAGGGTGGGTCCCTGCTGTCCCTCCCTTCCAGAGGCTCGCGGGGGGCGTCCCTGCCAGAATTCCAAGCAAAGGGTGACTCAGCAAAGGAAGAGAAACAGTTCATGTCACACTGTCCCTGACCCCTGGGTCCCCGGCTCACTGTCTCACGTCCCTGAGCCCACCGTCCCCTGTCCCTGGCCCCTGAGCCCGCAGCCCCCGTCCTTGGTCCTCGTCTTCAGACGGGCTCTGGGCTTTAAGGGACGTGTTTGTAGGATCTTCGTGCTGGAGCCTCTGCAGCCGTCAGCAGTCCCTGGTGACACTGGCACGGCGTGTCCCTGTCTTTCCCGTTTCTTCCCGCTCTCCTCCCAAAAAGCATGTTTCCCAGGCAGCCAGTGGGGGGGGGGGGGTGGCGGGGACGCGGGTAGGAAGGAGCAGAGTGTGCAATGCACGCGGTGTGGCTGCCACCGAGTCGGCTGACCAGGGCAGACGGGGCTGCGGCTGGGGGCCGGTGGGGGGGTGCGCCTGGCTGTGCCCTAGGGCACATGCGTGTGCACATGTGTGTGCACGTGTAAGTGGCACACCAAGATCACTCTTCCCACTCGCACATTTACGAAGGCAGTTCGGTACCTGGACTCGAAGGCCGGGAGCCCGGCGCTCAGAGCACCGCAGCGAAGAGAGACGGACAGCAGCCCCCTGAGCTCTGAGGGTCCGTCGCCCTGGAGACATCCACAGCCCAGCCCCACCCGCGGGTGGCAGACGGAGGCGCAGGACCCCGAGGCGGCCCCCAGGGCCCTGAGGAGTCGCCGTCAATCTATGGCCACCTTTCCCACCTGGGAGCACACCTGCGGAGACTCCTGCGAGAGGACCCCACCGGAACTGTCCACCTTGGTAGTAAGCTGTCCAGTCAGCTGACAGCGCCAGGTTGGCACGGTGCTAACCTGGCTAAAGAAGCGTGAGGTGCTTGTGTTTTATGGTCCTCCGCTAAAGGGCTCTTTCAGGGTTCCTCCTGCGGCCCCCATCTCCCCGAGGCTGGCCAGAGGCTCAGCACGCGCGGCTCCCTGCACCTGCAGGGGCTCTGGCTGTCATTCTGAGTGCGGGTCTCGGGCAGGGCCTGGCCACCGGCCGGTGGGCGTAGGGCAGGAACGCCGCCCCCAGCCCCGTGCCTCGCCAAGGCCCCATCCCCTCAGGGGGACGCGAGGATGGCGTCCTGTCCAGTTCATGTCTTCTCCTTACACCTGGGAAAGGAAGGGCTGGCGGTCCTGGAGCAAGGACGCCTCGCCAGGCAGAGCCACCCCTCCTGGCCGCAGCCCCTGCCTCTCCGGGATCACCCATCAGTCAGCCTCCAGGTCCCGACACTTCTGTCAACATCTCGCACCTCTCAGGAAGAGCCTTCACATCTCGGAGCCATTTCCTGGTAGCTGTCATCTGTCCTCTCGTTTGTTCTCAGGATTAGAATATCTTAAAGGTCCTGTCCTTCACTCGAGCTACTTTTCCTTGAAATCAGGGTGGTGTCTGCTTCTCTCCCCACCCCCCTGGAGTTTTATGATTCAACACTGTTTCTTGGGAAAACATGTGAAACGAGCACGTTGAGGTCATGCCTGCTCCTGTTTCAAATCCACGCAAGGTCGGCTGTCTTCACATCTGTGCCCCAGTGCCGGGTGTGACATGCTGTCCGCAGACAAGCTCCCTTCATCCTGGAAGCAGCCCTGGAGGGAAGCATGACCCCTCTTTTCCCGAGAGGCCCCCCGACCTGCTAAAGGTCACCGGCATGCGCCACGTGTGGGTACGAAGCCCAAGGGCATCGCCAGGGCATGGTACAAGGAAAATCCGATCGCTGAGTGCAGGAGAGTCTGAGGGGCAGCGGAGAAAGGCCCGGCCAAGCCCTGCCTCATCTGAGGTGAAGCCCGCGACCCAGGGGCACCTTGTCCTCAGGAGACAAGACCGCGCCCCGGGCAGGGCAACACGGTAGGAGAAGTGGCCCTGGAGCCTGGTCTCCCTACGGGACAACGGCCTGATGAGAAGCGGGGGAGGGAGCTCTCAGGGGACACGGAGCTGCTGAGGCGCTGGGTCCCCAAGCACGGCCCGCCCCTCCACTTCCCGCCTGCAGCTGCTGCTCACGGGAAGGGCCGCATTCAGAGGAACGCTGTCTCCCAGCTCGCGCCAGGGCCGGGCTTCCAGAAGCCCCCACTTCTGCATTCTGCCCTCTTCCCTCCCCAGCCATTCGGCTCCCCCCTTGCGCCGTCCAGATGCCTCCAGCAGGGCAGGCCCGCGAGCACGGTTGTGACACGGCGGCCCCGTGTCATCTTGTAACTGGGTTTCCACATCCTCCTGGCCCAGAAGAGGAACCGGGTGAAAAACGAAATGTGGGCGCGGGAGGAGAGGAAGCCGGCCCGCCCGGCCGAGGAGCCAGAGTTACGGAGAAGTGGCAGAGAGGGGAGCAGGAGCAGGGGACGGCTTCGGGGGGCTCCGCAGGCGCAAGGAGGGTCCCTCACAGGCACACGCACAGGCACACGGACCCACATTCACACTGACGCGCGCTCACAGACACGCTCGCTCACGCACACACTCACGCCGCCATTCTCACATCTGCACCCAACTCGACCAAGGGCCTGAGGAGCTCTGAGCCTTGGAGGGACGCGGCCGGAGCTCTGTGGTCAGCCCCCGGGGCCGGCCTGTGGACCCCGTGTCTCCAGCCTCTCTGCCCCGCACGGCACGAGGCACAGAAATTCCCAACAATTCCAGGAGGCCATTCCGTCATTTTTCTCCCGCATTGGAAAAGCCAGGGTGAAAACAGGATGACATTTTCTCGCACCATTGTCAAGACGTTAATTTGGGGGCCGAGACCAAAAAGTAGGGGAAGGGAGAGCAAATGTGTCTGAGAGCAGGCAGAGCCTTCCAGGCCCCACGTGCCGTGTGGGACGACGAGACCAGGCACAGTGAGAAAAGCCTGGAGCCCAGCGGACAGCAAGGCGGACGCTGCGAGCCGCCCCCCCCCCATCTGCCCGGCTTCTGTGTGCGGAGGTGGCCGACAGCGGGACGCGGGGCCGGGCATTCCCTCTGGGGCAGTTGGCAGCTCGGTAGAGAAGCCTTATCTTGCGTTTCCACAGGCTGGGGCAGGAGGGGGGCCCAGCCAGGAGGGCCCCCGCCCACAGCCTCCCCGTTCAGATGGAAAACTCCCCCAGTGCTCTCTTCCCTCTCCCTTCCATCCCAAGAGACACGCTGGCTACGCCAGGAGCAGTGCTGATTGTCTCCTGAAATGACACTGCGGTGGCCCCTTCACAGAATTCTTCCTTTCCATTCGTTCTGTGCAAGCTGACATTTTCAAACCTGCCTGGGAGGGGGACTGTGGGTCTGCTGAGGACTGTCCTTGTGTCCCCATGCCCGTCCTGCTGTCTGGCCTCCCAGGGGGTAGACGGATGGTGCCCTGACCCCTCCTTGTATCTCTAACCCTTCACCTCTACCCAGCGATGGCTCGGATACCCGAGGACTGTCTGAGGGGAGGGACAGCTCTCAATGTCCCCACTGCCCTGAGAACCCCGGGGGTGGTCAGCTTCTGCTGGACAGAGGCCGTGGGCCAGGGCCAGGGCTGCTGGGGGCGGAGGCCCATCTTCCCCCAGACCCTGACCCACCCTCCTCTCCCCTGGCGACCCCGCCCGCCAGCTTCCTGGGACAGGGTTCCAGATGACCACGTCCCTCCTGCTCCCATGCCGCTGCGCCACTTGGGACACCGCAGTGCGACCCGGAGCTGCCCGCGCACGCTGTGGAAAACCAGGACTCTGGGCGTGTCCTCTGGAGACAAACGTCAGGTTGTTCCACACGCTTGCACCCCGCCCCGCCCCGGGGGCCGCCTCCCTGCTGTTGGGAACTCAGGACCGCCCTGCGGCTACAGGCCCGGAACCGAGGGCGCGGACACATCTCTCCTAAAACCCTCTCCCATCCTAGGATCCTAGGAAAAGAGCTGGAATGCTGGAGGGGTGGCAGGTCTCTGATTCCCCAGCCCCCGCGTGCTTGTCCCCATCGGTTTTGGCACTTTGGTTTCCCATCTCCGAACTGTGTTCTTCTCGGGTTGTTGTTTTTCTTTCTTGGTGTCTAAAAAAAGTATGTGGTCGCAAAGATGCCCCCCACCCCCCATACACGCTGTACGCCCTGCAGCTGCCTGGGTCCTCTCGGCTACGCTGGCCCTCTCGGCTACGACCCCTTCTCTGTGGTCAGCGGGGCCCAGCGCCCCCTCCACACCGCACACGTGGTTTCTGTCCTCAGCTCTGGGCACCCGGGGCTGCCGAAGGGGCTGTGCTCACTCAGGGCAGCCCGTGCTCGGCCACCCTGCCATCACCCTGGCTGGGACAGCTGCGGCCGGAGGGGGCGCTGTGCAGGCCCCTCCAGCAGCCCGGCAAGCGGGTGTCTCAGTGGTGAGACGGAAGCCCAGCCCCCGCCTGCGTCCACGGCTCCTGCCCCAGGGCCACCATGTAGACGAGATGAGCTCCCTGCGCACAGCACCCCTCCAGGCTGCTGTGCAGGGAGCCCGGGGCAGAACCTCGGACTCCTGGGTGAGGGGACCGAGTTACAGACAAACTGGGGGCGGGGAGAGGGGGCGGCAGGGGACTCTGCCTTCCCCGATCCCTTTGCCACTGGGTTTTTAAAAAATTAAATTTATTGGGGCGACGTTGCTTAACAAGATCACGTGGGTTCCAAGTGGGCATTTCTATGACCCGTCATCTGTATGTTGCACCATGTGCCCACCGCCCAAAGTCAAATCTTCATCTGTCCCCATATATTTGACCCCCTTACCAAAAAGGCGACCAACTAAATGGGCGAAGATATTTGCAAACGACAGCTCCAACAAGGGGTTAGCACCTAAAAGATTTGAAGAATACATACAACTCAACACCAAACAAACAAATGGTCCAACTGAAAGATGGGCAGAGCACCTGAACAGGCAGGTCTGCCAAGGAGACACACAGGTGACCATTGAGTTTTAATACAATCCCCACGCCCTGGCCCCGGGTCATCTCCCACCTTATAACAGAGGCACCAGGAGAAACACGGAAAAGGGTCGTGGTTCAATAAATGAAGGTTTTAGTGAACTGCTGGTAGATTGAGACAGTCCCTAACAAGTGGAAGACCCATGGGGACTCTGGCCATCGGGCCTCCCACAGCCCCTGGGGCCAGGAGGCCTGGTTTCACGTCGAAGCTCCTGCTTCAGTGTCCCCATGAGAGGACCTGCCTCCAAAGTCGGTCACCCCACCCACTCGGTGACGTCAGAGGGCCCCTGACCCTAGGGCTAGAAATGAGACGAAAAGGAGGGGGCTACATGCTTATTCCATTCCCCTCGCAAGTGTTAGCACAGGCACTGCAGACGTGAGGCCTCAAGTTCAAATGCAAGGGGAGTGGAAAGGCCAGCAGACGTGGGCCTGGTGGGCGGCCAGACACCAGGCCCCTCCTGGGAGGCCCGGTGGCCGTCAGAGAGGTCGGAAATGTCATCCCTTTGTCTCACTCTGACTTGCTAAACTGAAACCCGCAAGCTTGGAAAAGTGAAGTTTGTCCCAAGTCGCATGGCCGGTCCCCCCCGGTGACATGACACAGACTCCGAAGCGACGCTCTCTCTGCATCACTGGTGGCAATAGGTCAAGAATGAGAAAGAAAGTAAAACTGACCTCTGAGGCCACCAAGCAAAAGGGAAGTAAAAAGCCTTTGAAGTAAAACGCACACAGTTACTCGCGGGCGGCCCCTCCACTCGCTGGGGGCTCTGGGGCCTCACCTTTCACGTGATTGTGAAAGTGATTCAAGGGCTCTTTCTTGTCTAATGCCTGACAGACTCGAAGCAGCAAATTAGAAAAGCGAGAGAGAGACGGACTGAGACCAACAACCCCAACAGACAAGAGGCTTCCAAGTCAGGGCCCCTCGGGGTGGTGCGCTGCTCTCCATGCACAGTGGCTTTTTCTGGAGGGAAGTTCAGGACCCATCTGGTCGGGCACATGCACGTGGTACTTTCTAGCTGCATGGTTTCACCCTATGCCGTTATGGAAAATCTGGAACCAAAACCCAGCTCCCCTGGGGGCACGGCACACGTCTGCAAAGGAACGAATGAATGAGCAACGGAAGGAGACAATGAAGTAGCCCCTGCCTGCGGGCTGTATGGCTGGTCAGGGGTGTGGTCTCTCCATGAGGCCAGGGTCAGTATTCCCAAGAGTGAACTTGAGTTTAGCAGAAAAGGTTACGGTGTCTTCAAGCTATTCTTGAAAGGATCCCAGGGGGTCTAGCAGGTGCTAAAAAGACTCCTTATCCAGAGGGGTTAAAATACACCAAAAATAGAATGGGGTAGGTTCGAACAGTTTAGAAAGTTTCATTGTGAGGAAACGTGCCCCCCAGCCCAATGCTGCAGGACCAGAGAGTGGCCGAGGTGGGCTGTGGACAAGAGACTGGCACAGGCTGCGACCACGCACGTGAGGCCTGGTGTCAGGCCCAGGTAGCGCACGGGGCTCTCACTGACCAGCCAGCTGGACGATTTCCCACGTAACCAGGACCATGGGCATGTCCCTCACATACCCACTTCTGTGCAGGGACACCGCTGGCTTGATTGCAATGCAGGCAAAGTGCATGAGCCTTAGATCAAGTTGAAAGAGCCTGGTGCCGGCTGCCTCCCGGGTCCGCTGCCGGGAAAGCAGACCTGGAGGGAACACAGAATGTTCTGAGAGTGAAAACAGGAAATGGGCGGACTCCGAGCCCCTTCTGGGAAATGATGAGAGGCGATGTGTTTCAGCCTGAAGGTGTAATCATGCAAAGCGTAGTTTATCAAGGTTCTTGAGAGATACGATTTCTCCTCGCGATAAATGACTTTAAAATGAAAAAAACCCAACTCACAAAATGGTTAAATCCCCTCCCCTCCTGTGTGATAAAACTACTCGGTGCTGGATGCTTGGGTGTTTTCTATTAACAGGCAGTAAGAAAAGAGAAAATACCTCGTGGACAACTATAGGGCAGTGAGCACTTCTGGGCTCTCGAATCAGAACTTACAAGGCTGGTCATTGCTTGGTTTTGTTCAGAGATGTGACACACACACAGGAATTAAACGACTAGAACTAGAACCACCGTGTGAAACACCAACCCCTCGGGCTGGAGAGCACAGCGAGTGCTTGTAACAGTGTTTTCCACCCAAAGCGTGGAAAACCGGAAGCGCACAACATTCTCTGCCAGTGTTCAAGCGGCCTGGGCAGGCGCCCGAGCGGCCCCCCCGCTAAGGTCACGGGCGACCCCCAGCACGCAGGGACAGAGCGGTCACAGCGGTGCAGCCTGCCTGTAGGTTTCTGTTCACAGCCTGGCACACGCAGTGGTGCACAGGTCACACCCAAATCTACATTTGTGAGCAACCGATGCAAACGAAAACGGGAGGAAACCCAGAGAGTGATGGGGGTCTCGCAACACCCAACGCTGTCACATCCCAGCGGCGCCCGTCGCACAGCTCAGGAGGGGCAGTTGCGGCGCGTGGCGCAAGGTGTCCCGGGCCCGGGGGTGCAACGCGCCATCAGAGTGCAAGTTGCCTCTCATCCGCCTGCCTCCAAACCCGGTGAGGGGCTCTGTCCGGCGGCAGAGTCACCGGCCACCATACTCGCCGTCGGGGGGAGAGCTGCTGATGGCCTCAGAAACGTGACTGTCTCACCTGTTCAGCTCGCTCCCTTCCCCGAGGGCCCGGCATCACACCCAGCGGAGCTGGCAGCAGTGGGGAGCAGAGGTGCGGGGGCTGCCACCTCGGGGAATGGACCCCGGTGTGGATCCCAGCCTGTCCCCCCGCCCCTCACGCTCCTTGGGACATGGGGGCATCTGCAGGGCATGTGGCTGCTTGGGAGGAGGGACAGCTGGCTCCCAGGGCAAGGCCACCAACGGTGGCTCAAACCCGGGCCTGCCGAGGGCCACCCCCCATCTCTGCTCAGACACCTCAACGGACCTGGGGAGTGTTTCTTTCATTTTTGCCGCAGGCTCCCGGGATTCTCAAACCTTGGTGAACACACAGAGGAGACAAGCTCTCTTCCTTCCAGAGCCTTGACTCCAACTTTGCATGGAGGGAACCCTCTGCCCCAGACTTACTCCTCACAGGTCCTGTAACGTTACTTAAAATACGGGAATTACCTCCTATTTTTGACAACGTTTCAATTCAGGTGATACACCTACAAAATCTCTTGAGAAAAGTCAACAGAACAAACGGTTCCAACTAGCAGTTGTTCTGGGGGCCGAGCTCTGTGATGACTCTCCGCCGGGGCCTCCGCGCCCACGCGTGGCTGCCTAGGGGACACGTTTACGGGAGGGCTTCTCTGAGGTCGGGCCGGGGCCTTCCCCTCGGCCCACGCCGAAACCAGAGCTGCCACGGGGCTCCCTTGGCCCACGTTCTCATCCCCCCACCTGGCGCTTTCTCCCGTCAGTCTCTTAGAATCCTACCCATTCTCGAGGGGACGGAACACATGTCACGTCTTCTAAACAGCCTACACTGTTTTCATCAGCACTGACTCTGCCCTGTGGGTGCCATACCCCCACCGCCGCATCTGCGTGTCCCGTCCCTTTGGGGCGGCCTGCATGGGCCGTGCCCACCCTCTTGGCCCGACGACACCCCCCGCGGGAAGCCTGAGTGCACAGCAGAGGCCGCAGGCCGACTCCTACCGGCCCCGCCCTCCACCCAGGCGCCGATGCCGGTGTTTTCCAGTGTCGCTCAGCCTCTTGCCCTTTGAGTGGCGCCTGAAAGCATCAGCCGGGCCTCACTTGAAACATAGGAACCACCGAGGTTGAAAGAACCAAGGATTTAGAATCGGAAAAGAAGGGTTCACCGGTGTGGTGTGATTTGAAGATCGGTTAATTAACCTCATTCATTTTATAATCAACCACAGAGCCGAGGAGGAGGCCTGGCCACCCCGAGTCCCGGCTGCCATTTCTACGCAGTGTGATGGTGTGGGTCCAGCTGGGAGTGTCCTCCCCCGTGACACAGACAGAACGCGCTGCTCCCGTGAGGACGGCGACGGCCTCGCCGAGTCACTAGGACCAGCGCCCACCGTCCCCCACCAGTCGATTGGGTCCCTGCTGAGCGGAGTCTCAGCGCCCTCCGTGCCCAACGCAGGGGCACCTGACTGAATGGGGGGGGGTCCGCTCTCGCCTGCAGTGACAGCCCACCGATGGTGCTTGGTTGGTGCTGACCCCTCCCGTTCTGTTGGGTTTACTCCTTTCTGGAGGCGGACCTTCAGAATCAGTGTCATCTGCCTGTCCCCACGCCTGCCCTGCGGCTCTGCCCGTTCACTCCCCAGCACCAAAGGGGGTCCGGGCCACGTGCTCCCTGGGCAGAGAGTCCGCGGAGGCTACAGTGACGTCCAGGGTTCTGGAGCCACCGCCTTCTGGTCCTGCTCTTGGTGCCATCGTCGCCAGGAAGTGGCACCTGACAGAGGTGCTTCACCTCAAAGAACCTGCCCAAAATAGCTGTTTCTTAAGGTGCAGATCCACTGCTTTTCTCTTCTGTTGAGGAAAGGGTTGGGCTCACAGCCGCTCTGTGGGGCGTTTGGAGACCACGTCACGACAACATTTTCCTCTTTGGCTCAGACCCGCAGGCTCTTCCCACGGCTTCTGAAAACTCAGACACGTCGTTGGCAGCAACTGAAGACCACAAAGGACTGGTTCCCCGACAGATTCAAAATGAGCTTCTTTCCCGGGCTCTGAATTAACAGTTTGGAAAGCAGTCTGGAGGGGCGTCGGCAGCTCTGTCTCTGGGAGATGCCCCCGGCAGATCCGAGGGAGATCCTGCAATTTCACTTCAGCTGCAGTAAAGCATCGGTCCCTCCATGCCAGGCTCCCCTGTCGCTCCACGCCCCTCGGGAGGGGGAACGATGGACTTGGGGGTGAAGAGGCAGCACCTATTGTCCAACCTGACCCCCTCGTGACAGGGCACGCAGACAGTGGTCACGCACACTGCCACACAGAGCCAGCCACACACCTCCGGCTGGGAGGCACGCAGTCCACCTGAGCTCCCGTTCACCTGCATTTCTCACAAGCTCTCGTGTGTCTCGGGGGTACCACCTGCTCTTGAAGGAGTCATGGCCTTAGGTGATGCAACACCAGATGTTCCAAGTGAGCTCCGGGAGTCCTGGTTTTATGGAAAGACCTGTTTGTTTGAGGGAAACATTGTCCCTTAGAAAAGGAAAGATGAAGTTCTGTCAAGAACGTGGTGGCACAGCTACCTGCCCAGCCAGCCCCACCTTGGGATTCGGTGGGAGGATGGAAGAAATGTTCCCATGGGAACGGCAGCATCGTTTTCTGCTTTTGCTTTGATGCGCGGTGTGAGTTTTGCTCTGTTTAAGGAACTTGCAAAATAGTTTTCAATGGTTTCAGAAGCCTGCCTTTGACCTTCGGCCTGGTTCACGGGCAAACTAGGTTCAGCCAGGCTTCTGGTGAAGTTGTTGGGGAAACAGCGTCCCCAGGGAGGAGATTCTCTCCTTTATCCCCGCACCTGTGTCTGGCCACAGGGTTGTTCCAAACAGATCTTAACGAGCTAACACGAAACATGGCACCCGACGAGTGTGACAGACCCTGCTCTGAGACCCCGGCAGCAAAGGCGCCGACACAAGATGAGAGGACACGTCCCCAGGGCTGTGCCTGAGTGGCTGACGCCTGCATTGTCTGGGGACAGTGAACACGGGTCCGGGCTGCACATGCCCGGGGGCTGTGTGAGGGAGGGTCCCGCTCGGCTCTCTGCCGTTCAGAGCTGGAATCATACATTAAGTTCAAAAGCACATAGAACACATTTTAACATCTGTGCTCTATCAGTGAGAGGGAGTTGGGCAGGGCCACAGAATTCGCTTGCACGTGCCGTCTGCCACCGGCTCCCGAGGGCGGACAGAGATGTGGGCAGATTGGAGGCGATGGTTGGGCTTTCGTCCTCTTTTGCCTTTCCTGCCAACGCTAGGCGCACCCTTCGGGTGTGCACTTTAGGAAGGACGTGGGCACCCGATCGCAGCCCAGGCAGAGTGAGAGTGGAGAGGAGGAGCGGACCAACGTGGGATCGTGTTACTCCACAGTCCTGAAGAGGGACTGCGGGCGTGGGCCCGGAGAAGGGGCTGTCCAGACGGCCCGGGGCTGCTCTGTCCCGGGATGGGAAGGGCTCTGCCGCTCATGAGAAAGTGTCGATGAGCAGGCGGCTGCCTCCAGAAAGAGTGCCCTTTGTCCGAGCGTTTGCTAATGACCCGTGCCTCCCGTAACCCAGACCGGGCTGTCTCACGAGGGGCCCGCACAAGCTGCCCGCCTCTGACCACGGTGGCTAAAGGACAAACGCGCAGCGTGCCTCTGGAAGGTTTCGTGGGAGCGGGAATTTTCTGCCTGGGAACGCGGCATTGAGCAAACGAGCCGTGCATGCGGCCGGCCCCGCGGGCGGGGGTGGAGGAGGCGTCGGCATTACGGGCTTGCACACTCGCTTGCTGTCTCATTCCCGTGCGGACCGAAGCTGCGCTTCACCTTTTCGGCACAGGGTGGTCACGCTGTCGTCTGCGTTCAGTAAAGGCAGCCAGGGACGTCAACACATCGAGTTACAAATTCAATTAAAACCGACCGGCAGAGGTTCGGAGGCAGGGGGAACGGCCCGTGGGACCGGGAGATGGCTTATTCCACAGCTTACTCCTACTTTCTCCCCATTTCCAGTTTTTACCTCTCTGCTCGGCTCTCCTGCCAGACGGCAGGCTCTCCAAGCCCCCGACTCTTGCCTTCCTTGGTCACCCTGTGCCCTTTCCTTCAGAAGCACTCGTGGGCCCCCCAAAGTTGGCTCAGTGCCCCTCAAGGGGCTCCCCGCCTTCTGCGCTGCTGACGCCCCTCGGGCCCACGCAGAGAGTCAGGGAAGGGCCCCCGTCCAGACCAGCAGCTCATGTAACTCCTGGGGGGAGCCAGTCCCCGTTGGCTGTGACTCCCAGGACGTTCAATCGGGCACCTGCCGTGGGCTCAGCGATCGCACTTAGAAGACAACAGGGTTTGGACTCCGCGTCCATAACCATTCAGATTTCTCTCACTTTTGAGGCTGAAGAGGATAAAACAAATTAAACATGTCCGCCTACGAACAATTTAATAAGAAGGTCATTCTAAGTAAGGCACACAAATTTTCGAGATCCCGAGGCGCTGTTATTTTGGGCCCATTGTCCCCTGAAGGGTTAGGGGAAGGTCAGAGGGGGCGACTGCCACAGACTGGAGACCGCAGAGCCCGTTCTACTCATGCAGCAAAACGGAAATGCTAATTTCCCTTATTTCCCACCTGCTTTTGACTTAACGTTTAGAGGAGACATTTTCTGTCTTCCTCAGGTGGATAAGGGTGGTTCCCAGTCCTTCTGTTTTAATTATTTTCTTCCAATGGGTGAAATGTTGCTTCCGGACTTTAACTCCCTCCAGGGACTGCCAGTCCCAGGGAAAGACACAATAAAGGGAAGGGGAGGCAGCTCAGGGGAACTCAGGTAAATCGTTTGGGAGTTGCAAATGCATTTCCTAGGTCACGAAGAATGCCCAGGTGACATGCGGACGACTGGCCCACATGGGTTGGCAAAGAGAAGAGAGGAAGAACTTGAAAACAGGTCGAATGACTTCATCCAGGGTTAGTGGGACAAAGAAAAGGACACAGGAGTCAGCAAGGGATGCGGCCTGGCTGTCCGTCCATCCTGACACAGGAAAGGTATGCAGTGAACACAGGGCGACATGTTCATCGTTTTCAGCGTGGTCAAGCAAATGAACGCACTTTTATAGTAAGATAGCACTTCATCCTGTGTGCGTTTCAGGAAAACGTGTGGTCCCTGCACTGTCTGGGGTGGACGGACGGCGGAGCTCTGAGGCCCGCCCCCCGCCCCAGAGTGCGAGGCCAGGGCCAGGACGGACACCAGGGCGGACGCCAGGGCAGCGTCCGACCTTCTCTGCGGGCTGTGTGCCTCTGCAGAGACATCTTTTTAAAGTGGATTTATAAGTCACCCCAGAAAATAATTCTGACTACTTTATAATTAAAACTTCCTTTTGAACAAAACAATAGCATTTCCCGGATTAATTCAATAATTTATTCAAAGGTCTAGGTCCCCAAGGGGCTTTTCTAAAAGAAAAAGAAAGTGAAGCATCCGATATTCTAGAGCATGTCCCTGGGGCCCTGCAGGAGACAGCAGGAAAGGACCACGGAGCTGGCGCAGGACCGGCCGTGTCTGCACGCATGGGCCCTGGAGCCCGGCCCTGCCAACACTCGCCGGCAGCCTCGCCACCATGGAGGGTTTCTCCCGGTATGGACCCCCGTTCAAAGAAGTAGCTCTGTCTGCGACTCCTGCCCCAGGGCATCCCTGATTCTGTGAACAAGCAGTGACCCTAAGACTTGTGTGACGCTGCCTCTTTTCATCATGGTCACCTGTCCTGCTCCTTTAGGTTACTTATTGCCAGGTGTGCAGGACCTGAGGGGGCTGGGCTGCCTCTCCCCTAGCCTTCTGACTGGGTTCATTCCCGGGCCAAATGACAGAGTCTTGATGAAGCTGTTTCTGAGATCAGGTTTAGAAGAAAGGGAGGAACACAGGCAAGGAGGGAAGGATGGAAGGGAGGGAAGGGGTGAGGGAGGAAAACGAGAGGGAGAAGGAGGGAGGGAGGGAGAGGAAGGAGGAAGACAGGAAGAAGAAAAAAGATCCTAAGACAGCAGCACACCGAAAGCCACAGCGCGGCCTGTGTGATGGGTCACAGTGTGCCGAGGAGACCCAGCAGCCACACGGGTGAGTACACGCTGTCTCCCCGAGCGCGAGGGTGCAGCCAGTGAGTGCGTGTTGGGCCCAGGAAGCCTGGGGCTGGGCCGCAGGGGCTCGGCCTGCTGGGCAAAGGCAGGCCCCGCTCCCTCGGGCCACTTCCCTCTCCCCGTAAAAAATAAAAAAGCCTGTCGGGCCACCTGCTGCTTGGCGGCCGCAGGACTGGCAGGAAGTGATCAAGAAGTTCCTTTCTCCACGTTTTTGCAAACAGCTTCACACATGTGATGGGCTCACTGAGGGCCGGTCCTCAACGCTTTCTGCTACAATGTGTCTACAAAGCACTCACCTTGTTCCCAATATTCCTAGGGACTCCCTGCCCCAGACATCACCGCAGGGAGTGCAGGGGCATCCAAGGAATGGCTGGGAACTAAGACACAACATAATATCTTTCTGTATTTAATTCAACTGCTACGCTTTGGAAAACTGATGTGATGTGTTTATGTTTTGCTTGTTGTCACTACTTTGTACCTAATCCAATGCCTACCAGACCTATAGTTAAAACAGAGCTCCCTAAAATAAACCCCAATGAGGTAAAAATGGGACTGGACCTAGACTTTCTCTAAATCGAAGGTGGCCCCCCAAATGGAAGAGCTAACAGCAAATTTTCATATTCAACGGAGAAAAGGTTTTGAAGCGGAAATGGATTTAAAAGCTACTTTAGTGAGTTGATAAATGACTAGTTCTGGGCTACATTTCAGCAAGGACTAATGTAAAGAGTTTCCTGTATTATAATGACACTCTTCTACACAGCCCCAGATGTGCCCCTGCCCCCAGGTGGCTTCTGGGCACTGGAAATGCAGCCAATGCAAACTGGATGTTCTGTGAGCGTAATATACTTGCTAGGTTTCAAAGGCTCAGTATAAAAAAAAAAAAAAGACTAAAATGCTCAATGATTATTGGTAGCCAATGCATACTACAGTGAGCTAAAGGAAAATATTAAAATTCACCCCAGTTATGCCATTTTTTCTTTAATGTGACTACTTGCAGACTGAGATTCACCCATGCAGGTCTCATTAGATTTTTACAGGACTGAGCTGCTCTAGAACATTTGGTTCCCATATTTCACAAATATGTCCCAGAAATGCTGGCTACCAATCATCTGTGACGCCTCTGTCCCAAACAAGGACAGTTCATGGTGGTGTGTCCCCCAAGGGCTGCCTGCTGGGATGGGGGCCAGCCCCCCGATGCGGCACTGAGAGTGTGTGTGTGTGTGTGTCTGAGAGCAGCGGGTCTGTCAGGCGAGTTTCAGGAGATGCCTCATCAGTAATAAAAAGTAGTTGCCAAGTGGGAAAAACCAACCAATGAGCAAACAAACCCCTAACAGAATCCCTAACACCACCAGCTACAAAGTCAAATAAATATCAGCACTGAGGCTGTGCATTAGCAGTGACAGCCCTACGTTGAAGTTGTGGGTAGATGCAGTGTTTCGAATGATAAAATAACCCTCGGGATTAAAACCACTTCACTTCAAACCACAGCGTTCCCCACTGAGCGTGAATTCTACCGAAGACGGCTGAAACAGTAACACTACGACTCAATAAGTGGCAGCGATGCCAGATAATAATTAATCATCATTATTTAACACTGGGATGGGGCAAGAGGCCCCCAGAGCGCTCGGGGGGCTGCCAGGCCCATAATTTTATTGCCGTCGTGTTCAGCTGGAGACACTGCCCAAGCGGAGAATTCCACTGGATTCCAAGGACGGTAATAACAATAACCACATAGATGCCTGCAGGGCTCCATAAAAGTCTTTTTCTCATTTAAGCAGGGTTTCACCTTTAATGGGACAGTCCTTCATTCTGAAAAAGAAAACAGTGGCCTTTGCTAGGCCCACTGAAACTGCGGCCAGGACCGGGTTTGAGGCCCACCCACCCTGCCGAGCGGGGAAAGCCACCGGGTGGTCCAGGCCTCATGGGACTCACGCCCCAGTGGGTTTGGTGGAAATTGACAGCCTGCAGCCACGGTCCCCGTAGGGGACGGTGTCTCCTCGTGGCAGCCTCACACAGACATGCCCGAGACCGGCCCCCAAAGATCCCAGCAGCTGAGCTCAGTCCTGAAAGTAGGGCAGAAACGGTCGTTTGGTTAATCCAGTTGCTGTAAGCGTCAGGTGCCAGGGAGAGAAACACCCAACTTCCAGGAGTCGCTGGCTGTGACAGTGCCCTGGCCACCTGCAGGAGGCTAAGCCCCTGCTGACAAAGCGTCCTCATGAAGCCGCTGCACGCATGGGGATGAGCGAGGGAGTCCCTGCCCAGATGGGCACACACATCTCTGGGTTGTATCTAAACCCAAGGAACTCAAACTGGCCTGAGAACAGCGAGTGCAACACCAAGTTCGGAAGGGTATCACAGGGCCAGCGCTTTTCTGGGAAAGTGGTAATTGGGTAACAGATGAGTGGGACACAGACAAGCCTTGCTTTGCATTTTCAAGTTCTTCAAACCAAAGCGAGAGCAGTAGTAAGGACACAGCATGGGTCCTTCCCTGGTCACCCTCCCCCAGCGACAAAGCTCAGGCGCTCAGGGAGCACTTCTGTTCGCAGCTAGAGCCTAGCTGGTCTGGCCCTCCCAGCTGGTCACGTCAACAGCCAAGGGGCATTAGTTGTCAGCTCTCGCTGGACAGCCCACATCCAGCCCCTACTTCCCACGGGCGTCCGGCCAGGCTCACTCCCGCACGGCACCGCCCCCACCCCCCACCCCCCACAGTCATCCCTGCTGCCCACGCCAGCTGTCCAGGCTCCGCGACTCCCAGGAAGCCAGTGCTGTACAGGTAAACTGGCTCTCACGAAGCAAAGCAAAAAGTCCTAAATTTGTAGCATGTGCCTATTTCTGTGGTGTAAATTCTTCCAACCACAGCGGCCTCGAGCTGCCAGCAGTGGAACTGGAGCCTCGCAGCTTTCCTGGATCAGTCATGGGCTCTGGTCTGCCCCTGACCCCTGCGTGCCACTGACTTGGATGCCCCTTCGGAGCCCCCTGCTAGCTTCTGTTATCCCCCGAATCCTACCAGGCTAAAGGTTACAGTTCAGGCCAGAGCTGTGGTAATGTGCGAGCTGTAGTTCCTACTGGGCTTATCTGGAGGACGCAGTCCCGGCCTCAGGCACGCAGGGTGCCGAGCCGGCAGGCAGCTTCCTGGGGGGCCGGCTCCCCAGGGCCACAGTCTCCACCCAGTGGAACTGGTTCAGGGGAAACGGCGCGGCCCTGCCGAGCCTCTGCTCTGCCTCAGCCTTTCGGCTTTTGCATAAAAGGAGGGGAAGCTTTTTTTTTTCTGGGTTATATTTACACTTCCCAAATCAGAAAATGTCCTAACCAGATAGGACAGGTGGCAACTGGCAACCACAACTCAAAACTTTTTTTTTTTTTCCATTTCTTTCTGAAACCCCACGTAGAAGGAAAGTTAACGAAATGTCGGTTGGTTGTTTTATACGCACAGCGACCTAGTCTTTCAACACAAATGGAACAAAGAAGAAAAGAAAATCGGGACCAGACTGTTTCTCTATCTCCTCTGGTGGATAAGAATCTGTATTTCCCTTTGTAAATCAATTAGGTACAAGGTGATCCTGAATGTAAGTTGTCAGAGTAAAATGAAGATAAGATGAACATTGGTTTCTGTTTGTAAAAATAAACAGCTTTTCAGTTAGCAGCAGGGGCAGGAAGTTAAAACTGGAAGTATGGTTAGAAATGCCAGGATCCAAGTTTTGACAAACTTTTTCTGGTCTAGATTTTCTACAGATATATATATATATATATATATATATATTTAAATTCACATGTCAGGTTTTAGAACACACTGTCTGTATTAAAAAATCTTAAACAAGCAGTTACAAATCGCCCTCTCAATGTGCAAAGCAGGCGTGAGTGAGGACTATGTGACTGACGGAGCTGTTGAGGTGAAATGCGGGCTTCCACTGAATTCTCAGATAGGAAATACGGGGGGCACTTGGGGTTCAGGGCGAGGTGGGATGTGGTGGCTAGATATCCCGCCAAGGGAGGGCTAGACGTTGCCCCAAACACCGCCTGTGCCCACCGAAAAGCAGTGACCTAAAATAATCCACGTGATGAACCCCAAGTCCCCGCCCTCAACCGGAGGCTCTTGCTCCTCTCCCCCAGCTCTCCGCCCGAGAAAGGGGGTGCTCCTGCCGCCACTACCCACTCACTCGCTCATCCGCTCACTCACTCACTCACTCATTCACACATTCACTCATTGACTCAGTAACTCATTGTCTCATTCATTCGTTCATTCGCTTCCTCATTATTCACGCATTGACTCGTTCCATCACTTGCGCACTCATTCGTTCGCTCCTTCACTGACTTGGCCCACGTGCCGTGGGCATTGCTGGACGCTGGGAAGCAGCCCCAGAGGAGTGTCCCCTCCAGTACGTGGTGACAGGTGCTGCTGTGGGGAGGGAGACACAGGGTGAGGGGCGAGGGGTGGCCCTACTATTTAGACCATGGGGTCAAGGACAACCTCCTCTGTGGGACTTCTCAGCGGAGACTGAGTGCAGGGAGGGACAGGGCCATGAGGACAGCAGGGGAACACGTTCCAGGACAGGACACGGCCCAGGCAGAGCCCCAGCCCAGCTCCTGGATGGCGGGTCCTGCCTCCCCCAGGGCTCCTCTTGGGATGTTATATCTGAATCTGTTCCCCACCAGCTGCCTTCTGTTGGCCTTCCAACACACTTGAATAGTTTTCTCTTACAAAGGTAAACTGGGCATTCTCTCGGGCTGCCTGCCCGCACCACGCCTTCCTCCCCGCCCTTCACGCGACCTCTCCAGGAGGCCCCGGCGCTGCCTTCTGTGGCCTTCACCACCCCCTCTGCCTTCGGCCTGGGCCTCCGCCTGCCTGAGCTGCTCCGGGAGCCCCCACGGAGCTCCGAGGGCCCCTGCTCCAGCACCCCCCAGCCTGCTCACTCGGCACCTGCCTGCCTCTTACCCTGTGACTTCCCCGCCACGTTCCTCTCCAGACATCTTCCCGGAGTCAGACAGCGCATTCTCAGCCTCCTCCCTTGCTTTCTCTTCTAGACCATTCCACACACTCATCCCACAAGGTCCCTGACACACGCACAACCTGTTTGACGTTAGGGAGCCAGCACGTCACCATGTTCTGCAAAGACTGTGACTCCTAAATGCTTTGAACGGACCGACAAAGGAGGGGTAACAAAAAACTCAACGTTTACTTCTAAACGGGAAGCAACGACCCTGTCACGTCACAGCCTCTGTTTGCAAAAGTTGAATGGCATGTCTCATGTTTTTGGAAATTCAGGAAAATGAGTCTGTGACTGCTGTCAGCTGGTTCGACGGCACCTGCTGTCTTCACCAGGCGTTCCTGGGCAGAGACAGCTCACCGCGCAGCGAGAGCTGAGGACCTTTTAAGACGTGCCCGACCAGAACTACCCCGCAATCCTCTCACTACGAGAAGGAGCAGGACTGAAACAGAGGGGAACAAGCTGGCAGCCATTCCTCACAGGAAAACAGGGCGGCAGGGCCCGCGCCCCAGGGTCCAGCAGACACGCTCTGCGCGGCGGCGCCTCGAGGCGGCTCCCAGCAGGTCCCGCCTGCAGGTGCAGCTTGGCTGCAGCTCCGGCTCAGATGCCGCTAGATAATGGCTCTCCCAGCTCGAGGGGTTTATCAGTTCAGAAGTGATGCACTGCACAGATAAAAGCAACTTCCTCTAACTGCTGATGAGATAAGCAGGCTTGGCATCCGTGTGCTAACGCCGCTGCCCCATCTCCAAGCCGACCAAAGCCCAGTAGTTTCTCCTTCCATCGCGAGAAACGTGCCTGCGCCCCTGCCAGCCTGGGGAGAGGCCCGCAGCCCAGCCTCCACCCCCTGTGCAGTTTCTGTATCCTGTCGGAAACTTTACAATGAAGGTGAGATGTGACACCAAAAAATAAAAATAAAAAAAAATAATAATAATAAAAATAAAATAAAAGTACAGGAATCCTCTGTAAATTCCCACTTCCATCCTTGAACTCAGACCGAATAAAGGAATGTTTACATATAGGGAATAGACCAAAAAAGAAAAACTGTTTTTCCACACTTAATCATTTTTCTGAATTCCAAAGAGGGAAAAAAAAATATCAAGGTTTGGTTTCTTCCCCCCGCCCCCGCCACCATTTTTCTTTTCTTTTTTCCATCTTTGCCAGGACGAATCAAACCCTGGTCAAACTATTCAATGGGCAGGACCCAGGAGAGCTAATTCAGCTTCGAGAAACAGGAGGCTGTGAGACGCGGCCTGCAGAGATGCAGACCCGGCACAAACTGCTGGAGACCAGCCTGGGGAGGAGGCCACCTAACGAGCAGAGGCAAAGGAGCACATTCTAGAATGAGCAGGTGTGTACAAATACGTCATCGTCCCTCTCTAGACTCACGCCCACCCTCACACTGGCATCTGCGTCAGAGTAACCACCGCACCAGGCCCCGTCACCTGCGCAGGTCACCACACCATTGGGTGAGCCTCGTTCAAGCCCACCTGGGTCTCAGGTCTTGGGCCTCTCCTGCCCGTTCAGCCACACCCTGTCCTGGGGAGCGTCCTCCCAGCTCAGTGCCGCAGCTTCACTGGGCTTCAGCTCTGGGTCCTCCCTTTGCTTCTCCTCTAAATGCTCAGTCTCTCTGCTCGTTGTTTTCATGGTGGCCAGCTCGGCGTCCTGCTTCAGATCCTCCTTCTCTCTGCTGCACCCCGTCTCCTTGGCCCCAGCCCTCGGGACTCCTGGGCAGGGGCCACCCCCAGCCACAGCAGCAGCGCCTCCTCTTGGAGTGGGACATGCTCCCCCAGGCCTGGGTGTCACCCATAGTATTCCAGGGTCCTCACTCAATATTAGTGCTTGGAACCCTCACAGCAAAGGGTGGGCAAGGTGGTCACTGGCAAACCTCATGCTCTGGAGAAGGAAGGAGTGTACGGATTACTGCATAAAGGCAGAACGTTACTAAGCCTTTGGCTTTCTGCACCCAATGCCCGTCCGTTCTTCACACACCAGGTCTGACATCACCTGCACACAGGCCGCTTGTCAGAACCCCCGGCCAAGAGCCGTCAGGACAAATCTCTGCCGGCGTCCCCTTTGCGCGCACGTGGGCAGAGCTGCGTCGGTACGGTGTTGCCGGGCTGGGAGGTCACTGAGTGCATCCTCTGCTCCAGGCAGTTTCGTACACAACCACTTCAGAGAGGTGAGATTCTCTCATTTTTAAAGAGACCACTTCAGAAGAACGAGCTTTCATCTCATTACCTAGGCTGTCCTGATGGCTGGCCCCACAAGCCCGGAGGCTGGCACTGGGGTCCGCCTGGCTTCTTGGGGTTGCCCGTCACAACTTCACCGCCTCTGGTTCAGATCTGGCGGGAAGTGGAGCCAGAGAAGGGCTGCAGTTGGGCCCTGGTCTTCTTTCTCTGACACCTGTGTTTCCATGTGATTTCCACCCCCCCAATCCAGGTCTTATTTCCAGTCTTATCAGCCTTCAGCCCTGGGCTGAAGGAAGGGAGGGGAGAAACTGATATTTTCTTCTTCTGCAGATGACCTGCCCCGCCCCCGCCCCGGTGTGAACGCCACCTCCGCCTTCTTAGGGGGCTGATCTCCACCCTTTCCCACCGATTTGTTCATAGCCATCGGCTGTTCTGCTGGAGCTTAGAGTTGTCTCCAGTTCAGAGCCTTTCCAAAGCATCCCTTGTCTCTTCCTCAAACAGACACTGCAGTGGCCCGACTGTACCCTTCTCCCACCTGCCGGCCCCTCACCACTCTCCGGACGTCTGACTTTCGCCGGGGTCTGTGGGGGCCGCCCCTTCAGCTCCCTCTCAGCCCGGCCTTATTCTCAGTAACTCCTTCCTCGTGTTTCCAGTTTCCCTGTGCCGATTCTACGGATCGTTTTGTAAAGTTCGCACAGCGCTCTTCCATCCTTGGTGCTGCACGTTACCGATCCTCTCTCTTCCTTCTCTCGAGGGAGGCCACGCCGGGCTCTGTGCCCTTTCCCTCGATGATCCGTTTCGCGCAAGCTGCCCTCTCTTCTGCCCTGCGTGGCCCTTTCCACTCTAAGTCTGTGTTACTCCGTGCCAAAGCCTGTTTACGTTTTTCATGTAACCGTCAAAGCCGTTCTGTAGGGCGTGTTTTGTTGCTATTGCCGCCTTCAAATGAGGAAACCGAGGCTCCGAGAGGGATGGCCAGAGAGGGCCTCGGGCTTGGCCTCCAGTCGAAGGGGTCTCTTCTCAGCCTCTGCAGGGCCCGGCGCACGGCCCGCCTGCCCCACAGGGGGCGTGCTCTCTGAGCGCCACTGCACCGGAGAGCTCAGGGTGGGCGCCCTCACTTCCTCTGGCCCGTCCCCGACGCTCCTGTGCTCTCTGTCTTGCCAGGAGCGGATGAAAGGCGGCTTCCAACGCGCAGCCCCTCCTTTGATGTGCTAATCCCCCTTTCCGTATCGTCGTTTTCTATCGTCTCCTAATGCTCTGCACAGACGCAGTTTGCTTGCTTCCTACTCTGCAGCACGAATTAAATCCGCAGCGAACGACCACACACTGATGCCTGCTCCCGTCCACAGTTGTAAAGGGTGATTTCTAAGCCTGGGTCACGGGGGCAGTCCCAGTCCACACTCACCGACCCCAGTCCGGTGTCGCCTATGTGTCTGCTCTTGGTGGCTTCCCTGCTGTGCCCCATGACGGCCTGAGGGCCTCCAGCCCACCCACGAGCCTCTGCCCCCGAGGCGGTGCTCCAGCACCCACGTCCGAGGTGGCACAAGCCCAGGGAGGTCTTCCAGGTGCTTGAAGTTTTAAACTCTGAGATTCCGTTTTTACAAACTTTATCATGAAAGGAGAAGTGGAATGAAAATCATCATGTTGCACATGGCTGGGGTGCCCGGGAGGAGACCACAGGCGATCACAGACCAGCCCCCCACTCCCCAGACACACCTGCATGGGGTCCGTGTCTAACCCTAACCCCACACAGAGGACGCAGCCTGGGAGCTGTCAGGAGTGCCCACCAGGGGCTTGGTGGCCGCTTACCGGGGGCAAATCACCAACCATTTGACACTCACACGGGCAGTACATTCAGAGTGCGGTGGGGGCACGTCTAACAGGCCTGGCTGCCTGCGCCAGGACGCCCGGGCACTGTCCCCTCTCCCCGGGGGGGCCAGCCCGGCCTTCAGCTCCCTGTGGGGGTGGGGGGCATCTCAGTCACTCTGACTTGCAGGCTATAGGGGACTTCAGGGGCCGGTCCCCGGTTTCTCAGTACGGCCCCCAGAACCCCAGCTCTGACGTCTGGGCACTTGGTTCCTTCCGATGCTTAGTGGTCACGCATCCACACAACCCTCTGTCCTTTGGGCCTGGAGCCCTCCTCTCTGCGTCCCGGGTAAGTTTTGAGCATGTCTGTCAACATGAGAAGGGCAGAGAACAGGACCGGACCACGGCTCACTCCAGGGACTAAACAGGCCCGACAAAGCAGGGCCGCCCCGACATCGGCTGCTCACACGCCGCCTGTGCCAGTCTGTGCTGCGCCGTGGCTCGCTGTTACTTAAGTGTGACTTTTTAATCCGCTGTACGTGCTTTTGAAAGGCACCTGCGCAGTGATACAGTGTATGACCAACCAGCGTTGCTTGGAATTAACGGAAGACGATCTTAAAAATAAATGTGTCCGATAAAACACAGCACGTTCCTTGGCGCCCCGCTTCAAAGCCCCTGGAATGGGGTGTGTGTCACAGAGTGGCAGGTCCCCAAACGCTTCTTCTGCCTGACCTCAGGCAGCCCTTCGCTAACGGGGCAGAGGGCTCCCAGAATGCTCCTTTCCTCGGCTCACTTCCGTCAGACGCCTTCAGTCACTCCCCTTATTGTGTAACTAAGAAAAGAAAGGACGGTGACACCCCAAGTGCCCTCGGTCTCTCAGGCACAGGCAGGCATGTGCCCCGTTTCTAGCTGTTCGGCCAGGACGCGCCCGAGAAGGCTGCGGCGCTGACTCCATAAGCCAGAAGGCGCGGCGGACGTCGCTGCCCTGGCTGTGGGGCTCGCACCGTTGGCCCGCCCGCCCGCGGGCTCGTTCTGTCTCGTTGCTACTGGGGACCCTTCATGCCCTTCTTTTGTGCAAACAAATGGCCCTCCGTATCACAGTTTTTTCCTTAAAAAAAGGAAAATGCAGGTATGCCAAGAACTGGTGATTCACGAGTTCATGAGAACAGAGCACAATGGGGTGAAAAACTGTCGTTGAGTCAGAAATGGGGTCTAATTCCGAGGTAGCTACTTGGGTTTGGTTCACTCACTGGACCACTGGGTCGGTTTTCTTATAATGAAGAGGGCGCACCGGGCCTTCTACCCCTGAACCGCGGCGCACGCCAATCCACCGGGGAGGGACTGTGGGCCCCGCTGCTTACGGGGCGTACGTGAAGGCATGCCAGTGGAGATCAGCTACGGTTACTTTTGTCATTTAAGAATCTCTATTTATGCCCCGGCTGGTGTAGCTCAGTGGACTGAGCATCGGCCTGCGGACCAAGGGGTCACCGATTCGCTACCCCAGTCAGGGCACAGGCCTGGGTTGCAGGCCAGGTCCCCAGTAGGAGGCACGCGAGAGGCAACCACGCACTGATGTTTCTCTCCCTCTCTTTCTCCCACCCCTCTGTCTAAAAATAAAATAAATAAAATCTTAAAAAAAAAAGAATCTCCATCAAATTTTCTTTTTTCAGTTAAACCGAACCTTTAAGAAACAGAGATGAAAGGGACAACATAAAATGGCCAGTGTCGTTCTTTCTAACCCGGAGTCCTGAAAATAAAGAGCCCTGTTGCCATGACACAGGAAGTGCATCATTTTCACTACGCACAATCCATAAAACTGGATATTCGTGTGGTGCACAGGGGACAGATGACAGTGCCGGCGACGTCCCCCCCCACCCCAGTGTGAGCTGCTTCCCAACTCTCATGGCTGCAGGGACCGTGAGCGTCAGTCTCCTTCAGACGAGAGGGCCCCGCCCACCCATCTTTATCCTGTGGCCAAGGGGACACAGCAGACAGAAAGAGAGGACGACTCCCTCGGCCACTGCACAGCCTTTGAAGGACAGAGGGACATGGGGTTCTTGTGGACAGACAGGGCGCTAGCTGGCCAGCAGGCGGCCTACTCACCCACTCCTCTCTCGCTCCTCGTGCCCTGCTGGCCCCCGGACGTGGTGGACAGGTCTTCGGGGACAGGCATGGGCTCGTCGCCGTCATCTGGAGTGTCACTTACTGGAGGGCTTTCCTTCCCTGGGGAGAAAGGCGGGAGCATGAGTTTCGGGGGGCGTGGTGCCCAGGCACGAGCCAGCAGGGAAGCCCACGGCGCCTGGGCCTCGCCTTGTCTTCAGAGGAGGATGAGGAGGCAGAAATGTGTAAATCACCTGCGACCCCAGAGACTGCCACTGTTGTGACCATGGGAGACGTGCGACACCCCCTCGTATTTATATTTTATAGATAACGAGGGGTGATACATGTTCTCTGTCAAAATAAACTGCCTTTTCAGACACTCCCTGAGCGCTTTCCCTGGCCCGTGACCGGGCTTCCACGGCCTGAGCACAGGGTCCACGCCATACGGGTGCACAAGGGTCGATTTAAATCCTTCTTCTACTTGCAAACCTAAAGGTTGTTTTTAATTATTTTTTAACACAACACTGCATTGAACATCTTTTTCACATGATCCTAATTATCCGGAGTCTCACCCCTCAGGAGCCCGATGCCGGGGCCGAACGGCAGGGGCGTGTGGGGGTCCCTCACACCTCGCGCCCACGGCTCTCCCGCGGGCTGTTCCGATGGACCCGCGCGTGGGTTGGCATCACCGCCCGCTCACGTGCGTTTGTTTTCCAGGTCACCAGACTGGGCTCCCTGCTCAGAGCTTCACACCCTGGGTCTGTTCACTTTCTTGCCGGGGAATATTCCGGCAGCTGCCTCATTTGATTCAACCTGGTGGGGAAGGGGAGTCTGGGAAGAGAAGGGGCAGGAGACCCTGCGCCGCAGGCCGTGAGTCCCCGCTGGCACGCCCAGGACCCTGCCGGCGGAATGCTCATATTTGAAACATGTGCACTCAGTGCGATCCACGCAAGGTGGCGCTTGCTGGGGCAGCGGGCTTCGCGAGGTGCCGCGTGATGCTGATTAGAATGGAGCTCTGCCGGGGCTCCCCGCCTGGGGGGCACGCCGCTCCTGGGAGCAGCCTGGGGAGACCCCGGCTCGTAAGAAAGGCTCTTTCCCTTCTGAAACACAAGCTCCTATACCCTCTCAACCTTCCAGACCTGACAGAACACAGTGGGGTGGTTGGAAGACCGGAACCCCAGGCCACTTGCTTTCTCAAAGATGTCCTGTGGATCCCCTGCGGAAATGGGAGTGGAGACCCCCGGTCTAGCAAGCTGACTGATGGTCAAACATGCGTCACCAACTGTGGGGTTTGCACGGGCACCTTTGCGATTGACCAGCTGCTGTTCTCAGAACATGGGGCCAGGGGGTTGAGAAACCAAATGTGAGGACCCCCTTTTCTCAGTGTGATCGTCCCTGTGGTAACTGGGGAGCGCTCCAGGACACTCTGGGACCTGTCTGACCCCGGGGCCGGAGCCAGGGAAGGACCGCAAAGAACCTGGGCTTATCTGACGAAGACATGCCGTCGCCGCTCAACTCGCACTGGCTAATATACGTCCAAATGACTCCCGATTGCTTTTTTTAAAAAGTTAACTGGTCTGTTTATTAAGGAACAAGACCAACTACAACTTATTGAGGGTGCTGGGCCGGCTCAGGCAGGGAAGTCGCGGCCAGAGCCCTGGGCCCCTCACCTTCCAGCTCCCACGTGCACGCGTTCTACGTCGGGGAGGAAAGGACTAACAAAAACGGTGGGGACTGGGATTCTAAAACACGGCAGGCGGGGAGGGTCAGTGGGAGGTGCCAGCGCACAGAACACCTGGGGCAGGGGGAAGAAAACCCAAGCCTCACCGCGCCTAGGGGCCTCCGGAAAGGTGGCAGGACTGGAGGGGACGGCGTGGGACAGCTTCCGTGCGGGCGGGCTCTGCTGGGGTCCTCCTGGCCTTGCCTTCACTCCGTGACCATTTTTTAAGAGCACATCCGATTTGCCTCAAAGCCCCCAGAGTTTGAGTGGCGGCTGCCGGGACAGTCCTCACTCCCGGGAGCCGGAGGTCCCCACGCAGGACCCGGGCCCCGTCATGCAAACCTCTATGATGGGCACAGATCCCAGCATGTGTGGCTTTCAAACACATTTGCCCAGTTTACCATGAAAATGAAAAGCCATGAAAATCGTATAAAAGATACAAAGATGATAAAGTTATTAAATCAACACATCCCAGATACTAGCACATTGCCACTAGACGTGAACTGACCTGGGATATAGTTCTGGTCTGACCAGTTCTGACCAGACTGATGAGAATTTGGAATAAGCCACCTTTTTAAGACAATATCAAGAGTAAAATGAGGCAAAAGGGAAAAAAACCCCAAATGCCTGTGATTTGGGTTTAACTCACAGTGGTGGTGTGAGCACGAAATAACAGTAACGTGTGTGAGGCCTAACACGTCAATTGTGCGTGCGGGGTTGTTTCGTAAACTGTTGCCATGGAAACATCAGGTGTGTGTGGCGCCGAGCCCCACGTGTCCTCTAAGTGCACGTGTGACACACAGACCCAAGCGACTGTAGGCAGCGAGGAATCGAGTTTTTAAGGGGAGTCCTGGGGGAGGCGCAATGTAATTTCACTTACTTAGAAAAATGACAAAATTTCTTATCAATTTATATTTAATTTACCTACTGCCATGTTTCAAATAAAGCATTACCTGTAAGAAGAGTTTTGGGGTGAATTTAATGACAACATTGTGTAATTAGCGCATCAGCAGCGAGCAAGTAATTTCTCAAGTAGACCAAGCTTTGCCCGCCACCGTGGCAGGGTTCCTGGTCTCCCAACTGCACGAGTTTCTATCACGCACAATCGCCCAGCGGCACATGATTCCTGGGGGTCAACAGAAACTCGGAATGGGGACTCTCAGCTCTGCAGGAGGGGGAGAAGCTCTCGCCTTCTGCAGGGCTGGCTGCTGGGGGGCTGCCTTCCAGTCCGTTACCGAGACCCCCGGGCCTCAGCCCCCCGCACACTGACGGCGGAGCCTGGTCCTGCTTCGCTGGGGTCTCGTGGGGCTGAAATGTGAACAATGACCGGGTAGCATCTGGTCAGCATCCAATCAACGCGACTCGCTGTGATTAACGCTCCCACTGACGCCGCGGGAGGTTCGAGCCTCGTTGCCCGAGGCAGAGGGTGCGTGCCCACGGAGGCTGCTTCTCACTTCCACGTCCTGACAAACGTCACAAATGCCCCTGAGAAAACATCCGGCATAGCTCCGGGGTCACAGGAGCCAGTGGGAGTGTCCCAGAGTGACTGGCTCATGTTCCTTATGTTGGGAGGACAGGACAGTATCCCAGGAGGCAGGGACGGCTGTCCCAGGTCCTGCAGTTGGGGGTAGAGGTGAGGCGCTCACAGAGGCCCGTCCGTGCCCACACCCCTCTCCCTCCCACAGGCCGACCCTCCCTCAGACCCCAAAACAAAGTGGCGCACACACCTAAAAAATACTGTGGGAGGGCGGTCACAGAGGAGAGGGAGACCAGCCTTCGGAGGGAAGGAATGAGGTGCTTCCCAAAGAAGGGAGGCTGCGCGCTGGGTGACTTTGTCTGATGACCTTGCCCCAAACTCTGGGTGCAAGGTGGGAGCACGTGCCGAGGGCCTGCTGCCCACCCTCAGGGCAAAGGAAGACCAGGTGGTTTGGAAAATCTCAGAAGTCAGTCTTCCTCTGTTTTTCACACGAGTATTTTATATATATTAGGTTAACGCCTAAAAAACAGTTGATATTGGAATACTGTTTTACCTATGAAGGTGGCAATTTATAGGGTGCAACTTAGAAAACTCTACGTTCATTTTTTCCTGTGGACAGAACATACCATTGACTACTTTCATGGGAAAAGGTGAGAGTTCTGTAACACACGCCTCGGATTTCACACCAAGCCCTGTACTCTCGTTTGGCTAAATATATGTCCTTGTTCCTTAACTACCTGCCACGTCCCTCAATTGTAGAAATAAAGAAAAAGTAATGCTGTCAGGCTGAACTGGAGAAGCAGAAAAATCATCCTTCAGGTCTTTCCACGCAAAGCCCGCAACGCTAAGTGCCATGTAGAACGTTCTATGTTGAACAAAAGCCAACGGTGCCATTCAGGATTTTGCAAGGAGGGTTTCCTCTGCTGAGTGCAAACCGACTAGATTTCAGGACGAAACCTTTACCCTTTCCGTCAAGCGCTCCCCTTCGGGGGTAGTTTCGCGTCAGGGGTCCCCCCTCCTCGGGACCCTCCCCTTCAAGCTGCCAGAGTCCAGGACGAGCGGAGCGTTTAGCATAATGTTTAGGGCCAGGCGGAAGTGAGGCTGTTGCTGTTTTTGTTGCCAGGATGCGATTGGCATGCTGACCGGCTGCCCCTCACGCGGGGGCGGTGCTGCTGCACGGGCCGGGGCTCCAGCCTGCGCCTGGGGCCCTGCGTGAGGTCAGGGTCTCCTCCTCCTCAGACGCATCACCTGCCCGCCCCTTCCAGGGCAGAGGCCCCCCGAGGTGAGGGGAGGACGGGAGGCAGGGCAGCAGAAGCAATGGAAGGGTCTCTTTTCCCCTCCGGTGGTTCTTTTTAACATCCCTCGCCATTGGTGTTCTCACCTCCCCCAGCCCCAGGCCATACCACGCCCTGCCCGCCCAGGGGACGGGCCCCCACGCCGCCCCGCCAAGTCTCCCGAGAGGCTTCCGAACCAAAGCTTTTCATCTCCATTGGCAGAGTGTCGCTGTGGTCATAGTTGTTTACAAAACTATGTGCTTAAGGGAGAAGCATTCGAACAACGCTGAAAGCGACACGTGGCTGCTTAAACTCGCTGTGCCCTTGTGAGAGCGTGCCTCTCGGGTAAACTTCAATGGCTTTCGTTTATAAAGGTGAGGCCAAACGCGCTGACCAGTCTTCACTCCCACCCGCTGTACTTCAATTGCCTAAACGCCGAGGCGGCAGAGAGTTAACATGCGAACGCTGTGCGTGGCGCGGGCAGCCGGCGCAGAGGAGGAGGGGCTCTCTCTGTGGTCGGCGGCAGGTGTGTCTCCGGGTGGGCGGGGCTTGCGTCTCCCAGCCCGCGCACGTGAGAGCAGACACCGGGCGGCGGCAGCAGCCCCCTCCGGTCCTGGGCTGCATCACGAGGCTGACTTAGGCCAAGAGGCAGAAGTCCACGGAAACTTGGCCACCAGTGGCGGCGGGCCAACCAAGTCCAGAGGACAATGACAGGCCGTTGTGCCATAGATGCCAACCGCGGGTGGACCATGAGTCTGGGGGGCTCTAAAACATAAAATTCTGGAAACCGCGGGTACTGCTTTTGCTGCTGGCCCCCCAGGCCAGGCTCAGACAGAGGAGGGTTTCCTCACCTAGGAACGTGGGGCTGGGCGGGCTGGGCTACCGTGGCCCAGTGGGTGGGACCGTCTGCAACCCGCCCTGGGCCTCGCCTCCCAGTGCTCACTGCCCCACTTCCTGGGGCCCCTGTGGTGAGAGGGCTGCGTCTAACACGGCTTGAAATGAACACATGGTGAAGGGGAGGGGAGACGTGCTGTGTCCACGCTCGACAAATACTCTGGATTGCGCCCCCAGCTGTCTTCTGAGCCACCTTGTCCTCTTCTTCCCTCCCTTCCTCTTTCCCTCCCTCATCTCCCCTTTTGGCTCTTTCAAACAAGGTCATTGGCATGTATTTAAGGTCTAGAGATCAATCGGTAACCACCCCTCCCCCACAGTACCGACATACATTAAGTCCTTTCCAAGTTGCCTCAGATGTAACAGTAAAACTAAGTGTGACTTGGAGACGTTCCTTCTCAGCTTCTCCAGTTGGGACGGCCTCTAAGAGTTGACATTAAACCTTGACCCAAATCCCACCTGGGTGTCTCCTTTTGCTCAGCAGCCCCTCTCCCTCCCCCCGGAATATGACTGTGACCTCTGGCACCAGGGGGAGCGGTCCTCACGGAACCCCGGACAGGATCTCGCGAGGCTCTCACCTGAAACTTGGGACATGTCTTGACTCTCATCGCCGTCCATTGTCCTCAGGTTATCTGAGAAAGAGAGGAAGGCATTTTAGTTCAAAGCTGGGTACCAGTAAGATGCACGAGCGCGCGTGCCAGAT
This sequence comes from Mormoops blainvillei, assembly GCA_004026545.1. NCBI lineage: Eukaryota > Metazoa > Chordata > Mammalia > Chiroptera > Mormoopidae > Mormoops > Mormoops blainvillei. Next base: position 103,507 of record PVJD01000847.1, read on the forward strand.
AAAGAAGCCTGTGTATTTAACAACAAGATTATCTACCGAGAAGAATGCGTTTTCCTCCTCACACACTTGCTGGAGTATCAGACTGGCACAGACCTTGATCCTTGCAAAAACGGCATTACAAAGATTTATAAAAATATCATTACCAGCTCAGGAAGACCAAATTTGTTATTTATTGTTAATTTCCTACTGCATAATAACCCAAAATGCAAACTGACTGCAACAAAATTAAGCAGAAAATTAAATGGCCCTGGGTCATTGTAGGCACAGAATTCATTCTCTTGGCTGATCCGTGGTTATGTTCTTTCTAATTTACTGAGCACGCATCGATGAACCTTGAGTCAGCTTGGTGACACGCGTACAATCAGCAATCAAAAAAAACGAAGCAATTTGCTGAAGAATGTCTCATTTACCCAGGCAGGCTGCATATCTGAGCAGCCCGCGCACTCTGTCCATCAATAATGAATACACCTCCAGCCTGGCAGATGGGCCAGGCGGACACTTCCGTCTTTGTCCCCACGCTCTCGGGGCCCTCGCCTCGGACCCCGCCACCCTCTTGCGCAGGGAGAAGTGAAGCCGTCACGGCAGCAAAGTGAAGCTGGGAGAGGGCGCGAGTCTTCCTGTTTTTCTGACAGACGGCTGGTGTGAAAACAGAAGAGCAGCCGGGAAGGCCTGCCCTTGCCCTTCCAGCCGCACCGGCACCGGGGGACGCCAGGGGACACCAGGCGGAGGCCAGCGTTCACAGGCAGAAGCGCAGGACATGCTGTGCTTTGTGCTCAGGGTCCTGGCCTGCACCTGGCAGGTCTCACTCGGGTGGCCCTGGCTGATGACAGCTGAAGGGGACCTCGACAGTGCTGCTCCTTTCTGCTCCACTGGACAACCTCCGGGAGAGATCGCTCTCTAACCAGCCAGCTGGGGCTATTTATTGAATCTGCATCACGTCACTATTTTCTTGGGGAGGGGGCGCGGGTCCTGTGTCTTTGGTCTGGATGTGCGGTCTGTGCCGCGCAGCCTGTTCCAGGAGGGACCTGGACGCAGGCGGAGGCTCCGGGCGCCTCGCCCACGCCGGCCAGGCTGACAGCCTGCAGGCCCAGGCCGCACACGCATATGGATGGAGCACGTGGGATACAGATTCCAGTTTCAGTGATACCAATACCAAGCACGAGTGGCGAGTGCTCATCAGTTTCCCTGGAGGGGGTGGGGTTTCCCCTTTGTGTGGGCACCCCCGAGGGCGTCTGAGGGTGTCTGAGTTTCCAAGGCTGCTGTGTGGCTGGGGGCACAGCTGGAGACCACAGAGCCAAAAGGCCCCACGGCCCCCAAGTGCTGCGGCCCAGGACGGAGCGGCCAGCAGCAACCGCGGGCTGGCCCACCTGCCCCCCGGAGCAAACAGGAAGTGGCCCTGGGGTTACCAGAGCAGCGGGCCTAAGCCACACACACACTGCCTGTAAAACTGTCAGAACACTTACAAAGAAACAAGACAGACTCCAGTGAGGAGGAGGCTCTGTAATTATGGTGCGGTAATAACACGGGGCTCGGTTCTGGGAGGGGGAGGGCAGTATGTCACAGCCCAGCTCTAAAACGTCCCTGAATTGATCGGCGGGACGCACGGTAGATCCAGTCTTGATGCCGTGCGCACGCTGCTGGAACACAACACGGTTACAATGTTGACACTGAACTTTTCCACTGTTTACAAATATATATCAACACCTTCACCTTAATGGCTGTGTGCTACTCAGTTGTAGGAAGTGATTTAACCAATACCCTCTGGTATACTTATTTCCAATTAAAGGAAAAAAAGTGTTTCCTAAGGCCCAGTGTTGGCTCCCCACCGATGCACGTGGCCGGAGCATGCGTGCCCTGCTAACATGCCTTTGGGGGACCCTGCGAGTTTGCTGGCGGGCACAGAATCCACCCACACCAAGTTCAATACCAAGATCTCCTTCACACGTCAGTCTGTCCAGGTGGATGGATGGGAGTGCATGTCATGAAGGAGGAAACTGGCACTCGGTGCCCGTGGCCGACGGCAGGGTCAGGCTCTGCCCTGCGGAAGCCCCTGTGCTGGGCTGTCCTCTCACTCTGGAGTCCCACATGTCCCCAGACCACCTTCCTGGAAGAGCCCTGCCTCAGCACTGTCTGCACACCAGGGCGGGGGCGTGTTAGGGAGCCGACCACACGCAGCCAGAGGACTGTGGGAGTGTGTCAGCAGCAGGCCCGCTCCCATGTTCACTTAATGTGCACCCCCGACACACATGCAGCATGTGGGACTCACTCACACTCTCATCCGCTGTCTACCAGCCCCGCTCAGACACCACGCCGCCCCCTGGGCGAGTGGTCAGGCGGTCCTGGGGCCCCACGGAGAGGACCTCCCTGCTTGGACTCATGTTGGCTGTCCGCACCGACCCGAGGCCCGGAACGACTGAGGAGCATCACGCAGGGTCCAGTCTGTTCCCCGCAGAGTCAGGTCTGACCTGGGCCCTGCAGGTCCCACGGCCTGCCTCGTCCGACGTCATACAGCGAGTGACTTGACAAGCTCCCCCAGACTTCCCCAAACTCCCAATTTGCATCTCTTGGCATGCAAAAAAAAAGTGGCTTTTGATAGCAGTGACTTCGCTTTTAGGCAAAGGCCAAAGGACTAATCCGAGGGCGGGCAGCTATTTGAGGGAGGGGACCCTCACCCCCTCCAGAATCAGGGGCGGCCCCGAGGTCCAGGGGGCAGTGAGACCCCGGCCCCTTGGAGCTCAGGCACCACCCAGCTCTGTGCTTCCTGGGGCCCCTGCTCCCACGTGGGGAAGCAGCACCCCATGTCACAGGGAAATCAGAACTCTGGCCCCCTGCGCTCTCAGGTGGAAAGGAGGTTACAGTCTGAAAGAGGGGGTCACCCCCAAAGCAAATTAACACCGTATTTTCGCCAACCTTCGCCGGGGCGAAAGCCAAGATGAGCAGGCCTGCGAAGCGGGGTGCCAGAGGGAGTCATCACGCCAGAAACACACTGTGGTTTTGTTCTCTGCACAGAAACCTAAACTATGGCTGGGGCTCAACCTCTACACAGCAGGAGACGGGGCCCCAGGAGGGGCTCGCCTGCGCCGTGCTGGCAACAGGACTGCTTTGACTGTTTCTTTGGAGCGCACGGGGCCGGGTCCCGCACGCACGCGAGAGGCGGTGGGAGCAGAGGTAGGGGAGACAGGCCGCGGGTGCCCGTCCGCCGAGGAGACTCAGCCTGCTGCCACTGTCCACCCCTCTCTCCACACCTGGAGCAGTCGCTAATCTGGAAGTCTCTCTCTGTCAGCCCCTCTCTCGCCCTCTCTGTCTCCTCGTGTCTGTTGTCTCTCTCTGGTCCTTCTGATCAAACAGGATCCAGTGGGACTTGCCTCGCTTCCGTCCCATGGAGCTAGCGTTTCGATGACTTCAGAGAACAGGGAATGTGGAAGAGAAAGCGAAAGGCCCGGAAAGCAGGAGAGAACAGGCCCCCGCCCCCCCCCCCCGCCCCTCTGGCCCCCCAGCGGCCAGACCAGGGAAACTTGGACGTGGGGCCAGGCTGACCCTCCCCAGGGGCTTCCCTTGTGGACAGTGAGACTTTTTGGGAACACCCTTCCTGACCTTGCCTGTGGTCTTCCTTCCACACCCACAAGGGACTGGCGCCTGGCTGCATCCTGGGAGACGCAGCCCAGAGTCCTGGGCAGTGTGGCTTCCAAGCGAGGGGTCACGAAAGTCTCCGGGACAAGCGTCCTCCTTGCTGCCTGCAACTGACCGAGTGGCCCCAGGAGCAGCCCCGAGAGCCAGGGAGCCGGGAGGCCACTGTCAGGGGCAGGGCTGGGGGTGGCGCTCAGACCCTCCTAGTGCCCTCTGCGCCCCTTGAGTCTCCACGACGGACACTTGCCTTCCCAGCATTTGCTCTGAAACACAGGCTCTTCTGTGATTCTGAGACAGTGAGCCTGGATGAGTGAAGCCAAACTAGAAGACGTCTGTCAAAAACCAAACCCAAGTCCTTTGCAAGCCATCCAAAGTGATGCTGCTGACGCGCAGGGTGCATGGCCCGCCAGGTGGGCAGTCAGGGCCGGCCAGCGGCGGCGGGAGCCCTCCCGCGCACAAGCACGCGGCCCAGCTCCAGGCTTTGCGACCTCAGGTCCCGGAGGCTTGCGCGACTGCACTTCTTTCTCCCCCCAAACAAACGTCACGCAGAGCGCGGCGACCACGGCCAACGGTCACCCACTGCACAGGGAAGGTCACTGCCGGAGTAAGCCTTAACAGTCTCATCACAGGAAAACACGGTTTTGGAACTCTGTGTGCTAACAGACATTAAGCAGGCTGGTTACGGCAGTCACCTTGCAATATGTGACAAACTCCAAATAACAAATTGTCGCATGTACACCTGAAACTCATGTAATGTCATATGTCAATCGCGCCTCAATAAAAAGACAAAAGACACGTGTGCATATACATGCACACGCCCTTACATACATGTCCACACATGTGCACATGTTTACATGCAGCTATGCAGACACACATACTTACATACATACTTACAAATGCTTTCCCCTTCCCAATACTGTCTAGGTAACTATCTGCCCCGTAATATTTCACGTTTCTTGGGCACCTTATAGATGCCAGAAAACCCGGTACTATGTGCCTGGCATCTCACAGGGGAGCTGCTGAGGCCCGGGGACCATGAACATCACCCTCCTCGTCCGCCGTTTTATCTGAGAGTCTGGTGCGGTGTCTGACGTAGGTCCGGTGTCCCACGACCATTCACTAAACGGGCACGTTTAATCCTAAACCATGTTATTATTATTGCACATAACCCACATTATCATGTCCATTTCAGAGACAAGAAAACCGGGCACACACCCAGTGAGCAGCACAGATGATCTGAACCCACGACCACGTGATGGTGACGCCTTTTCACTCTCGTGTTCCTGCGGGCCGGAACTTCCAAGTCTGGTGGAGACGCCCCGCAGTTGAAATGTATAATGTTACCAGGATCTTAAGAGAAAATCAGCCTGCTCTTCGGAATATCCTGCCATTAACGCAAACTTCCCCGCAAACCTCTGAGATATGTTTAAATCCTGGTTACTTGGTCCACTGTACCCTGCTGACTTTCCTCTGTGACAGTGACGTCGCACTGACTTTTGGGGTGCCTTCCTGAGGCTCACATGATGTAGGTTTTGAAGGGGGTGGGTTTGTGGGGGAAGGGACAGGGGCCAAGTCTGTAATCTATTTCAGACGCCTCAGGTTACAGCACCCTTTAAGAAAAGCCATTATCCCGGCCCAGAGAACGGCCTTTCATCTCCCACTAGCGGATTTTATTTTTGCCCGTCTATCATATCGCTGTGAATTACCCTGCACCGGAGAAAAAGAGCATTTCCAAGAGAAAGCCAAGGCAACCCGCGGGGCTTTGTGCCACGTCCAGGGGACCCGACGGGCTTTCCCGACAACCCGACAGAACAGGTCGGGGACACAAAATCTTCCGTGCACTCACTTCATTTCAGATTCTTTCCATTTTTCCAAAAATTAGCTGCCAATCCACACACTTTCATGATTATCCCCCAGAGGATGGCTGGTGCAAGTGACAATGAAAAGCAAGACACAAACAGGACGGTGGGGAGTCCAACCGGGCGCCCCACCCCCATATTGAACGGAGACACAGAAAATGCCTGCGTTGGTTTGCTGGACCGCAGACCTGCGGCTGGAGGGCGTGTGAGCTCAGGCGGGCGGGCTGCGCCCCGTCTTCGTCTTCCCGAGGGCGGGAGGGAGCTAGCATGCAGGCCAGGGAGGGATGGGGGTGGGGGAGGAGCACCTCTTCAGAGCAGCTACGAGCCTTTTGGGAACACTCCAAGCAAGAGGTGCTTCGGACAGAAGACAAGAAGCCGCGAGGGTATTTTTAAGTGCTGTCATGGAGCCACGAGTCTCAAAGAGATGTGGGAGAAAAGATGCGAGCGATCGCCTTAGAATTTCAGAAAGAGAAAGTGGAGTTGCAGACGCACTGCTGTCACGAGCTGGGTGCCACCGGCCCAGGACCGTCCCGGTATGGCACGGCTCCTGTGTCTGTCCCCTGTCCCAGGTGTGCCCCTCCGGTGGAGGGGAGAGGTTCCCGTGAGGACTGGCTGGGTCCTCAAACTGCTCACAGGAACTGCTGTTCGGTCAGCAGCCATGCTCCTAATTTACATGGGCCGCTGTTACAGGACCTTTCCTGAGTCTGACCCCCATCGCAAGGCCACTTCCTAAGCGGCTTCCTCAAACATAAATGGAGTTTACACTTCACCACTGAAGTAAAAAATCTAAGTTTAGGCTCATTTTCTTCTAGCCTCTTCCTGATTTGAGAGGACCTTCATGCATGGCCAGAAACAGCATAATAAAAAGAGCCCTACATCCTAAAAACATATAAAAACCGCCCCAAATAATGACTTACACAGATACACCCCAAAGGGCTGACACCTTGCCATCGATTTAACATAAAGTGAAAAGGCAGGGGGGCCCCCGGGACAACTTTCTGTTCTATTATTTTCAAAGTGTTGTTTTTTCCTCCCATCTTAAAAATAGATAAATACAATGTCTCCATATTTAACTACGTTTTTCACTCAGGACAAAATCCGCTGTCACAAAGAGCACAGTATCTCACTGGGCCTTCTTCGTGGTGAAGTTATCTCAACCCGCCAGTAGATTAGTTCACGTGGACCAGTTCAAACTCAAAATGAAAACCGAACGGGGCGGAGAGATCTCTACTGGCAGAGAACATTCCCCAACATGCGCCTGTGAGCCTGAGCTTCCCACAAGACCATTTGACTTCTGTTTAAAGAAGTGTTTGCAGAAGTTTCTTTGGCGAAAGCCCGTTTTCTTTAGACCCAAGGAAGTAAAATTATGCAAATCGTCATGGGAATGTCCATTTGCTTACAAATCCATAGACATGAGTTTATTAACAATAGCTGGGGCGCTATCTCGACTTGCCCGCTGAGGACACTGTCTCAGGAACGGTGAACTTTTCTTCACTGTGTTTCGATAAGTCTCTACCGTCCAGCTGGTGGTGAGACGAGGCCTGCACATCTAGATCCAAACACAGGGAGAAAACGTGCCCTGGAGCTAACACATCTCAGGGTTCGTTGCTGCCCAGGTATCTTTTCACCCCTGCCCGTTGCTGTATAAAAGCCTGCCTGGTCCAGCCTCCAGTGTGGGGTATTTTGTCGGAGCCCCGGGGTGGGGCGGGGTGCAGCCTCCCGACGGCTCCCTGACTCCCTCCGAGCTGTTCGGGCCACGTGGTTTCTGAATTCATGGAAAATTCTTCTTAAAGAACCTCCATTCTGGACTCAGTTTTTTTACAATACCCACAAAATTATCACCTATAATCAATTAAAATGAGGTAACTTTTCATAAAAAAAATTTAAGAAGTGATCTATGTTCACATTTTAAATTATATTCACAGCAGACAGAACATAGATCCAAAACTTAGGTTCCTTAACCCTCATCCGACCTTTTAGAAGCGCCAGTGGCATGACCCAGCACCTTATACTCCCCAACTTCAAATGGTTTAGTGACAGTCAAATCACCCTGTTTCCCAGAGGGCAGAGGGAAGAATCAATGTCTCTCGGTCGATACAATGTATCATCAACTGATACACTGATCAATTATTTGGCAACAAGAACTTCCATGGGCGTGACACCAAATAATTACAGAAAAGAATACCACTTGATGTTCCGATTGGCTCTTTTGTTGGATCAAACCAGCAAGAGAAATTCTCGAGTTCCATCCTACTCTGAGAAGACAGACTGCAGCACCGGCCCATACCTCAAAGCTCTTGGAGGCCACCGTCCCCAGGGGGTCCCAGGTCCCACCAGGACAGCTCGGGGCCCATTCTATAATCCGCAGCCTCTAGCCTCCAGTGTTCCCATGCAAACCCAGGGAGGGGGGCGGCATCAGGAGGACCTCGCAGCAGCTACAACTTCCTCATTCGTGGGCTACAAATACTGGCATGTCTTTATTTATAATCTGGCAGAAAATGCTTACGTCCTTCAGAGAGCAAAATATAGGAAAGCTCAGGTTAAACACTACAGTCTGGTTTTCCTGCAGCCCTTAGATACGTTTAAATGACTTATTTCCAACGTTTTACTTTAAGATTTTTTTTTTTTTTAGCAAATTATACTCCTTTTACGAAAGCTTGCTGCTCTAAATTAATCTGAAAATTCTTTAAATGCAGGGAAACATATACAACCCCAGGCAGGAGCAGGAAGACACACACGGAAAAGCACTAGACATATCCAAATCTTTTTAAAATGGTAATTAGTTGCCTTATCTCTAACAACCTGAGATAATTAGCCGTATGATTTTAATTTAATGAAGTGGGATACTCGGTGTATCGATATGTTTCACTGTGGATGGCTTTGAACATCACTTTAATTTTCTGCCGTGCACTAAACTCAGTGCGAAGGCAGTGGGCGAGGTGACCTTCTCAGGCTAAGAGCGGCGCTGGCACCGGGGGTCGCTGGCTCTCTCTGGTTCCATTCGGCGCTCCGGAGAACATTTCCGAATGCCCCCAAGTAAGCTCATGAAAGATGAATTCCTCATTTTCATTTCTCCTAAAGATTCTAAATTAAACACTGCCCCATTAGTTCTAGGGAGGGATCTCATGTGCCGTTTTATTTGCCCCAAGGTTGCCAGTAAAAACCTGATTTAACCACAAAAATATACCGAAAATTGAGGAATCAATATTCACCGTGGGACCCCTCGCTTTAGACGGGGCTCTCGTCCGCACCACATTGCTCACTTTTAAACAGTTTCAGACGAACAGAAAGTGCTCTGGAGCCGCGTTTAGTATGCGATCTCAGAAATGAAGCATAAAAATCTATTTCAATATGTATAAGGCCATTTAAAAATACTTTATGCCCTTTTCAGTTGTTTTAATGGTCTCTGCAAAACGTCACATGTGAAAGAAAGGGGGCGGGGGGGGCAGAGGAAAGAAAAGGAAAGGACCAAGGAGTGGCACTGGGCCCCCCTTTGCTCCCCCCCCATCACCCCCAGAAGCTCTGCACCCACTGCCTGTCCATCAGATCTCACTTTTGGCGCGAAAACGGCAGGAAGAGGCCAGATTTCCTTCAGCAGTGGGGGACTGCCGGAGAGAAAGGGGTCCCGGCCCCCAGGAGTGAGGGAGTATGCGGAAGGCACTTTCCCATTAATTAGGGCCCATCGTAAGCAACCCGTTAAGTGGTGGCCCACACCGCGTGCTCTCAGGAGGTGGCGTGTGGCAGCCCCCAAAAGCAGAGAGAGCTGTGGGCCTTCCTGACTCCCCATCACCCTGCTGGTTGGCGGGAGGGTGCGGCGGCCCCGGGTGCAGGAGGCGCGGGGTGCAGGCCCCCTCTCCAGGCAAGCGCAGCAAATGACCCAGGGTGGGGGGCACTCACCAGTGAGCCTGTGCCTCCCACACAAGTCCCGATGTGGACAATTTGGGTCCCTGGACCACGGCGTCCCCTCTACTCGGCCTCCTGGGAGGGACCCTGCTGCCCTGCCGGCGGCCTTCTCCTCTCTGCCGCCCTCACACTCCACCGGGGCGGAGAGAAAGGTGGAACCATTTGCCAAATATGCAAAAAAGGAGGGAAGAAAGTTTTCTGTCAGGAAAACAGAGGCAGGAAGGGAGCCTGAGCTTCCTGCCCTGACCAAAGTGGGTTCAGAGATTATTCGCTCCTCTGATGTGACAGGTTGCGGTGGAACACGGGCCCCTTTTACTCAACAGGAATCGCGAGTTCCCCAAAGACTGAAATGGCCTCAGGAGAAGGGAAACGGGGCCAGGCCTTTAGCGGGAAGACAAGTGGCCCCCGCACCTGGGACTCGGGGTTTTCACCGGTTCTAACAGCTTCCCACCAGACTGCTCGCTGAGGGCGCAGCCATTTGTCACAGTCAAATGTGAGAAAGAAAGGGAGGGCCTGAGCCCCGTCAGGCGCGGCTGGCGCGCCGGCCTCAGCTGCTCCCTTTGGGCCTGGGGACAGCGACCGGGACGGGACGGGACACACACCCCCGCAGGGCAGGCCAGCCCGCCTCCCCACTCAGAAACGTCCGTGGGGCTCCCCTGTCCGCTGCTTCACTTGCCTCCCAATGATTCGTAACATCTTAAAAATATCTTTCAGAATATCTTCAAACATTTAAAAACTACATCAAACATAAGCTATGAAAGCCACAGCACGGGAAATCGAAGGATGTGAACCCACGCTACAGGAGGCTAAGCTCAGGCGGGGGGTCATTTACTAAACTGCGAGGCACGGCAGTCACACATGGGTCCCCAGGAAGAAGCTGTGGGCGCGGCTAGGGGACACCATGATAAAAACTGTTGGCGCGGGCCGCCAAAGTCCCCGGCGAGCACCGGTGCTATCTCCCTCCTCGCCTGGGCTCAGGGAGTGTGCACAGAGCCGATACCTGGGACTCGGTCTCATGAGGCCTGCACCCCGCGAGCACAGGCGCCTGCTGGGGGCAAAGAAGGACACACCGGGGCCAGTGGCTCTGGTCCCGTAAGCATGGGCCACTTGTGGCTTTTACATCGAGTGTGTCCTCCCAAGAAATGAACCATTACACACACATCTGGGGGCTCTGTGAACACAAGCAGGGCGACAGTAGACAGGGAACAGTGCTAACTGCCGGCGGGGGGCGGTGGGGGGCAGGAGGCAGGAGCCACCCCCCCGGAATGCCCCTCAGTCTGAGAAACAGCACCTTGTCCAAGGGTTCGCCCTCTGTTAGTTGCACCCATGGCCAGGAAGCTGCCTTAGACTAAGGCCACAAAGCCAATGCTTGTTTCATAATTGCAAGGCTAGAGGAGAAGAGAAGCAGAGAGGCCGCTGAACGGTGCCGGCGCAGCGAATTCTGGGCTGGCTGCACTCGCCTTACGTGAGCGGTGGCAGCGGCAGACGCCCCAGGTGCTCGCCTCGCTGGTGCCTGAACTCGCCCTCGTACATTTAAAAATCCACCCTGTTTTAGTAAAAGGAAAGAAACAAACGACCAAGCAAGAGCGCAAGGGAAGGGGCTGCGTGACTCAGGTCAGGGGTCCGACGCCTCCCTCTGCATGCCGTGTGCATGCTGCGTGTGTGTGCGAGTGTGGCTGTCTATTTCCTGCATCCAGGAACGCACACATAACCGTGAAGCATACACACGATACGTGTATGTGGGGGTGGGGGGTTCATGGTACGCGGTAGAGAGTATATATATACATGGTGCCCTCTCAGATTTCAAAAGCCCTCCCTTTGTATTGATAACATGCTACTACATTAGCCAGACACGAAATGCACAAATCCAAGTCAAGTGGGGAGAAAAATCCCCAAATCAGAGCACCACCATCCCCAAACTCTAAGTCTCCAGTCAAGCGAGGACAACCCAGTGGTCCTCACACATGTGGGCTTCAGGCCTCCGGCCAGGAAATTCACTCTGATCTTAGTTTCTCAACAAGAGAAGTGGCTGCAAGGACAGCTCCAGTTCATCCTCCCGGACACTGAGGGCCAACTTCCCAAAGGGTCGGGCATGACACATGCCCACTTTATAGACCCCGCGGGCTCCACCCAACAGGGGGCTATGATGGCTCGGGGTGGGGGCTCCTGAGTTCTGCGGGGTCTGCGTGGTTTTTCAACGTGCAGCACTTTGATTGAAACACAGAAGAATCACACACACAACCATGGCGGAGCTTCTAAAACTCCTGCTTTTCACCGTCACCAGAAAACAGAAAGGGAAGAAAACGTGACCCCTTAACTCAGTCAGATGTTTCAGGCATCGGCACTCGTAGGCTTTTAGACAGGAAACAATTATTTTCCATGTAAAAAGGGGATAAATGTGTATGTTTGTGGGAAATTTTGAAATCAGATACATTATGTCAAACCAGAACAGCACAGGACTTTAAACCGTGACATCATTATTTCTATCTGTGTATACGAGTTATTTTTTAACATGTTCTGCATAGTCTACGATGTAAGCAGGTAATCTTCCTGCCGTGGGTATTTGTCACTGTTTAAATTTTAAGCCACAAACCAAATAATCTGATTGATTTTTCACGGAAACAATTCTGACACATTTAATATAAATAATATTTAAATTGTTACTTTCAAAATCCCTTGTAAACGATGAGTCCCATTAACCTCATCAAACAAAACATTTTGAAACAAAGAAATGAATTCAAGTGGCTCCAACCATTTCCGGCAGCGTCCTCTCTCCTCTCAACTCACAGCCAAAGTGAACCAATCCCTTCAGCCATTCCCATTCCCATCAACATTTCAATACCATGCATATGAAATATTTTCAACTTTGATATTTTTTTCTCTTTGAACAGAAGCTGAGTTGGCTAGTAAGGAGATATTTCTTCAACAGCAGTTTGTCTCTTCAAGTTCAAAACAAGGCACCTCGGAGCTGAAATGCTCCATGGGGAGCGAGGTGGGGAACGGAGGGCACAGCCGGGGCAGGCGCGCTGCCTGACACCGGCCCCGGGCCGGCCGCACGGGGGAGAGAGGCCAGAGCTGCTTTGGAAAGCTGTGCCTGATGGGATCCTGAGAGGTCCTGACGTGGCTCACGCCCTGGGTGCAGGGCTCTGTGCCTCCAAACCAGAAAAACAAACAAATCACACCTTCGGGAGATTCCTTAGGAAACACCAGGGATCCCTGACAAGGTTTTAAAATGCTTCAAATTTAGTCACGAGTAACCTGATGCCTGATGACCCAGGTGCTTCCTAACCTGAGAGCCAGCAATCGCAGTCAGCAAGAGCACGACCAACTTTTCAAACCAGGATAATTGTATTTTGCAGAAAGCAAGGTCAGACTCTGGTCTAATTTATTGTACAGTAAAAGCAAAATCCCTCCCCCTCAAATGAGAAAAAAGGTCTGTATGAATAACTTCAGAAAGGCTGGCCTCCTGATCTCACTGTGTAAGTACGTATCAATTTAGACGTGACTGGCGCTAGGCAGTCCTCCTGGTGACAGCCAGCCGGCTGATTCAAAGCTGTCCCGCTGCCGGCCATGCACCTGCGCTCTCGCTGTCCCCGGAAAAGAGAGGCGGACCAGAGCTTGGGGATCTTACTACCGTGTCTTTTTTTTTCCCTTCTTCTTTCCCTCCCTGTCTCTCAAATCCACCAGCTACCCCAGGTTTCCCTTCTGAAATTCAATTGAAAACACTCACGTGGATTTGTGCGTCGCACTTTGGGGGCCAAGATTGATCCTCGGGCTCGAAGAGCAACCTCGGAGCCAGGACTCCGTCCGCCCCGCCGGGCTTGCCTGGGTTGGCCGCCTAGGAGCGGCCAAGCGTCCCGCCGGCTGGGTTGCGCTCCGCGGAGACTCAGGGACCGTCCCGCAGTCGCCGCCCGGCGCGGGGCCCCGCAGGCACTTGTTAGAGCGCCTGGCCAACTTGGCCGCCTCGCTCTTCCCGGCTTTCTTTCACAACGACTTCCTGGAGTTGCTCACTCGTATTGTTCCCCATTTCTCTGCCACACTCCCCACCCCCCGCCGGGCCCTACCGGGCTGTCGCGCTGCCGGCCAGTCGCTGCCCCGCGCTCACAGCGCCGCCCACGGGCCGCGCACCTGGCCTTGCGGGCCAGCGCGTGGCCACCTGCGGCCGCCGCCCAGCGCCCCGCAGACTTCAGGGCTGCGCGCTCGCGGGTCCAGGCCCGACCTGCCCTGCAGCCGCCCGGCCCGCCTGCGCGCACTCTCCGGCTCTCCCCGGCTCGCCGCTCTGGGACACGGAGCGGGACCCGCGCAGGGCACGGGGCGGGACGAGGAGTGGGACAAGGAGAGGGACATCGATCGGGACAAGGAGCGGGACATGGCTTCGGACTCGCAGCGCGGCGCGGAGCCCAGCGCACCGCCCCCGCCCCGCCGCCGGGTCGCCGGCTCGCGCTGCACCGTCCCGACCGCAACTCCGGGCCGCGCGCAGAAACTTTGTCGCGGCACGGGGCTGGCCTCGGCCCCGCGGGCCCTGGGCGGCGGCGGCGCGGGCCGTACCTGCTAGCGCCGCCGCCGGCTGCAGCCCGCTCGCCCGCCTCGCCCGGCGCGCCTCCGCCACCCCCGCGCGCAGCGCGCCCGGCCCGCCCCTCGCCGCGGCGCTTCCTCGTTCCAGCGCCGCATCGTCCCACGGCCCCACGCGGTGGCGGTGGTCGGTGCCTCTGAGCCCCGGACTAAGCGGCGGGATCGGCTGCAGCGCGGCGGGACCTGAGCTTAACCCTTGGGGACCCAGAGCGGGCGACGCGCGCGGGCCCGCGGGAGGAGGGAACCCACGCCTTCGAGTCTCTCCACTCCTTCCCCGGGGCCGCTCGTCTGGGGCCCCGCATGCTCGCCAGGCTCAGGGGACTCTCGGGACTCGGGACCCCGGGAAGCACTTCCCCGTGTCCCGGGCGTCCCCTGCCCGCCCCGCTCAGCTTCCCTGGGAATGGGGGCACTTGGCTCCCAGGCTCTGGCTGCGACCCTAAGTAGTGAGTGCCCACCCGAGGGGGAGGGAAAAGTTGATCCTCCGCCAGCGAGGGAAGGTGCAGTTCATTTTCCCAGACAACCAATGGAATACCTCTTGGCTCTCTTCCCTCCCACCTGCTCGCGGCAGAAGTTAGGATCGCGCCTTCCATCTTGGCCTGTGTGCACACGCAGGTGTGAAAGGGCGGTAGCGGAGGAGGTGGCAGCGAAGGAGACCCCGCTGCGCTGCTCTGTGCCCCGCAGGCTCCCCTCCCCAGCCGAGCCGAAGCGCGCGCGCGGGGCGCGGTGGGTCTCAGTGAGAGCAGGGATGCGCTCTGACAACGCACCTCCTCACACTCTGAGGAGCCCATTCGTCTGATGAGCTGGGCGCCGCCCGGGCAGGAGCAGAAGAGGAATAATCCCCAGATGAATGTCCTTCAGGATCTGCGGGCTGGTCAGTAAGGCGCTGGAGAGCGCCCGTGGGCAGGAGAGACCTGGTCCGCTGGGTAGCTGGAGCAGGGCAGAAGGGCTTCCTGCTTGAGAGCCAGGCAGGGCTCTGCGGACCTCCAGGGGGACAGGCCGTTGCAGGTCTTGCAGGTGGAGAGAACAGCGGTCAAGAGCACCTCGCCAAAAATGTCCCTTCAGGGCCGCTGGGTGTGGCGGGAACAGCTGGGGTCAGGGAAGGCCGTGCCTGGCGGAGGAGGCTGCTGGTGGCAGAGCTCAGGCAGCCCCCTGACCAGCCCTGCCTGGGGAGTCCTGGAAGCCTCCTCCACCCTCCACCAGCAAACGGCATCCCCGGACCGCCCGCCATCACCCACTGCTTACTCCTCCTGATGCAAGTTCTTCTGGGCCCGGCGGGGCCAGTTAGCACCCTGCTCTGAGCCAGAGGAGGCAGGGCCAGTGACAGCCCAGGGCATTCCTTCCTCGGCCTCCCTGTTCCTGTGTGACCTTGAGCAAGCTGTGGCACGCCCTTGAGCCTGGGCGTCCTTCTCTGCAAAAGAAATAAACTCCACCTGGTCCTAAGAGCTCCCATCAGGATTAAATGAGGCAATAACCCTAAGGTGCGAGGCCAGAAAGGGCTGTGGGGCACAGCTGGCCCCTGGATGTCCGCGGCACCTGTCCCCTGCAGTGTCTCTTTAAACACGTGCGTGTCCCCAGGAGTGTAAATCCAGGACTCGGGCCTGGTCGTCCAGCCAAGGCAAACCCCCCGAGGCAGAAGAGCGTGAGACGGGAGCCCAGCTGGGGCTGTGTGATCTCGAGTGAGGCCCTTAACCTCTCTGAGCCTCAGTTTCCCTATCTGTAAACCGGTGGCATTGATATCAGCTACCTCACAGGATTGTTTGTGGATTGTGGAAATTACACACGGAGGCCTCCGTGAGTAGTAACTGTTATCGATTATTAACCTGCCAATGGCCAGTGTCCTGCTGAGAGAGGCAACCAGCTGAAAAGAATGAGGCTCCGCGGCCCGCTCCCCTCACCTGCAGACACGTGGAGCAGAAGGAACCAGGTTGCAACCCGGGATCTGTGTGTAGCCATGGTGGGACCAGAAAGGACCCACAGGAAAAGGCAACAGCGAAAGCACACTGCAGGGGGAAACAGAAATTGAAACATATATGCTACTTAAAAAAAAAATATATATATATATATATGTCTACAGTCATTTTGTTCCCTTAGGAACATGTATATATTGTATATGGCTGTTTTCAAAGTATTAGGTTAATAAGTATCGCTTAGTTTATTGCCACGACAATGCCTGAATTGCCCAAGTTACTTCTTTTGAGACAATAGAACCGAAAGAAACAAGGGCACCTGCAGAATTCATCCAAGGCTCTGGAATTCATCCAGAGCTTTCTGTATAAGCTGCTGGCTCTTCTGCTCCGGCAGAGGCCAGGGCAGGCGGGGTGATGGCATTTAAAGAAAAGCGAGTTTCATGGAGGAAACAGACGGTTGGGGACAGGATTCGACATGGTCTATAGTTTTGTCTGTCACTAGTGGGGTGAGTCTCGGCAGCTTACTTAACCTCTCTCAGCCTGGGTTTGCCATTTGCAGAATGTCCCTGCGTGACA
This sequence comes from Mormoops blainvillei, assembly GCA_004026545.1. Taxonomy (NCBI): domain Eukaryota; kingdom Metazoa; phylum Chordata; class Mammalia; order Chiroptera; family Mormoopidae; genus Mormoops; species Mormoops blainvillei. The sequence goes on from PVJD01000847.1 coordinate 119,951, forward strand.
GTGGCGTAGACAGAACTGGGGAAAAGTGAATGAGGGGAAGCATGTAAGTACTCATCGCCATTAGAATTATATTTTTTTCTATTAAAAATATCTGGAAAATAGCAAGAAAATGAGCATCCTTTTTCTTCCCCCACTAGTTGGGAAACAGCACATATATTTTTAAATTTTAAAGGAAATGGATGGGTTTTTTTGGGGGAAAAACGCTATTATGTTGCTACAGTGTTAAACTAATACAGAACTCGTGAGTTTTGTCTGAAAAGGAACAGGGGCCCTTAGGAGAAAGCCTGGGACTCCGAGGAAACTTTTGCAATAAGTATTCTGCTTCTTTGGTTTCTTTTCCCAGTTTTCCTAGTTCCCAGCTTCTTCCGCTTTCAAAACCTAATAGTTTCTGGCCCAAGGCAGGGTCCGGAACCCTTTCCCTGGGAGCTCGCCCCGTGTGTTTGGCTCTAAGCACAGACCGCGCACTCCCACCGGCCCCGGAAATAAAGTAACAGGACATGGGGCGGGCGTGCGCCCTGACGGAGACCCCCGCTGCCTCTCGGAGCCTCGCTGGCTCCTGGCCCGGTAACCCCCCGGAAGGCCACAGCTCGGCCCATCACTCACTACTCTGCCTCTAGATTTTGAATCAAGAATGTGTTGCAGCTGACCAGCAGACCCTTCCCACTCTGTGGCAACCCTGTCACTTTGTTCCCTTCGGTATTTGTGAGACGAAAACACTTAGATTCTCAAAACGATTCATGTGTTATCAGCATGGTTTGGTTAGAAGAGACTGAAAAGCAAACCGAGCTGGACACAGGGACTTGGGAAAGAGAGGCTGCTGATGGAAAGGTCTTGAATGGTCTCGGAGTGAGTAAAGGAGGAGCAGACACTGATCCGACACGAACAGACCAGAGTCAAGAGAAGCAGGCATCAGCTGTCACCACCCGGTTGACCACACTGCCTAGGAACGAGGTCACAGCACCATTTCTGGAGGTGCAAGATCCCCTGGTGGCATGCGTCCGTTCACTCAGCCGGCGCGTGTCTACCACGGCAGGTGGTATTTGACAGACAGGATGTCCCAAGACGGGGACTGACCCCTGAAGGGGCTTCCAATCTCATGAAGTAGAACCAATTGCATTGCGATGTGACAGGTGACGCAGTGAGTTTGGACACAGCCTGTGGGACTCGGAGGAGGCAGGCACTGGTGGGTGCGGAGGTGGGGGAAGGCTTTGTGAACACTCAGAGGGAGGGGGTGGGGACCTCATGGGGGGACGTAAGGGAACGCTTTTCTTCTCCACGTGGGGTGGGGGCGGGGCTGAAAAGCTCTTTCTCAAAAGAGAGGGTTAGCCGAAGACCCCCGGTGATATTCTAGTGGCGGCCACCACAGAGCCCAGCTCTGTGACGGGTATTTCCAGACACAATTAGTGTCTCCTAATGCAGTCAGGCCAGCACCGTGGTCCCAGTTTTATACAAGGACACTGACACTCAGAGGGTGACCTGCCTGGGGGGAAGTTAGGTGACAGGCTGGAGACAAATGACTTGGGTTTGCTGGCGTGGCAAGCTGCTAGGTTTCTCTACGTGCCTCAGTGTCTCTCCTGCGAAATGAGAACGATCGCATTAGGAGCAGTAACACAACCCTAACAACAGCCGCAGCGGCAACACCCCCCCCGCCCCTCCCCACCGTCCCTGGCACGTCTGCCTGCGGGAGCCGGTGCTGGTTACATGCGCTCACGTGCGCCCCGGGTGGGCACCCCACCCTGAAGAGGAGTCTGAGGTTTTGAGGTATTCGGTTCCCAGGTGCTTGGAAACTAAGCTCACGCCCCATTTTCCTGCCGAAAACTAAAGCCTTCCCGGGGTGTCCCTTCCTGAACACGCCTTTCTCCAGCTGGTGGCCAATGCCAGCAGCATGCTCCAGTCTCGACGGAGGGACGGATCATCGCAATGGCACATCCAGGAAGGAGGGGGGTGGGTGAGGGGCACGGCGTCTGGAAAACACAGAGACCACTAGCCTAGGCATTTCTGTGCTGTCGCGGCTCTGTCTCTGGTCAGTGTTAATACATCGTGACACTCCCGCCTGTCCAGGCTGGAAGGCAGTGGGGCAGTTGGGGAGGGGTCTGAGCTGTGGCCCCCTGCAACAGAATGTGTCCAGGCCCTCTTGGTGCCTGTACCAGCCCCACACAAGCTCCCCGAAGGAGCTCAGTGGAGTCCCGTCCCTGCTCTGAGCATCACATTCTCCCTGAACCTACAACCCTACGACGGGGACGGGGACCCTGCTGCGTGGTGCTGGTGGAAAGATGACAGGAGTGCGTGGACATCCGCCTTCCCTGGGAGTATCTGGTGAGCAGTGTGGGTTCCTTCCTTCCCCACAAAGACTCTCAGAAGGCGATGCCCAGTGGAAGGCAGGTGGGGAAGATGGCAGAGCACATGCCAGGTGTTCACAGATGTGCGGCCAGGGTGAACCTTGGCCTAGTTGCAAAGGCAGTTGACCCTTGAACCATCTCAGAGGTCAGAGGCACCGACCCACTCACAGTGGAAAACCTGCATATAGACCTTTGACTCCCCAAAACTTAACCACAAATAACTGACTGTTGACCAGGGGCGTCACCAATAACGTAACAACGAATGAACACCTGTCGCATGTCACCCGTCTTATAGACTGTGTTTGCACCACAGAGTAAGCTAGAGAAGGGAAAACGTTATTTAGAAAATCGTGAAGAAGAGAACACACATTTACAGAGCTGTCATAAATCTATGTCATTTGTTTATAAGATGAAAACATCAGGGTGACAGTGGGTTCATGCAGTTCCAACCCTTGCTGCCCAAAGGTCCCGGGTAGATTGCTTCTTCGTCTGGGAGGAGCTGGGGAGGGTCACCTCCAGGTGGCTGGTGCAAAGTCCCCCTGGTCGCAGGAACATTTCTCTAGGGCTTTCAAATTTACCAAAACATCCACAAACATCGCGTTTGAGGATGTCAGTAGGTAGATGTTCTGGAGACCACAGTGGCCTAGTTTCCCCCTCTGGTCCTGGCTCCTCCTTCTCAGGGTCCTTCCCAAAATGCGGGGTGTCCCCTGATGAGGCCCTGGAAAGTGTTCCATGTCATCCCTATGTGCTGACGTGGTGGCTCAGACCTCCCTCTGTAACCAAGACTCATGCAACTCACTGTCCCCTCAGCACCTTCCTCTGAAGGTCTAGCTGGTACCTCCTCTTCGCCACGTCCCCAGACATGTTCAGCTGCCTTCTGGGCTCTGAAACCATCGCTGTCCGCCCTCCGCCCTCCGTGAAGTGCAGCAACCCTTCCCCCTACCCCTGCATCACCCCACCGCCCTTTTATTTAGTTTTTCCTAAGCACGTATTGTCTCTCAACACGCTTGACACTATTTTGCTCCCTCTCTGGGAAGGTGGAGGGTGTGTGTGTGTGTGTGTGTGTGTGTGTGTGTGTCTTGTTCCCTCCGCGCCTGGAACCAGTGGTTTTTGTGTGTTCTCCCGACATTTGGAGGGTTCTATCTGACTTTTCTAACTCTCCAGTTGGATGGCGAGGTTTTCCAGTCGGCACGGTACCTGTGCCTCCCTAGCCTTTGCGTCCGCAGGAGCCCCCGTCCTGTGCGTGCCTTCTGTCCCTTGGCCCCTGTGAGACCGTGCGGGTCGCGGTGCTCCCTTGTCACCCACTACTGCTCTCTCAGCAAGAAGGGCTTCCGTCCAGAATGTTCCACATCCCACTCCTTGGGAGACACAGAGAAGTTGGTAGTTTGGTTCACCCCAGTCCTTATACAGGCATTATTCTCATTTTCAAGATATTTTCCAAGAAAGAAGCAAAGAATACTTTACAAAAGCAACACTTCAGACTCAAAATGAACTTCCCTAACCCTGCTCTGGTTGTACAGGGCGATTATCCCAAGTGAGGCGATAGCTCCCCATTTCCGTGGGATGGGAAACCAACTATAATTTAGCAGGCCAGGAGTCAGTTTTTCTGTAAATTGGTGAGTTAGAAATTATTTAAAGATATAATGTATTCTGTAACTGCTCACAGCCCAATGGCTACGTAGTCTTTTAATATTTACTCATAATATTCTTCTTCCTTGCAGAAACCTTTTTCTAAGGAAGAAAAAGAACTAATTTTCTATGCTATGCATCTCAGGAAATAGCAACTTTATTTCCACTTCAGAGCTCAAATACACAATTTCCTTTAGCTTAAACAGTATTCTGCAATTAAACTGAAGGGTTGCCTTCTCATTATAATATCCCTTTATTTTCTGTGATTATATCTCATCAACATTTTCTGCCAGGCGCCATGTTTCCAGTGCACCGTACTGAAAGGCCCTGCACTTTGGGGGAAGGGGTAATGCTGTCGCGATTTATAGACGAGCAAAGGGGAGTAAGCAAGATGCCTTCCCCGCTCTTTGGAGTGAGTTGAGGTGGGGGGTTTGCACACGTATTGACTGCAGTCAGGGCCCCACCTGGTAGTCATCAAAGGACAACAAGCCAGGGCACCAGCCTAGGGGAGAACGGAGGGGTCGGCTGGGTGGGCTGCGCTGTACAGTGCGGAGTGCATTTGGAGGGCACTGCATCTACATTATGTCCAGGGCACTGGACCTGCGTGCAGGTTTAATCCCTTTAGGTCCGGGTCATAACCTGTGACGCAAAAGTCACTTCCACGGGCTTCTCCTCCAGCCCGAGAGGAGCCCCGCGTGCACCTCCCCTGCAGCGTCTGGCCCTCCGAAGGCCAAGGCCATTAAGCCTGTAAGACGCGGAGCGCTCCGGGAGTGATTGATGCCCTGGGAGCTGGACTCCCTGACCCAGCGGAGCCAATCGGGAGGCAGAGGCTGATAGTCAGACACTCAGCGGGGCGCCAGCCAGCAGTCCGCAGCGCTGGCCCCGCCCGCTCCCCCAGCGCCTCTTTCTTCGGCTTTCCCGAGCCGGCTGCCGTGAACCTCGGGGAGCGCTCGGCCCCTGGCGCAGGGGTGCGGCGGCGCTCCAGGGCTCGTGACTGATGTTTGCGTGGCTCTTGAGCTCAGCAAAAAGCGCTCATCAGTCTTCTCCTCCCCAGGAAGCTGGATCACGTTATGGTTTTTGGGTTTTTTTGTTTTTTTTGGATGAGGAAACTGAGGGAAATGTGAGGAGGTGGAACAGAAAGAAAGCAAACTGCTTCTTGATGACTCTAAAATTTTGTTTGCTGTCTGACCTTCTACCTGCTGGTAGTCCGTGTTTGCTCACTCAGCTGAGATGGGTTCCACGCAGACCCTCACACTCGTGGGCAATAGCGCCACTCAACCACGAGGATTCTGCTTTAGTCTCCGAGTATATATTTTTCCTCTTTTTTTTTTTTTTTTAGCTAAGGCCTGGCAAGGTGATGGATTAGACAGGCCAACAGGACCCATTCCTTGTCCTGCCCCCCCTTGACTGGGTGACACAGAGACATGCCCATGGTCACTGTCCATGGAGCTGCCAGACCTCAGGCTCGTTGCTTTGGAGGAACCACGGAAGATGCCCACAGAAGACCATGCTGTCGGGCTCCTTGGCTTCTTCCAGGACAGGTTTGCACGGGAATCGTTTCCTAGGTACCGTAAATGTAGGAGCCTCCCACAGTGCAACTGACAGCGACAGCAGCACCTGTCAGCCCCCCTCCCCCCGCCGTGATGGAAAACTTCTCAAGGTTTTCCCAGCAGTGCATTAGGAGCTCGGTACGAACCCGCCGTGATGCTCGATTTGAGACTTCACGTCTTCCATTAACCAATTCTAAGACAGAGGACCAGTGTCTTCATTCCCCTTGTTGTCGAAGCACTTTACATAGACTTTAACTGAGTCGCTAAATTGCTTGAATTTGTTAAATGTAGAAAAGGGCCTGCTCCCCGTTGGGGGTGACAGCCGACGTCTGATGAAGCAGGGAGCTAGGTGAGCTCTTCCTTCCCATCTGCATGTGTTAAGGGTGCGTTTGAAACTTAGCACTCAGTTCCTGCCTTTCATAAGGGGAGGGAAGAGGGTATTTAACAAGGTTAATAATGACAGAAAGAGGAATTGACACCACAAAAGAAAAATAATTATTCTAGCATTTCATGACAGTTCAAAGACAGACGTCGTTGGCTAAGTGAGACTCTGGTAGGCATGGGGGTAACGTACACCTTACATGCATATGGATTAGTGACAGCAGACTGTCACATCGGCGAGTGTGAGATTGTCAAATGTGAGACACAGCTGCACAAAACCTGGAGAACTACTTACTATTTATTTCATCTCCTAAAGACCCAATCTGTTGCCATTTCCAAGACAAAAGACCAAGGACTTTAAGGATGGAGGCAGGTCAAGTGTAGGGTGGGGCCGAGTTTTGGACTGGGGTCTCCTGATGGCACCTGGGTCAATAATCTCTTCTCTTTCGAGGTATATTTTTCATCCGAATCACATGCACACTGTTCTCTTTTGTTTCAGTAGATGTTAGTTGACCCGATGGGGCCGTATCTGATCCCATTCTCCTGAGGTCCACGATGAAGGATCTAGACTTGAATCAGTGAGACCCTAGATGGGCCAAGTTCTATTCGAAGTCCCTTAGAATTAGTTTGATGGCACTGGCCGACTCCACCGAGGTGATTTTAAGCTCGGCCATAACACAAGGTGCTTCAGAGGGGCACTGCTGGCCTTCTGAGTGTTGGTAGAGGTTGGGTGGGTAAAGAGAATCAGTAGCCGGAGATGATGTGGTTTGGTTGGGTTGGGTTGGGTTGGGTTGGGTTGGGTTGGGTTGGGTAGGTGGAGAGAGTCCCTGGTAAGAGTCAGGGGACCTGGTTGTGGTCAGGCTCCTCTCTCCAACCTTGGGCAAGACATTCGGTTGACCTTCCTAAGCATCGGTTTCTTCCTTCGGGAGGTAAGTGGTTGACCAGATGTTCTCTACGGTGTCTCCCAACTGCTCCTTCATGACTTGATTGTGGATCTGGCAATGTGCTTCTGTGGGCTGGTGTGGAACTGAGAACAGCCCTGCTACCTCTAAGTCCACCTCCCTCTGTCTTTCGGGGGCACATCATCCCAGAAGGCCCCCAGCGCTGAGGGCTAACTCTGCCAGAAAGAGCCCGAGCTTCCTACACCCTCCGAGAAGCGCGAACACAACATCTAACTGCAGCACCTACTGAGTGGTGGTGGCCGAAACCCTCTGGCCCAACCAGGAGCGCCTGACTTTGACTGTGTCAGTGAAAGTGAGGAACTTGGTTCTCCTGACCTGAAGCACAGACAGAACAGACACGTGCTGAAGATAAAGAACCAACTGCCCGTCCGTGCGGTGCCCTCACAGAGACATCTGTGTTTGGCTGGTGGCAGGGTTTTCCTGGGAAAGTCCACCTGGGGAAGCGCAGGGACACCTGGGGAAGCGCAGGGGTCTTAGGAAAGACTGCTTGCTGCATAAGCAAGGGAGATTCAAGGAAGATGAGTTAATGTAGCTCTAAATTAAGTGTATTGATCTGGGGAAGTCCTGAACACGGCTGTGAGTTAGGCAGTTGTGGTAAGTGGGAAATGCTTTGGGGAAAACCCATGACGTCCCCAAATGCCTATGTAAATGCCTACAACATGGAAAGTTCACAGGAAGGCCTTGAGGCCTTGGCACGTACTCATGGAATTGGAAACACTGAGCCGAGACAGAGGATGGGCGGTGGAAACAAGAATGACAACTGCCCTTAGGTTCAAAGGCCTACAACCATCCAATGTTGAATGACGAGAATGTAATGAGTGTGCAGAAAACACCTGAGAGAAGCAGAATTCTTTGTAGGAAAACAGAATCTGATAAGAATTATACCCGTGTGTTCAAGAAACTATGCAAACTCAATGGAATTATCTCCGGTTTAATAGGCAAAACAGGCTAAAGAAAATAACCTGGTGGGGTGCACTTTGACATGAATATCTGTCATCCAAAAGGGCTTTACATGGTAGGTAAAGTTTTGCGGGTAGGGAAGGTGGACGAGCTGAGGAAATGGCATGTGGTTTTGTGCCGCAAGGTCCTTAACCGCAGGTGCGTACTGATGTATTTATGGGCGAAATGAGCTCGGATTTTAAATACTCCAACAACACGCAACAGTGACGACGACAGCAACGGCATGAAAATGAGCAGCTGCGAGGCGGAACCAGGTTGGTACTGTACCTGGTACGATGCTGGGTGACGACCATGCGAGAGTTCATGATGTGCTCGTCTGTTTTTGTGTGTATCTGAACATGTCTAGCTGAGCATTTTTTTTTTTAAGAAAGGAAAAGAAGATCACTATTTACATACAAGTGATATTCTGAGATAATATTGGCCATAAATATAAAAGAGAGTTACATTTGTTCCTATATAAAGAGCTCATACATATTAATAAAAATAAAAAGAAAGAACTCAATAAACAATGGGCAAGGTGTTAATTGTGCAATTTACAAAAGAAATACCAAAGGCCACCGAATGCAAAAAAAAAAAATCCCACTTAGTAGAGGCTGAAAACGGAAAATTAAAACAAATTGTGAGAGATGCATTTTTATGTATCGCACCACAAAGATGGTTGTCCAGAGCGGAGAAATTGGGGCTCCTTGGTGACATTTTTTGGCGGACAGTTGACAACCCCATGTCAGTAGGAATCAAAATGTAAAAATGTGTAACATTTACTTTGTAACTTCGAGGGATGTGCGCTCAGAAAGAATCAGGGTGTGCGCATCTAATGCGGGCCGTTAGAAGGAGGTTTTTCAAAAAAAAATGGAAAATGAACTAAATGTCCGTCACAGGATGAAGCAACGCCTGACACGCCCGCATAAGCGAGTGCACAGGGGCTGCGGGACCAGATGGTAATGTGTGTCTTCCGAGGCGCCCACTCAGTTGAGTGAGAATACAGGTCGTGCGGTAGTGTAAGTGTCTCACTGGCATTTTGCACTCATGTCTAGACGACTGTTCCCTCAAACACTGATGTCACCTGTGGGCCAGAGGCTCTTGAATGATTTACACTTTATTCTGGATACTTTTCTATACTCTTAGACTGTACTACCTGATCGTTTATTAGTAACACTTAACATTCTTTATATAGCCTCCTGTGAGCATGCTTAAAAATGTAGTTGAGATAGCTCACTTGATTTGTTCCAAAAATTAAAAGTGTAAGTAAGAAGCTAAGTTGGGTCAGAATTACATTGGAAACTATCATATGATAATTGATTACTTCATAAGGTGAAAGAAAATATGTAATAAGTAAAGACTGTTTGGAAAATTAATTTAAATCGAAGAGATAAATGAGTCCAAGGGCAGGGTGCAGGTGTCGTGACAGCCTAATTATTAACTTGATCAGGAAAGCCGAAGACTGAGTTAATCGCACACTGGTAAACAAAACTCAGCCCTACAAAGTTTAGAGAGACACACACACATCTCCAAAAGCATTTGCGACGGACCGTCCCACACCTGGAACCCCAGGAATGAACACGCCCTTGCCGGGGCCAAACGACCTGGAAAAAAGCAGACGCGCGAGTTACCGCATCAGCAGTGAAATTCTCTCTCAGAGCTCGCGATGCAGCTGAGAAGCCAGACAACTCCTTGCTCCCATAGAGACGCAGCTTCAGACACGGAAAGTTCTAATTTTACACAATGGAAACGCTCGCTTCTGAAGTACGATTGACTAGAGAAACAAATTTAAATTATTCTTTTGAAGCAGCTCTGACTCTTTGTATTGCCGTGAAGCGCACAGAAGAGAAGACTCACACCTCGGCGCGTTCCAGGGGCCCAGCTCGGCGGCAGTAAGTGCGCTGACAGTGCTGAGCGGCCGCCACCGCAGCCCGTCTCCAGGCCGCTAGCTGCCCCCACGGAGCCCCCGCACCCGTTACGCAGATGCTCCCCCTCGCACGCCCGGTAACTACCAGTCTGCGCTCTCCCACTGATTTCCCTGCTCTGGCCGTTTCACAGAAACAGAGTCAGGCAAGTGCGGCCTTTCACGTAGCACAATGTTCACGCATGTTGTAGCGCGCGTCAGTCTTTCATGCCGTTTCGGGGCCGGGCCACATCCCCTCGGTGGGTGCTTTGTCGGCCAGCGCTGGGCTGTCCCTGCCTGCCGGCTGGCGTGGAGAGAGCTGCCGCAGCAGACGCTTGGGCACGAGCTTTGGGCCGGCGGCCCGTTTTGAACTGCCGTGGGTGCGCGCCAGGGTGGGAGGCTGAGTTGGGCGGCGATCCTGGGTGGAGTTTGCTGAGGAAATGCTGAATCGTTCTTCCGCCGAGGCTGCACCATTTAAGCGGCTGCCGGCAACCCGCGACGGTTCCGTTTTCTTCACATCCTCACCCATGCTCATTGTTTTCCTTTTTTTTGTTTGTTTGTTTTTTTGTATCATAGCCATTCTAGTGGCTGTAAAGTGATATCTCGTTATGGTTTTAGTTTGCATCCCCGTGAGAACTACCGTCTTTTCATGTTTTTTTGATGGCCATTTGTGTGTCGTATCTGGACCAAAGTCTGTTTACGTGCTTTGCTCATTTTCAAATTGGGTCGCACGTCTTTTTGTTGTTGAATTGCAAATGTTCTTTATATATTCTGGTTACATCTTTTATTCTGGATATACTAGGGTTTATATGTTCTGGTAACCCCAATCATATCAGATACATGATTTGAAAATATTTTTGCTCATCTGTGAGCTATTTATTTACTCTCTGGGTAGTGTTCTTGATGCACAAAAGTTTTTAATTCTAATTAAGTCAAATTTGTCTTTTTGTTGTTGTCGTTTGTGCTTGTGATCTCAAATATTAATGTCATTTTTATTGTGTTTCTGACATTCAAATTTATCCACAAGAAACCTTGGTGTGTTTTATAATCCATGATTATTTATTTAAATATATTTTCTTTACCACAAATAATTTCCTATTGAAATGCCCGTTTCTATCTTTTATGGTTGTTTTTAAAATGCACACCCTTCATCTATTTGGTGAAAATGGAGCTTTAGTGTAAAATTAAGATGTTGGGGACTTTGAAAGTTGTTTTATTTGAAAAACAAATAGGGAACTTTTTTATTTTTTCAAATAAAACAACTTTTACTCGTCTCCTTTTAAAAAGTGTGACCTAAAATCTAAGGCTTCCAATGTCGAAAAGATAAAAGACATGCTGGAAGTGGGAAGTAAGTGCTAAACCTGCGAACCAAAAAGCTCATCTGAAAGCGGAAGGCAGTTTCATTCAGGGCAGCTGGGTGAGCGGCTCGTGTTCCCTGATACTTTAAGAGTCAGAAGGGCCGAACCACGACTCAGTCGCTGAGCAAAGGGCATCAAATCACAGTCTCCAACTTGAGAACGGGGCTCCGGATGACTGCGAGAACGAGAGCGTGGTTAACAATACCACTTCATAGGCTACAAGAATGGTTTGTTTTCAGTTTTATAAAATGGGGGTGTCACTTGAGTTTTGGAGAGAATTGTTCCAAAATAAAAGCTAATGAGGAAGCATTGCGATAATCCTGTGAAGTAGAAGCTCTTACCAAATTTGCTGTTGGAAACCTCGTTATCGGCAGAACGAAAAGCACAACTGTGCCCACGCCTCACCGGGGAAGGTGGGCAGGCGGCAACGAACCTGGAAACGGCGCTCAGCATCCCGTGTCATCTTGGCGTGCGACCCGGCAGTCGTGCTCCTTGGTATTGACCCTAAGGAGCTGAAAACTTATGTCCACACAAAAACCTGCTCGTGGCTGTTTAATCGCAGCTTTGTTTATAGTTGCCAAATCTTGGAAGCAACCAAGCTGCCCTTTAGTAGGTGCTGGGTAAATAAACCCCAGGGCATCCGGACAATGGAATATTATTTGTCAACAAAAATGAATAAGCTATCAAGTCATGAAAGGACATAGAGGAAACATAAATGCTTCTATTAAGTGAGGAAGGCCAGTCTGGGAAGGTGGCATCGTTGGCGAGTGTGCCACTGGGCTGTTATACTGGAGTAGAGGGCAGGGGCACAGGAGGCAGAGAGGTCCCCAGACCAACATGACACGTGGAACTTTCAGCCCTGGGTCAAGCTTGTTAGCTCCTTGGGTGAAGCCAACTCTCAGCTCTGCATTGCGTTTTGTCCGGTGCGGAGGGCTGTGCCCACCAGCTCCCAGGGCCGACGAGCAGGATGCGGCCGCCCCACCCCCGCTCCTGTGCTGCTCTGTCTGGATTGAACGCCCTCCCTCCTTCCTCTCCAGCTCCTTCCTTCCTTTCTTTCCATCCTCCACTTTCTAATTGTCTTTCTCCATCCATCGCTTATTCATCCACCCAGAGTCAACAGCTTTCTGCTACGTGCCAGGCGCTGGGCTGGTCTCTGAACCCATGACATAGCCCAGGAACTAAGATGTGATGCCTTCACTCAAGAACCCTCCAGATTAGTGAGGCAGACACACGTGAAGCCAATGCCAATCAGGAAGATCAGTCTTACGTAGAGGAGGATATAAAGTGGAAGCACCGAGGAAGCTGGGGTTTCTTTAAAAATGCATGTGTGTCTCCACCAAAATTCATATGTGAACTCCTAACCCCCAATGTGATGGTGTTAGGAGGCGGGGTCAACGGGAGGTGCTTAAACCATGAGGGTGGAGCCCTCGTGAATGGGATTCGTGCCCTTGTGAAAGCGGCCCCGGACAGTGCCCTTGCCCCTTCCACACGGCGAGGGCACAGTGCAATGCCTGTGACCAGGAGCACGGTCCTCACCTGGCCGCACTGGCACCCTGCTCTCATCTTCCAGCCTCCAAATGCGTGAGAGATAAATGTCTATTATTTATAGCACTTGGGAGGGACTAATTCACTTGCCGAATTAAGACAGTGTTGAAATATGTACGTCATCATGGCTGGATGTCGTCACCCATCTCCTGGGGAACAACGCACTCTCTAACGTCGCCTTTGCGTGCAAAGACGATGCGGGCGGGCCGGGCTTCGTGATTTTCTCCCCAGAGGAAGACGGCGCTGGCCGTCCTCGCTGCCCCGCACATGCGCTGTTGAGGTGGGCCGCACACAACGGGCTTAGTTCTGGCGGTAAGCCCGAGCTGGGGACCCTGCTCCTACAAACTGATCCCCTGGTGGCCCAGTCCGTGACCTGGTGACAGACTGACCCGCCCGGACGACAGGTGGGGGCTAACAGAGTTCGCACCCTGAGAGGGCTCAGCCCACCCAACGGTTGCCCCAGTAGGGGTAAAGACCACCAGAGGAGAAGGCAAGTGCCCGCGCCCTGGGGCCCCCGAGCTCCCGAGCCCCCATGCTCTCCTGCACAGTGACGTGGACGGCGCTTCCTGATCACTGAAGTCCCTGACAGTGCTTAGCTAGTCTCCACTGCAGAGCTGTCCTGGGAGCCCACGGGGGCCTCCCCCACACAGCGTGGGCCTGCACCTTCATTCCGGTCACAAGCCCCTCCTCTTCTGAGCCATTTATTGGACCAGGGTTTATCTCCTAATCCAGGAATTTTGAGTCGTTACCTAAGATGCTGGGTGGTGTCCAGGAAGAGCTGTGAGGCTGAGTCACACTGGTCATGTCACGCGGGTCATGTGTTGGCCTCAGCAGGGAAACGCATTTGTCAGAGTTATAGGAATGAGAGACCCTCAGGGACGAGATAAGACCCCGGGCGCCCTGCTGGAGATGAGAAGAACTGAGGTCCCCAGAGGGTCCCTTGGACTTGCCTGATTCTAGCACCAAGTTCTGTTAGGGGCTGGGGGCCTTCTGCCCTCGGGTACCACAGACACCCCTCACTGCTTATTAGGAAATAAACAACAAAAGCGAAAACAAATGAAACAAACTCCCAGCCTAAAGAGCGCGCTTCGCTGCCTTTCGAGAACTTCCTCAGCTAGTCTGGCGGCCGCTGGCCTGGGCCGTTCGACTTCTTCGGAGAGCCCCTGAATAAAAGGTGGTTATGACCCTAAGAGCAGGTGAAAGGGATCCGTGGGGCCACCGGCTCGGTGCTGAGGCCCCGGAATACAATGGGACCATCTGCAGAGAATGAGGAACTGGGCGAGGGCCGGCGGGATGGCCCCAAGGAGAACCAACGCGAATGTGCCGGGAGAGGGACCAGCTGGCTGGCGGGGCAGGAGTGTCCCCATCTTGGAGATTTTCAGCCGTAAGATGAGCAATCGCTTGCCTGGGATAACTGGAAGTGTCCTGATGACTAAGTGACATTTGAGTTTTCCTCTTCTTTTCGGCCCTGGAGGCTGCCCTAGGGGATTCTGGGCCATTATTTTGTGATTGGGATAGGCCTGAGGGCTTTGTTGGGCCAGCTCTGTAGGCAGACGGCCCACTTCTGGGGGCCCCCCTTTAGGACAGTTCTCGTCGGCAGACCTTGGCAAACCGCCCCACCCACCCCGCCCTGCGTCCCAGTGCCAGGCAGCGCCTGCACGAGACCCCGGAGGTCACCGGAGAAAGGGATGATTCAGACCTAGACAGTGAAACCAACTAGGAAGTTGGAAAAAGTGAAATTTTAGAAACCATTGTCCTGCTCGTCCCTGGTCTCTCCTGGCCAGGAATTTTCCTGAGAGACTATTTTTACCCTGGTCCTGACCCAGCGAAACCTCGAGGTTCTGCAAATTTCACCAGAGTTAGATTCCATTTGTGTTTTCTCTGTCAGCTCTGATTTCTGGGAAAGAATGGCCAAGGGGGAGACTGTGCTGGGGGTGGTACTCACTTCTCTCCTGCTACTTGCTGGGCCTGGGTCTCCTCCGGGGAGCATGGGAAGGGACCCAGGAAGTCCTCTGCCCCCCCGGGGAGGAAGGGCTCGCACACTGAGGGAGATGAGCATGGTCGATACCCCACTTTCGCCGGAGGGCTCAGAGAGGAGAGCACTTTGAGGCCCTGACCTCGGGCTCTGGCGCCCAATGGGAAGGACAGCACAGGGGACGGGGTCAACAAAATTGTGATGGCTGTGTGTGGGGCCGGGTGGGCCCTGGAAATATCGGAGGGGCACTTTATAAAATATATAGTTGTCTAACCACTATACTGTCCACCTGACACTAATACAAGATGATACTGAATGTCAACTGTAATTGAAAAGAAGAGAGCGTATCTCTCACTGTGATTTCCCAAGTCGTCTGAACCCCGGGTCTGAGCTGCCCTCCTTGCTGGGACCCTCAGGAGCCACAGGCAAACCCCCGAAGTGCTGAGGACAGAGCCTCCCACGGGGAGCTTGCCCACATCAGCACCCAGGGCGAGAGGGAGCCAGGGGCGCCGTCTGAGCGCTGCGGAAGTCACAAGGTGCCGTCTGCAGCTGGGGCCGGCCACTGGGGCTCCGTCTGGCAGGAATTGTCCTCATCCTACAAGCCTTTGGCAGAGGGTTTTCACAGGGGCTTCGCTGGAAGGGGTGGAAAAGGACCCGTCCTTAGGTAAATAATTCTCTTGCGTCTACTTCACAAATACGGCGCCTGGCGAATCTCTCTCCCTCTGTCTCTCTCTCCCTCTCTCCCCTCCCCTAGATCAAAGCAGAACGTGCTGTCTTATCTGAACTGAGAGTGAGGCCTAGAGCCTAAAGTCTATTTCTGGCTCTGCCAACTGACTCCTGGGTGACCTCAGCCACTTCCTCTCTTAGAGCCTCAGAGTTGTCCTCTCTGGAAATGACTTTAGAACAGTCTTACAGCTAGGCAGAGCCCCTCAGCCTCGATGATGCTGATAGACCCAGCTATTGACGGCTCCCCTCTGAGCCCACGTGGACTTGACGCGCCGTGGGCAGGGGAGGTGCCAGGAAAGGGTCCCGTGGTGGTTTCATCCTGGCAAAGACACGTCCAAGTGGAGCAGTTTCTTCCTCTTGCTGTGTGGGTGAACTCTTCCTTATTCCACCTGAAGCTGGTGATGGAAGGTCCCAGAATAACAGACGTGGAGCTGAGGGTCTCATTGGAAATGAACTTCGGTTTCAGGAAAAACAGCCCCCAGGTGAATTCTCAGGCCCTGGCCACAGCCCTTGTTGGGCTGCCGGCTACACCGATAGCACGTGCGTCAGAAGGAAGAAGACTGGAGTTCAGGTGCCGTCAGGTCTCAGCACAGCTGGGTCGAGGTAAAAAATATTTATTCCCTCTATACATTAAGTGTGTGCATTAAAACTTCTATGGTGACCACTGAAAAAGTAGGAATAACTCCTAAGCTACTAGTAAAGGAAAAACACTGAGTTCAAAAGGAGACAAGGAAAAACTGAAAAATAAAAAGCGGAGCAAACGGAAAAGGCAAAGTGATATAAATAGATCTGAATAGGTCATCGCTTAAGTTTCAAAGGGCTAAATTCTCTAGTGGAGCTTGAATTGGATTTCGGGGGTGGATTTTACAAACGAACTATGCTATAGGCCCTTTACAATAGACATAGAAGATTTCAGGAGGATCAAAAACAAAACCGGGAAAAGCTATGGCGGTCGAATAGAGACCCCGCAACCAACCAACCAACCAACCAACCAACCAACAAACCAACAGAAAAGTGCAGCTTTATTCCTATAAAACAAAAGAGAATTATGAAATTACTCCTTCTCTGGAAAACATTGTAAAATAAGAAAGAGCCCATAATATAGGAACGAAAACCCACACATAGGACTAGAAAGAAAAATAAACACAGCCACTGTCGTAGTTTTCCATAGGGATGTATACCATGTTCATGAATCAGATAACTCAATATTTTAAAGATGAGGTCAATTTTCCAGATTAATTGAGGAACTTAATTCAATCCCATCTAAAACCCCTCCTTCCTAAAGAACTCAACAGGCCAATTCTAGCATTTACGTGGAGCGGCTCCCAGAACTAAGGGCTGCTAAAGGGACCCTGGACCCAACGTGGGACCGCGTACCTCACCTGCTGACAAGGATTGTTAGGAATAACGTGGTGGCCAAGGTGGTCCGGTGCTGCTGCAGGAACAGAAAAATCAATCCATGGGACAGACTAGAGCCCAGAAACAGACTCGGGCATGTGTGCGAACTTAATTAATAATGGAGCCAGAACTGCAAATAAAGGAGAAGGAAAGGTTGTTTGGTGTCATAATTGGAGAATAATTAGTTATCCACATGAGGAAAAAAAAAGAAAATTAACCCTTTCTTCCATCCAGCCCCCTGAAATCAAATCATTAGAGACCAAATTGTGAAGCATTAAAATTTTTCATGGAAGAAAATATAGCAAAATGCCTTCATAATGTCAACATAAGGAAAATTTTAACACAATAAAAACATTTTTAAAAAGAAAAGATTACAAACTTCTATAAAGAGAGTAAAAAGACAAACTGCAAAGTGGAAGATTCTTTCACAAATACGTGTAATAGTCATTTCCAGAATATCTAAGGAATGTATATAACTCATTTTCAGAATATATAAGGCATCCCTACAAATCAGATTTTAAAAATTGATAATAAAGCAATAGCAAAATGACAGAAGGGTTGAATAGTCAATTACAAAAGAGAACATAAATGACTTACGAACACAGGAAAAATTTTCAACTCATTAGTAATTAGGTAAATGCAAATGAAAACCATATTATCATATCGCCAAGTTGGAAGAAATTAAAATATTCAAGAATATAAAAAACAGTAGCACTATTTATAATAACAGAAAATGTAAGAGACCTGGATGTTTTTAAAGCCTGTGACGGATGCTCACAAAGGGACGCAGCAGTTAATGAGCTAACTCGGCCTCACCCACCGACGTGGGTGGGTGTCATGAACTTAGTTTTGAGCAGAAAAGGCAACTCACAAAAGAAAATAAAAGTCCGAAGATAGAAAATCAAATAATATACTATTTGTCAATGTTGGAAAATAAAAACAATTGTCTAGAGAACATAGGGAAATAAACTCAAAATCCAGGAGAGTGTTTCCCTCTGAGCAGAAACAGAAGGGGATCGATTAGGATCGGGTGGAGGGGACCCTGAGCATCTCAAAATAATGACAGTCATTGGTTTTCCTGAAGTGAGTTCATGGCTGTGGGATTATCATTCTTTATGCTTTACAGATATTTATAATATTGTATCTACTTAATGCTTGAAAATTGAAAATATCATGAATGAATTTTCAACTTCAAGCCTACTTCATTCTTTTAAGAAATTTTTAACATTCTATACTATGGATACATCATTTTCGACTTGCTCATTACCCAGCTGAGGTAAATTTAAAAATTTTATTTCCCAGTTGTTGGCTTTTCTCAGATAATAAAATCTGAAAAAAAGACCTAAATTTTTTTTTTTTTTTTTTAAGACAAGGGAGGACCTGCATTTAACAAACAAGCACCCCCGGGCTTTCCAACTTCTCCACAGGGAAGGGTCGATGCCGAGAACAGTGGGGAGGGAGGAAGAGCGGGGCGGGAGGAAGAGCGGGGCGGGAGGCCGGCCGAGGGGGCTCGTGGGCCAGCGGACTGTGAGGCCAGGCCACAGGCTGAGTCCTGGCCTTCCCAGGACACCAAAGAATTCCCGTCTGCCTCACACACTGTCATAGTGGGCTGGGCCCTTCATTTTACTGAAACTCCTACCGATCTGCAGCCCAGACACGTGCCCCCCGTAGGTGGCTTTCCCTTCTGTGCAGCTTCCGTGCGTCCTCCCCTTCCCCGAGAGTTCCAGGAGCCGCGTTTTCAGCATGGTTGTCGGGGGTAAGTGGAAGATGCGGGGAGCTGGGGTTGCAGGTGACGAGAAGGCACAGGAGGCGTGGAGCCCTTTCCCAGCTGGGCTCTGAGGAAGCCGGGGCGAGCCAGCCCGGACCCGCGCGGGCCTACCGCCCCCGCCCCCGATGCTCCGTGGACGTTCGCTGATCACGTACCTTGTTGACCGTCTACAAGAGAAAGAAGACTTCCTTCCACTGAGAACTGTTAATAAATGAGTTCCTTTATTATAGAGAATGCCGTTATTTTTTTAATAGGTTACTAAAAAGATGTCCCAAGGTGCCATTTAAATAAAGATGTTACCATATGTAAAAGCAAGAACACCATATCCATGTAATTTAATGACAGGAGTGAGACATCCATCGGCAGTACTACCTGGTTGCTTTCGACCAAGAAGGTCTCCAAATTCCCAACTTAAAGCCGATGTCTTTCCAGCTCGTGAGTTCCAGCGCGCCCCTGAGTGGGAGAGTAAACTGGGCTGGAGGGGCAGGCGGCGTGCGGCGGGGAGGCCTGGTTGCTCCAGCGGAGTGATTAAGAATTCTGGGCTAATGTTCTGGAAAAAATGAATTTGCAAGGATAGCCGCCTCCCCGCGTCAGGGTCTCTGCGGTCGGAGCACCATCTCTATAGGCAGCATATGCTCTAGAAGGGAGATGAATTAAATGAAGAATTATTTATTAGAGGAGGAAGACATAGCTTGTGCCAATTAATGAGATCAAGCTGCCCGACCGTTAAGGAGGAGGGAGGGAGCTTGGCGTGGGGGCGGGGGGCGGGCGGTTCAGATACAGAGCCCGGGAGGCAGTGCGCCGGGGGCCCCAGAGTCTGCCCTCTGGCGGGCTGTGGACATTTAGAGGCACAGGGTCGTTGGCATGTGAGAGGCGACCCCAAGCCACTGTTCAGTCAGGCTTGAAAGATGCGCCCCCTTCTGCTCGCCTTTCCCTTCTCCCCCCGCCCCCGACGCCTTTCGCTCACGTAACCCTCTGTATTGGCTACCAGAGCACTTTATATGTAATGACGGGTACCGGCTTGCTGTGGCCATTTGATACTATTTGTCACTATGTGGGCATCAGCAGCGTATGGGTGGCTATTATGCTAATGTTCAGCTTACGAAAGGCAATGTATTACACTCAGACAATTGGAAAATGTATCAAATTCTCTACTTAATTTTATAGAAATTTTAATTAAACAAAGAGGATGCCCCTTCCCCTCCAATATTACTGTAATTTTTTTCCCAAAAATGTTACTTCCAAACTTATTAGAACTGAGAAAGAATTGGTTTGTAGTTGTATTTAAACAAATATATGAGGTCTGTCCAGAGGGTATCCAACCATGCACCATGAAAAATACAGATATTTATTGAAGAAGATACAAGATACAAGAAACATTGTACATAGGACAGTGACACCCCAGGGCCCTTCAAAGGAGGCACTTTGGGCTTCTTCGGGTGGTCAGGCAGGAGGACCAGCCACTCTGAGGGCAGGCAGCCACTCCTGATGCCAGCAGGGCATGTGGCTGCTGGAGAACCCATGATCTGCTTCGAAGGGGGTGGCTGGAGGGCGACGATTGACCGCGTCTCCCACTTTCTTCTGGACACATGAGGTTATAGCCTTCCTAGCGCCACATCCCGAGCCAAGCCAGGTGCTCCGCAGGGGGCTGGCCGCATGCCCCGTCCCCCAGCCCCGGAGAGGACATGTATGCGAGAGAATGCAGACACTTCAACGGAGCATGAATTCTTTTGCTTTGCTTCTTTTTAAATTTGGGAACCCTGGGACAGATGTACCTAGGAAGGAACATTAACAGAGAGGGACATTCAGGCAAAATTCCACGAAGGGCACTGCTTTTCTGGCCTCCCTGCTTTTGTTAAAATGACGGAGCAGAGCGCCCCTGCCTTTAAAAGCCACCGAGCGGCTCAGCTAGGGACATTCCGTGCGCCGTGAGCTCCGGCTGGGCTCTGCCCCGTGTGGCCAGCTGCAGGGCGCAGTTGCTGCAGGGCTCCCTCGGACCCCGCGTGTAAGAGCAGCCGTGGCTCAGCTGCAGGGAGCGTCGGGTTCCCGCCTTCGCTCCTTGCCACCTAGAGAGCTGGCGAGGCTCCAGTCGGGTGCAGTCGCGGCCATGCGAGGGTCCCGATTGGAGCCAAAGTCTTGACTCATCAGGCTTGCATCCCTCGTGGGTGCCCCTTGGGCTGCCACCAGCTCCTGCTCCATCCAGTTCATCACGAGGCGGTCTTCCCGGTGCAGGACATTTGGCCCAACTGGAAAGGACCCCCATCTGTCCACCCGCAAGAGGCCAAACCAACACCTCAAGTGTAGTCACCCACGCCTGGATTTCTATGGCTCTGGATATGGCTGAGCCCGAGGGAGAGACTCTTCTTTCCGTTTCTTCTCTCTAGAATATTCAGCAGCTTTCTTAAGACTTGGGCATGAGTCTTCCCGCTTCTCTCCCCGCGTGGAATGACCTGTCTGCAGATCCAGAGGCTCCTCGGGGTGACCGCCGCTCACCCCCCACCAACGACTGCCCGGTTGGCAAACACCCCACCCAACCCTCCGCGGCGGCAGGCCTCTGCGGTTTTGCTGCTTCACCATCGCGCCCCACCCCCACGCCGGGGCGGCACTGGGACAATGAAACGGGTGCAGTGAGAAGAACTAGAGAAAGAAGCACCAGGCCCCGCCCCGTGGGGCAGGGTTCGGAACATGGCTGAGGGTTCCTTCTGATTGGAGCAACTCACTTAGAAGCGGTGCCTCTGAAATCACCCAGGGTCTGGGGGTGCTGGGGTTGGCTGGCGCTGGCTGGCGCTCGCCCATGGCGCTGGCTCTGAGCAGTGGGGCGGGCCCCTTCCCCCAGAGGCCCTCCAGCTTCAGGGGGCAGAGGCAGCAAGACCGAGCCCTCTCTCACGTCGCCCCAAGTTCGTTCTCAGCCCGCGTCCAGGCGGCGGGCTCGTCATCCGTTTATCACTCGGCGGCGCAGCTGGCAGCTCCCCCGAGGGGCCCCTCGCTGCCCAGAGCTGGGAGCCCTCGCTGTTTGAACCCGAGCTCCCTCACCCCCCCCGACAGCCTCATCAGGTCAGAGAGCGAACTATTAACAGTGCTGACTAAAATCTAAAGCCTACGTGATGCAAATAAAGTTACCCTGCGCGCACCAGGGAGAGAGGAGGATCCGAGGCAGGCGAGAAAGCCTCTCCCCGCCAGCGTGTCTCCAGAGCTGCCGGGAGGTGCTGTGCACAGGCTCCCGTGCAGAGGGGCTGACTTATTAAAGGAGAAGGGGACCTAGGGCGCTCGAACAAACGACAGAGTAATTAGTGAAAACAGGCAGGGATACTTGGGCCAAGGGCTGCGAAGAACGCTGTCTTTCCTACTCTTGTGAAAATAACAGAGAAAAGCTTGATCCAAAATCTTTTTAATTTGGTCACAAACAACTGAGCCCATGTACAGAGGAGTCCCGACTTAGAGACCAAAATCCCCTTCTAAGAATAAATGCAGACGTGGGACTTCTCGAGCTGCCCCGAGGCCCCCAACGTCCTGCAGCTCCAGGCAAGCCCAGCCCTCCACCTGCAGGAGGTGACCGCGGTCAGTGCTGGGAGGCCGTGGGGTGGGGCAGTGTCTCCAGCCAGCCCCCCAGTGCCGCTCAGGATGGAGGCCTAAGTGGGTCTTTCGCCCAGTTCGCACTCCTCGGAGGCTCGGGGTCACGAAGGGCTCGCATTTAAAGTGGTGAGTTTTACAGTCATCTCACAATTGAGGGTGAAGGATTTCTTTTTGAGGAAATACCAGGTAGTATTTGCTTCGCTGTGTTGGGTCAGCAGGTGACCCAAGCTGGGCAGCTGGGCCTCTCTGGACACTCCTGGTGGCTGCTGAGCACAGGTCACTCCATGACTTGGGTGATGCAGCTCTAAGACGTCAGACCAGAGCACCCACGTTCTCTTCAGCGTAGGGGAGCGTCTGCCAGGATCCCGGAGGTGACGGGAAAGGAGGGAGGAGGGAGGGGGCCAGAGAGCACAGCCTGCCCAGCCCTTCGGCCCTGGGTCCCTTCTTGCTCGACGCCATCTTGTCCTTTGCGGCCCTGACCTGCTCAGCGCCTTTTCACTAAGCCATGTAGCTGGCATCGTCTGTGACACTTTGAGTTGAGTTTCTTTACCTGGGAACTGACAGATCCTTGAGAAATATAATAAAAGAAGGAGGATACAATGGAAAATGCACAAAAACAACATAGGTAAATAACTCTAAGGCATGAATCTTGGAAAACTAATAACATAGACAAATCTCAGAAATAAATAGCCAAGTAAAGCATGTATTAGAAGGTCTTCATATAACAAATCATGAAGAAAGAAAGTAAAATATATGGGACATAAACACAGGAAACTTCTACCAAACAAGTACTTAATAAAAATAAAATGAAAAGGAAAACAAACTGGGAAATATTTTCAATAAATATGACAGAGATTTAATATGGTTTCTTTTGAAGTCGCTGTGTCATGTGCTCAAGAAGAGACAGAATTAACAGTGTCCCTCCTGACTTAGCCAAAATGCGACTGGAACAATAACACCTCATAAGTCGGTTAAATTTTAAAATTAAAAAAAAACAACGACTAACTTACCTGCCTGATAGAAGAAAAGTATCAGCTCAGATAAAGAAGTGCACAGGAGGCGCAGACAGCGCTGGATCCAGTCGCCCAGCAAGGACGCCAGTGGCTGTCTGCTTCTGCGATCTCCCTTCTACAGTGTCAGTGCCAGCCTCAGCCTCGGACCCGTGGCGGGGCGGGGCTCTGGCTCAGAGAAGCTCCGCCCTCACATCCAGGCCCCGCATTCAAAGTCCTGCCGTCTGGAGGAAGGATGAATATTTGCCCGGGAAGCCCTCCTTCCCTGGGGCCCAGGGATACCTCTGGCTCTGATTGGACCAGGTGCCCGACTCGTACGGAGGCCAGGTCGTGTGATACGCAGCCAGTCTCGGGTGTCGGGGTCCACACACCTGGGGCTGGGTGTCAAACCTGTGCCTCTCACGCATCAGCTCAGGGGAGGGTGTGGCAGCAATTCAAACCGCCCACGAGACATGCCCAGTGCAGGAAACCAACAGGTATAGGAGAGAGAGGCATCCCCCAATATGACCTGGAGGGTAGCAAAGGCCCAGGACGCACGCGGGAGGCCCCTAAGGGGAGGGTCTCGAGCATCGTGGCAGGTCATGAGGCCCACTGGACGCGCACAGTCCGCGCCGACTTTCGTGCTTGGGCCCGCGTCTCCTGGGGCCCAGCCCTGCTGGCTCCTGCTCGGTCTTGTCTAACCCTCCCCCTCCCTGTGAAGCCCGCCCTCTTTCCTGCCTCCCCGAGGAGGAAATGGAGGGGGACCCCCATCTGCCCCGAGCACCAGTGCTGGCGGCAGCTGCCGGGCACAGCCCGGGCCTGCGTGCGGGCCTGGGTGAGCGGCCGTCAGCAGAGCAGCCCTGTAACCGCCTTTCCAGCCGGTGGGAATTTCACTTCCTTATTTCCAGACAGAAATAATTGCAGATGCAAAACTGAAGCCTCGATTTAGACACCAGAGTTGAGGGGGCAGCTCTGAAATCCCCGAGGATCCCTGTTGTCTCTGAGGGGGAGGAGGCCCGACCCCACGTCGCCAAAGCCGGGGGCTTGTGTGGAGCGCAAACTGCAAGAGGGAGGGGCAGGTGGCCGCCCCTCGTCCCCGCCCGGCCCCTTAAGAAGAGCTGCGACCTACGCAGCGGCTTCCCACCGTCTCCCTCTCACCGCCCACACAAACCAATTACGAACATTCTGCAGCACACCAAAAAATGTACTTTTGGCTGCTATGACCAACACAGCAGGTATAACTTTGGTGGATTTATTAAGCGATGATAATATTAGTAATTACCTACCCTTTTTGCTCCAAAGTGACTTTTTAAAAAAATCAGGTGCGTATACTTGTGTATAAGGACTCCTGCCACCAAGAATTAACCACTCGGATGCAACCGTATTACGCAATGTGACTGATAATATGCAGCTCTGTTGTGTGGCCATTATGCTCACGGTCCAAGACAGCGCCACACCAGGCCGCTCTCGCTGTGTTGGCTGTTGCTATCTGTTTATCTGACAATTTAGGGGAAAAGAGGGCAGCGCTCCGACTCGGTGTCAGGTGTCGCACGTCTTGCACATTTTGGGGGCATGCCGGTTGAATATCGCTGGCCTGCATGTGCAGGTGCAAGGGGACTCCAAGGGTCGGCGCTGCGGTGTAACCTGTGTCCTGGGTCCCGGCCGCCCCGCACGCGTCCGCCAGGCAGGGTGCTGTGCAAACCAAAGCACTTTCTCCTTCTTCCATGCCTCTCTCGCAATGGGTAATCAGGTTTTTATTTGCTATTTGAAGTCATCTCCCTTGGGGTGGGGACACTCACAGGGTCATTGCAGACCCTCACAGCCCCTGGGGCCAGGCCCACGACACCATGCACCTGACTGTCCCCACATCCCCTCTCCCAGACCCAGGTCCCAGCTCGTGCGGCAGGAGGCGGCAGTGTCTGGTGGGAGTGGTGGGGCAGGTGGCTCTGAGCCCGTCCATCCCCAGGAGGGAAGGCAGCTGGGGCCAGGGCCTGCGTGGGGGCCGAGGCGGGCCCCCTGCTTCCCCGGACATCACATACAAAACACAGATTTAAGATAAAATGGCAGCAGTTCGAGACCACAGCCGTGGAGCATTCATTGCAGGGCCTCGTGTGCCTGGGGCCGGAGCCGCCACCTGGCCCAGGTGGCGGGGAGGCACCGGAGGGCTCCCCGGCTGAGTCACTGACCGGCTCCCGGAGCTGCAGCTGCCGCAGGCGGGCGGCCTCCGCAGGCCCTGAGCTCAGCAGGCGGCCGAGCGAGGTCACCGAGGGACTCCAGCCCTCTGAGCGGCTGCCGAGCTCACTCTGGCGCTGGGGCTGCCCTGACTCAGAATATCCCTGCTGTGACTCTGTGCCACCAGGTGGCTGAGGCAAATGAGGGCCCAGCATTAGCCACGGCCCGCCCTTTGCTGGGGTCTGTCCTCTGGGAGCTCGGCGCCACAGGTGGCCGCTCCACGGGGCTGGAAGCCGGAGGAGAGGCGGGGGGAGGCCCGAGCAGCTGCGGCCAGGGCCAGGATGTGACTCAGGGCCTGGCTGAGTAGGGACAGGCAGCGGGAGGGGCAAGGGTGCTCTGGACAGAGGAGAGAGGGTGCAGAGGTGCAGAAGGGGACACGCAACTCTCACCCTCGGCTCAGAGTGGAGCGCCTGCCCTGCCAGCACCCAGGGCGACACCGCTGCTGACGGGCCTAGAGCCCCGAGCAAGGCTCAGGCCCTCCTTTCCGCGCACAGCGCAAGGGACTTCCAGGGCAGTGCCGCAGGGGCCGCGCCACAGGGCGTGCTGTGGGGGCGCCCAGCCCCTCTGGGGATGGGGCCGCTGAAGTCCCAGCCACAGGGCTCGGAGAGAGCAGCGCCCTCCGCCGGTCCCAGCCGAGAGGCAGTGGGACCTGTTTAAAAGGACAGACACATGGTGGTGTCAGCCCGCAGGGGCCTGCGGTTTCTGCAGTTAGGGTGGGTGGCTTCCTGCAGCTGCAAGGCCTGCCGGGAGGAGATGCGAGGGCCCCCCCCAACCTCGCGGGGGCCGCCGCACCGCCCCGGGCGCAGGCTGGGCGCCTGCCTGTTCCTGGCCCTGTGCTGGCCAGGAAGGCGGGGACAGGTCAGATAAATCACCGAGGCCCCGAAAGCGAAAGCCAGGCCGAAGCCCATCCGCGGCGGGCCCTTCGGGGGCGTGGGGAGGGAGCCGTCGAGTGGGTGCTGGAGACGGCGACGCCACGGCTAGGAAGACCCAGCCCGGCGCTGGTCCCTCCAGAGAGGCCCGTGCGGGCCAGTGTTGCCACACCGACTCCCTGGACGCCCTGCGGGGAAGGCTGTGGTCCTCTGCCTCTGAGGATTTTTAAATCCTCATGACAAGTTGTCAACAGGACGGGCTGAGACAGTGGGAACGCGGGGGCGTGGCTGCATGAGTGTCCAGCGCGGAGCACCTGGCCCTGGCCGCGAGGCCGGGAGGCCCCGCAGCCCAGGCAGGAGCCCGCAGCCGCACTGAGGGCTGAGGAGCCAGGACGAGGGCAAACCTGTCGGTCTCCCCAGGAAGCGGCCCACCTGGCCTCCCTGCCGCAAGGCCAGGCGGTCGGGAGGGAGAGGCCCTCGCATCCACCGCAGGAGGGGCGCAGGGCGACAGGACGCGCTCAGCGTGGTCTGTGCGGCCCGCCGCGGGCGCAGCGGGAGCGGGGGGAGCAGGCACCGCGGAAGGCAGCGCAGCCCCCGCCCCCGCCGGGGGAGCAGAGCACGTGGGGCAGCAGGTAGAACACCTGTGTGCTGGGTGAGACCCGCGCCTTCAGAGGCAGCGTTTGCCAGGGAGAGCAGAGGCCGTAGGGCCCGGTTCTCCGAGGCTGCCCGACCTTTAACCCGGTGTTAACCCGGGTGTCCAGAAACGAACACGCCTGGGCCGCATTCTCTGCCTCCGAAGACCCCGGGAAGCCCGTCAGACTTTGGCTGGGCGGGGTGACTGTCCCCACCAAGGAACGTTGAAAGAAACAACCGCTGGGAGTGACCGCCTTCTTCGCCGATTGTTAATCGGAGAGGCTCCTCATAAAAACCTCGCCCTCTGAAGCTCAGGGCCAAGGGAGGTCTTCGTGCACGGGCAGCCCGATGAGCCCTGCGCCTGCGCCTCCCTGGCTCCGGACAGGAAAGCTCCGAGCTGAACCCCTTTGTCAACGGATCTCTCCGCCTCGGCCGACATGGGCGGCTTCTCTGCAGACCCTCCCCCAGCTCCATTCCTTTCCGTCGCGCGCCCAGTGGTTGAGTTCTCCAAGCACGTGCTTGTGATGTTCCACCTGCTCGTTGGTTTCATCGCAAGCCATCTTTGAAACAATTTTGAAGTTAGGGGGGCTGGCTCTACGCACCTGAGCTCGAAGACGAGCCGAGTGTATTTGGACATGACAGGCCTGCGCCGTGTCCCTTTGGCACTTTTGCCAACCTCACACACCGTTGGGGGAGCTTGGTGGGACCCCCTTTCCCGAGGCTCACGGAAAGTGAGTTCTCGTTACCAATTCCAACGTTGGAAAGTCCACAGTGGTGTGGAAGAAAGCAGTGCCACCCTTGAATGAGAGGCCTCAAGCCACAGATGAGTCACGGGCCACCTCTGTCTCTTCTACTCTGATTCTTCATAAAACCTGAAACTTCCCCTTTCCCCAGAGCCCGGTGCTCACCTCCCCTGCCTGTGACCTCTAGTCCTGAGAGGCCTGAAGGAGCCCGCACCCCTTCCTCATGCCAACCCTCAGAGCCGACGCGGGGTCTTCTGCAGCTCCCTCCGTGGGCCCCTCATTCCCACCTTCCGCCCCACACCTGGTCCCAGGCCTGCGTGCTCAGACCTCGGTCGTCTGCCTGGACTCTGGGAGCCCACCGCCTTCTGGGCACTGGCCCTTCTGCTCCCGGCCTTGACCTCTCCGCCCTCACCCAGTGCTGTCCCACGGCCTCTGTGTGTCATCCACTGGGATTCACTGTCTCTTGGAGAAGCCACCCTCTCCACATTTGTCACCAGCCCCCCACCTGCCCCTGGTATCCTGTTTACTCTTCCCTGAAGTCATTCCTTTTCTGTTCGCTGTCCGTCGCTCCCTGGAACGCAGGTGTGGGAGGGGAAGCACCACCGTCTTGCTCCTGTGCTGCATTCCGAGCGCCTAGAAGGGCGGACGAGTGAGTGAGCGAGGGAGTCTCGCACGCCCAGCCTTTCTCCGCGGGCCCTTGCCACCCTCCTCCCCACTCCCTGCCCCCGGGCTGTCCCCTTGTTCTTTGCCTCACACAGCAGCCTGACTAATTTTCCTAGAATACCGGTCGCCCTTTTAGCACCTTCCCAGTTCCCCATTCTCACCCCAGGGCAAGGTCCGCAGGGTGATGCGTGCTTCAGAAGGCCCCGTTTGGTTCGCCCGCCTCCCTCCGTCCTCGCCTCCCCGGCCTGTGTCCCGGGCCTTGGGCCGAGCTCCGCCCTCAGCTGCGCACCCCCGTCCTGTGCTCCAGGGGAGGGCATCCCGCCTGGAATGGAAACATCCTTTGCGGAGTGAGGCGGGTTTGGATTAAGGTCCTGCCGCCACATTTATCACGTGCGGCCTTATTCATTTTTCCTTTGGGAGAGGGTGTCATTGCAGTGGCTGAAACAAGAAAACCTCCATCAAACGCATGGCATTTCCTTACCTACGTCTTCCATCCCCTCCAGCCCGTTCTCCGAGGGCGGCCCAGCCTTCGCCTCCCCCACACATCTGCCGGCTTCGGCCTCTGTCCTCAGGAGGACCGCAGACGGGTCTTACGTTTATTCTCTCTTCAGCGTGCTCTCCGGAAGGCCCTTGATCAGCGTGTAATGCGTCCGTCAGTGCACCGGGAACCTGTTGGGCACTTGCGGGGTGGGCGGTGCACAGGCCGGCGAGGACGGGGACCCGTCCTTCAGGCTCCTCTGTCCGCACGACTCCCCTCCACAGGCAGATCAGCACTGGACGACGACCCTGTGCCACCGGGGTGCAGGGAAACCCGCCGGCTGATGTCGGGACGGTGGACAGAAACAGGCTTGGCCCACGCCTGACACACTCACGCACTGCCTGTGAGCGAAACTTCCCCCAACGGAGACCACTCGCTGTGTCGTGGGCATTTAGAAAGAGCAGAAGTGAGGAGGGTGAAGGTGATGGTGCCTGGAGGGGAGGAAGGAAACGTTTCTTACTGAGTTTCCACATGAAACGAAGAAGACCAGACTGGCTATTCTGAAGTCTCTTGGGTGGGTGGCGCTCACCTGGCGGGGTTTTGTGCTGAGAGCACACTCCCTTTGCTCTTGGTGTCTGCCGGCCTCCCTCAGGTCACTTCCTGCTTGTCCCACTGGGGGCGGCTTTTCGTCCATTGCATGGGAGTGGAGCCCACGGATGACTCATTGGCTCACTCCCCGCACTAGGGGAAGGCAGGGGGCGGAAGGAGGCCCTCTTCACCACCTCTTCCCTTTCTGCTTTTCAAGCTTTCCGTGAAGCCAGGAATAATCCCAATAACGTTCAGAAGTGTTCAGAAGGTAATTAAAGCAACTGAAAGGCAAAGTTGATCAAGCGGGTTCTAGAGGCTCCTTTGAAGCATGGAAATCTATTCCCCAGAGAGACGACCTCATGTGCCCTCCCTGCCGCTGCACTCCCATCCTGGACGGGCCACACCGTCCTGGGGTGCAGACTGAATGAACTGAGGCCCAGAGCAGAATTCCCTGATCCATTCTGTCCTTCGCCACATGGGGCGCTACCGCGCCGGGGGATTCCACAACCAACCCCATTTCGGCCCCCTTGCCGACCCTCACCCCCAGTTAGAACGGCCCCCAGTGGGACAGTGATGGGCATTTTCAGTGCCCACGCTGTTTCAGGAGCTGCATGTTGGCTTACGGATCCCCGTGAGAACCTTGTGAAATGGATCTGCGTGCACGTTTCAGATGAGGAATCCGAGAGTCAAAGAGTGGAAGGTCTGGCGGCCTGATGCCTGACGGCCCCTCCAAAGACGGGTGTAGCCACCGAGGGCCACGGACACCAGAAATCCCCGAAGGCAGGTGATCCGCGTGGCCCGTCAGCACGTGGCCGGTGCCCAGGTGTCCCTGGGGCAGGCTCTGTGCGGGTGGAAGAAGAGGAGGGTCCCAGCACCCTCGCCTGGCTCTCACCACCCCTCCCTCCTCCACAGCAGCCGGACTCCCCGTCACTGTTCTTTTTTCTGTTTTCAAAGAATTTCTGGCCCCTTCACAAACCAGGAAGTTCTGGAAATCAGGCAACAAAGCATAATCTCATGATATTTCCCACCCAAATAGGCACGGAAAGTTCAGAGTTTGCAGAGAAGGGTTCAACCTGCGGGTGCTTACCTCCCTTAACAGTTCAAGCACACGGAGTGGGGGTCTGTGGGACCCGCACCAGGCGGAGGCACAGTGCCGCCTTTTGGGGGCGCTTTTCCGCACCTGGGCTGCTTCAGGAGCCGTGTGGGGAGGGTCTATTTTTATACTCAATTGTCCAGGAACAAATATTGTCCAGAAGGAGCTACTGGGAAAACGAAAAAGTGAAAATCCCGTCCGTAAAAGATTGACTTATCAACAGAACAGGGTGTCCTGGGTCTCCCACCCCGGCCGTCCCGCATCGCGGGGGGAGAGGGCTCACACGCTTCGGGCCCAGTGGCTGACTCACAAAGGCGTGTCTGTTTCTGGGACAGAGAAAACAGGGCCAAAGGCCACGCAGAGCCATGGCAGAGTCCGGTTAGCGCTGAGAGAGAAGGTGTAAGACCCGCAGCGAGGGCAGAGCTAGCAGGGGCCGGTGGCCAGTGGGCGAGGGAACCGGGCCCCGTGAGAGAAATCCGCGCTTTGGACGGCAGGCCTCTCGCATCCCCTTACTGCACTGTCCTCTTGCCACGTCGGGGGTCTTGGGGAGGTCGCCCAACTTCTCTCAACTTCTGCGTCTGTACAATGAAGGCTTTGGTGTGTCTACCAGGCCCTACCTGCATGTCAGATGACACCTTTCGTTCTTTCCTCCCAGGATTTACCAAAACTAAAGAAGCACGTTTCTAGGAACTGTGACTCCTGGTAAGCCAGCTGTTTCTCCTTTCTTGTCCTGGGGAGCCTGCCGGGCACCCTCCCTTCTGAACTCTGTCATCTCCTGTGTTCACTGGTGGGGGATACAGAGCTGAAAAGCTGCCGCCCCTTCCTCCTCCGGGCTCGGTGCTCAGCGCATTTGTCTTCCGGGCTCCATCAGCCGTCCACAGAGAGCGGGCAAAATGGAGTCCAGGGGCCCCGTTCCGTCCACCGCTGATTTATATCCCAACTCTAAGCTTAAAAGGGTTGTTACACTTTTAAATCGTTGTCAGTGACTGCTTTCGTGCTTCAACCACAGAGCTGAGGAGTGGCTCCAAAGAGCCCAAGGCTGAAACAGCCTAAACTGCGTACTCCCGGGCCCTTGGAGGAAGGAGCATCCTGACCCCTGACCTCGGTGCCCTCCCAGGTGGTGCTATGAGGGCGCTTAGGTGCCCAGGAGAGCGTCAGCAGGTGCGCACGGTTTTCGGCTCCCTTGAGGCTCAGCTCACGCTCCTCTTTCTCGTTTATGAACTGGAAGCTTAAGTTATTGACCTGAGACATTCGTCTGTCCTCGCAGAGACGTGAGAGTGTCCATGTCCCTCTAAGCACTGGTGGGACAGCTTTCCATAAACGTTGATATCTGTGTTTTAATTTCATTCAATTTAAAATATTTTCTAAAATTCCCTTAGGATTTTTAATTTGACCCACTGGTTATTCAGAAATGTGTTGCTTAATTTCCAAATATCGGGGGTTTCCCCCAGATGTATTATTTCTTTTGTGGATTTCTTTTTTGATCTGACTGTGGTCAGAGGACATATTTCACATGACTTTAATCTTTAAGTTTATGGCGGCCGTGCCGTGGCTCCGGCTATGGTCTCTCTTGGAGAACATTCCATGTGCACCGTAAAGTAATAGGCACTCTCTGGTCTGTGTGCGGAATGTTCTCCAAGTGCCAGTGAGGCCAAGTTGGCGGCGAATGGCGCGCAAGTCTTCTGTATTCTTGCTGCTTTTCTGATTCATTGTTCTATCAACTACGGAAAGAGTTATTAAAATTTCCCCGTATTAGCAATGACTTGTATATTTCTCCTTTTATTTCTGCCATCTTTTGCTCCGTGTTTTTGACTCTGTTGTTAAGTACACATATATTTATAATCATTTTATCTTCCTGATACATTGCTGCTTTTGTCGTTATGAAATGCCTCTCCTCGTCTCTAACAAACTTTTCTCATACCTGCTACGCGTATGGACATTTCATCTCTCTAATGGATGATATTGTCTGCACGTTATATCTTTTATCATCTTTTTTATTCCAACCTATTTATGTATTCGAATCTAGGATGAATCTTCTGCAGACAGCATATAGGTGAGTCTCGCTTTTTCTATCCACAATCTGCACCCCCCCCTTGTGGGGGGTGTTTCATTCATTTCCATTTAATGTAATTATTGATACAGATGAATGCAGGGCTGCCAGTTTTTAAAGTCTGCTTTCCATTTGTCTTACGTATTTTTTCTTTTGCGTTGGATAAATATTTTAGTGCATTATTTTAATCTCTCTGATTTTTACTGCATTTTAACATTTTTCCTTCATGGTTACACTAGGGGCTGCAATATCTAACTTAACTTACCACGATACACTTCAGAGGGGAACTTTGCTCTGATGTTTCTCCTTTCCCTCGCCCCTCCTAAGAGTTACTATTGTTATGTAGGTTATTTCTATGGAGAGGTTATTAACTTAAGGACACGGTATTATGCTTTTGTTTGTAGAATGTTTTGTATTTATCCACATTTCATCCTGGAATTTGAGTTAACTTTCTGGTCTCCTTCCTTTCAACTGGAAGGACTTCTTTCCATCATTCTTGTCACGCACATCTGCTGCCAACACAAGAATATTAATGTCTCTAAAAAAATTTCACACTGAAAACAACCCGTAACAAGTAATTATAATCTTTAGCTAAACTTATGAAATATAAGGTGGTATAGATGCCAGCAGAAACAAGTGTAAATAATTGATAATAACATTCCACTCATAGGAGCACAATACAAATTAAGTACCAGTTAACAATTCTAACAAAATGCGCAGAATGTATAAGAGAAACTTCACTGAAAGGTATAACAAAAAATTTAATAAAAATGTTGTTGAAAATCTGGGATTCAGTGAAATTGAGAACTGAAAACTTCTGAATTTGGGGGAACATATAAATCTACAGAACCAAGGACCCAAGTGAATCTCTGACGGGGTAAACTCAGAGCAACCCGTGCTGAGGCGCATCATTGTCAATGTCTGAAAACTAAAAACAAAGAAAACGTCTTGAAAGCGGCTGGAGAAAACCATTTTCCCTGCCTGGGATGATCGGAATGACAGTGGGTGTCTCAATGAAACAAACCATGGGGAACAGGTGGAAAGAGAGAACTGTTTACTGTGAATTTTATATTTAGGAAAACGACCTTTCAGAAATTAAGGGGAAATGACGACAGCCATAATGTTAAGAAAAAAAAAAACCTAAAAGAATGCGTCACGAAAAGACAAGCCCTTAAAAATGGCTGACAGAAGTTCTCTGCATGGGAAACGAGTGGAAAAGAAGGAATCTCAGAGCAACAGGGATGATGGAAAAACAAGAGAAAGGACAGAACCATTAGAATTTACAAGGGGACGCCCTCCTCCTGAGTTTTATAAATGATATTTGGTGACTGAAACAACATGGGGACGGGAAAGAGACTTAAGTGTAAGTGGGGTTTGTACACGCCCCTCCGCCCAGTAGAAGGCTGACGGCGGCGGACGGGGACGCGCCTTGGATGAGAGTTGCAATATTCAGTGCCACCGCAGAGAACGCCGTGCAAAGAAATACACTAACCACAGTATAAAGAAATCAGGATGACACAGTTATACAAATGGAGAACAGATTAGTGTTGGGGGCTGAGGAATGGGCGTGGGTGGGCCGGTGGAAGGCGCCACAAGGATACGGGGTCTCAGGTGATGGAGCTCTGCCGAATCCTCACCGGGGCTGGGCGTAAGGACCTACACCTGTGGTGACAGTGACACAGCTAAACACTCACAGATCGAAGCAAAGCAAGGAATCTGGCTGAGATCCGCGGGCTGCATCAGTACCAAGACTGTGGCTGTGATATGATGCCGCAGCTCCTTAAGAAAATTATTTCAGAGAGAGGAAGGGGGAGAGAGAGAGAGAGAAGC
This sequence comes from Mormoops blainvillei, assembly GCA_004026545.1. NCBI lineage: Eukaryota > Metazoa > Chordata > Mammalia > Chiroptera > Mormoopidae > Mormoops > Mormoops blainvillei. The sequence continues at coordinate 154,165 of PVJD01000847.1, forward strand.
ACTGATTGTTGTTCCGCTTGTGTGTTCACTGGTCGCTTCTTGCATGTGCCCTGACCAGGGATCAAACTCGCAACCTGGTGTATCGGGATGTCACTCTGACCGAGCTGCCTGGTCAGGCGCAATGCTAGCGGTTTGCAAGCTGGCGTCGCAAAACGAAAAGAGGGCCGGGGGACACGGGGTCTCTCTGCATTACTACTTTCACCTGCATGTGACCCTACAACTACGAGAAAATTAAAAAGTTTCGTTCCCGCCACCCCCAGACGTGAAAACAGCAGGCCGGCCAGCAGGAAGGGAACCCCAGCCTCGCTTAGGAAGTGGCGAAGGCCGGCAGGCGGGCCGAGGAAGCGCGTTGTGGCGTCTAGCGCGGCTCCGAGGAGAGCGATCAGAGGCTGCGAAGCTCCCCAGTAAACGGGGGGGAAGAGCAGCGGTTTTATAAATGGTTTAATTAGGTCAAAATAAAGAGATAGAAAGGGAGGGAAATGCAGTTTGGAACAACTGCAACCCATTGAAAATAAATCGTACAATGGGTGATTTACACCTAAATATAAAATTAGCTATAACAATGGGAGCTGGACACGTTCCAGATAAAAAGATGATGAAGGTCAGGCTGGATTCAAAAGCGGTGAGAAAAAGAAAACATAAGATTTCGCACCTTAGACATAAGGAAACGGAGAGCTTGAAAGTTACTTTCTTCCAAAAGCTAATCAAGTTCACAAATTCCTGGCCAGACAGAGAAAAGAATAACAACAACAACAAAAAAGCATACATTACTAATACTGAGGATTAAGAAATGGGACATCACTACAGAAACTACGGGCATTAGAAAGCTAATATCAGGATTTTATTGAAAGCTTTATGCCAATAAATTTGACAATTCAGATAAAATAGTAAAATCCCCAGAAAAACACAGCTTTTGAAAACTAACATGTAAAAGTAGAATGTTTGAACAATACTATAAGTAATGAAGCAATTGACTCTTTTATGAAATCCTTCCATCAAAGGAAACTCCTTTTCCAATTGGCCTCATGGGTGAATTTTTCCGAACACTCCTAGGCAGTAGAAACATGAGAACCTGCCGTCTGATTTTCACAGCGTTAGCACGGCCTCAACACGGAATCGGAAAAGAACATCACAGTAAGGGGGGTCTCAGCCCAGCCTTTGCCGTGAACAGACACCACGCCAGGCGGTCGGCGAATTAACCAAGTCCAGGGGTATAATAGAAATAATGCATCGCAGCTGGATCGAGCCCACTTCAGGCTTTCACATTTCCTTGAACATCGGAACATTACCCGATATATATAATTTACCACATCTGCAGATTATCTCAACACGTGACAAAAAAGCCTCTGATAAAACTGAATATCCGTCATGATTAAAAAAGTCTTAGGAAACTAGGAATAGAAGATCCTTTGTTAATCGTATAAAAATATCCACCAATACAAAACAGAACAAGATGAGACAAATAAAACCCCCGGCAGCTTCCACTAGGGCCGAGGAAGGTCCTCCTGGACCCAGCTCCCCAGGGACCAGCTGAAGCCCCCAGACCACAGGCACGCAAGCCCCCGGCCCCGAGAGCGAAGGGAGTATTCGGACCCCACAGTGGGGCTGATGCTTGGGAACAGAAGACAAATGGGACCGAGCTTCCTTTTTTTAACTTTTGCTCTTAGCTTGTGGTAAGGCCCCAGCTCGTGACCGGTGAACTGACTGGGAGTGTTGGAGCCTGGCGGCTGGGGTCTGAGAGGGAGCAGGCAGGGGAGGGCGGCCGTGGTGGTCGGCGGGCTCTGTCCAGAGAGACACAGGACGTAGTGGGAGACGGGGTTGCAAATATGGAAAGGGGGCATGCTGAAACCCCGGTTCTGGACTGGGACTCTGACTCTCTGTGCGAGTCCACGGCTTGACGGGGAAAGTTGGCCTTGGTGAGTGAGTATGCACGGGTGTCCCGCTCCTGGAAAGGCGGCGACAGCAGCACTCAATGGCCGCGCGCACGCCTCGGCTGGGCCTGGGCTCCCGGTGCTGTTCCCAAACCGTCTCCCTGCCGAGGCTTGACTTTCTCCCCACCCCCAGTCAGTCTCACGCTCCTCCCGGTACTGCCCCTTGGGGTATCCGTACATACCTTGGAAATCCAATTCACCTTTGAGATTCTCACCAACCGGAAAGGATCCAATCATTGCAACTCAATGGATCACACAGCCTGGGACGGAGCAAGGGGATAACTCTGAATAAACAATGAAGAAAACGTGACAGCAAACAGAGTTTCTTAGCATTATGATGCATGTTTCTCCTTATGTCTGTATTTCGGTATTGGAATGCATTTCATGAACCGTGTGTGATGGAGTGTGTTTTTACCAAGCCATGCATTCTGGGTCACAAACTTTACCACGTAGGAAATGCATCTGTAATGGTTCCCCATGTCGAATGCAGATGTTACGAGGCCTGTGGTAGGTAGGTTTGTAATGGTTGGCATCCTGGAATGTAAGAAACGAAGTGTGTTCCCCTCACGGTCAGCACCACCTTGATTACGCGTATGAATGATTAGATATTTAATGGAGTCATCTGGGAACTCGAGCCCTGCAGGACGACGGTTTGCAAAACCCACCCAGAAGGCAGAGCCAACGGGAGACCAGTATTTATGTTTTAGGATGAGGCTCTTATCCTTTTAACCCCTAACACACTGCTGACAGTTTCAAGAAAGAGGAACACGTCTAAGTGGAAAGGGTTTGTGTTGCTTTTCTCATTTGCCAAGAACAGGTTTAGTGGAAATTCAAAATGAACTATCGAACAACATAAAGATGAGGCTCCATTTCACTGCAATCGTGGACTAAAACACCGTTCTGGGTGCCGGCTGGAGAAGAGGCTATGTGGGCAGAAGATGAGACATTACAGCAGCCATTTGCACGTGGCGTAACGGTGTTTTCCTCTTTGAAACGGGTAAACTGGGGAAGCGTCTGACCATCGGGCCTTGTCAGAGAGAATCCCCGTGTTGGCTTTCCCGGTGTGTTTCTGACTCCAGACACTGCGCACGTGGCCGAGGACTTGAAGCCCTTCAGAAGAGCTGAAGGAGTTTGCGCAGCCACTCCATGCTCATCTGGGGAACCGGGACACAGGGTGTGCCATGCTCTGAGACAAGGGCCCTCCTGGATCTGAAGGGTCTTGAGACCCTCTCAGACACACAGCAGTTTCTTCCAAGGCTCCCCGTGGCCGTGTGGCCCCATGTCAGACCCGACAGCGCTCCCTGCGTCCACACCTGACCAGGGAGTTGTCCTCCCCCCTCCTCATTTTTAAAACAAGCAAGTCAGGAAGTGTGACAGCCGATCACAGAAAGAGCAAAATGGGGAAGGTGACCTTTTGTTGAAAATAGGAATTTAATTCTAAGAACTGGCAGCTTGAAATCCGAATCCTGATTCCCTCCTCTGGGCTGTGACGCAAGGCGTTTCTCTGTATTCACAGCAACTTGCTTATGTTAGCTGTTTTGTGAGAATCCCCCCAGAATGGGAAACCTTACTTCCAAGCAGAAAATCCTTGGTACTTACCACCTGCTTGAGCGAGGAGAGAGAATCGCCGCTCCCCCCACTCAGTCACGGCAGAGCCCAGACCTCTGCTGAGGACAGTGGGGACAGCAGCCCAGAAGTCAAGGGCTTGCTTTGCTTTCAACCTGAAGACCCACTTCTGGGAGTTTTCTCTTATAAACAGAGACGGGAGCACGTGCAGGAAACCGAGCTCTGAACACGGGAATAAATCCTTTGCTGGGAGTCCGGGTCAGCCAGGCGTGTGCTGTCTTTGGCCCAAACACTCACTGTCTGGGGGTGCGGAGAGGGGGCCATCAGTCACCGTAAAGCTCACAACACTGTTATAAGAACCAAACTAGAACAATCACGAGAAAGGTGCCCTGGGCACTGTGATATAGAGGACATTATTATCGTTATTGAGAAATTCAAGTGATTTATTTAGAGTCCTCTGATTTTTAAAGCATTAGTGTTCTATTTGGATACAATCAGGGCATTTCTGGTACTTTCCCTTCCCAACTCTCTGTCAAATCTTCCCCTCTAGACAGACAGGAGCGAACACGAATCGGCAGCTAACTGCAGGGGACATGCATGTTATCTGCTACCATCGTTACTAACATGCATGCAGATTAAGTACTTGGTTAACCGTATAAAACGACTAACTTTAGAGACAAAAATGGTCCAGTACTGGCCATGACACGTTTCAGCCCGACACCGCCCTCGCGCACAGACGGCCCGCCGGGGCTGGGGGGGGGTGGGCATTCAAAGATCCGCCTGGGGAGAAACAGGCGAACAGGAGCAGGGCGCCAGGCCCGCCTGCGCCGTCGGAGTCGACAGCCTGTCCTTGGCGGCCGTGTGGTCTGCTTCCCGGGAGCTTTCCCTGTTGCCTGGGGTGTCGTCCGAATGGACCTGACCAGGGGCTCTCCTCTCCCTGTTTGCCTTGGGCGTCCTTGTCTTTTGAGTCCCCACCCTTTCCGCCCCAGCCCCGGTGGCTTGGCCTTCAGCTTTGAACTCTGAGCACCCGTAACGAGACACTTTTGCTACTTTCAGTTTCCCCGAAGCATCACCTTGTTCTCACGGCTGAACAGGAGCTCACAGTTAGGTCCTGGGTTGCGCGTCCTTTGCACCCAGTGCGCTCGATTTGAAAATCCCAGCCTGGGCTAGATTCCATGGAATGCGGCTTTGTTTCAATTCCTTTTCTTTTCTCGTGCTGATGAAGCTGTGCCTAGAAATCCGTCTGAGGGAGAAGTTCTGAGTTTGTAAGTCTGTTACATCGAAAACCCAAACCATTGTTTTTATTAGTCGTTTTCTCAACGTGACTCAGTGGCCAACGTACATCAACTCACGCAGGGATTTTCCTCGCAGCCTGTGTCGTTGAGTCATTACCACCTGCCAGGCACTGACGGAAGTGCTCCCCACGTGCTCTGTGTTTTAATTCTCACACAGGCAGCCCGAGTCAGCTCTGTCGTTCACCCCTCTCACAGATAAGGAAAACGAGGGGTGCGGAGGACTGGTCCCGGTGACACAGCGTCCCCTCCGGATGTCTGACCCTGGGGGCAGAGCTCTCAGCGTGACACTCTCCTGCTCCCCTGGTGTTGGATTTGAAATGATTTATTTGCTTATCTAAATATTTAATGCCAAATCTGTGTATGTAAACACATACACGTGTGATTCGATATCCAGACTACACAAGCTTTTCGATCCAAGTCATATATATATTCAAATTCCGTAGCAAGTAAACAAAGATCTTTGACCGTTAGGCATGTCTCTATTTTTTCGCAGATGTTTGGGGTGGTGGAAATAGTCTGTAGCTAACATCAAATGTCACCATGCACGAGCCAAAGTGACAAGCAACTAAGCCCCTTATTATAGGCACTTCCACTCTAGTGTATGGGATTTTGAAAGGACATGAGAGCCCCCTTCACGCCCGGGAGCATTTTTGCTGAGCCCCAGGACATAACAGAACAGTGATGGCTGTGGGCTGCCGGTATTGGACTGTGTTCGAGAGGCCTTGAAGAAATGTTCTCCTTGTTCGCTTCTCGAAGCCCCGCCCCGGCACTCCGGCTTTTTTCATAGACGAGCTGGTTTTGCCTCAGGCGGCCCACGCTAATGGAGAGTGACGGACGTGCATCACTTGCTTTTCTAAATTATTTACAATTCCTTAAAGTGCAGAAAAAGTAATGCAGGGAATATATTTCTGGCAGACAGTACGACACCGCGGGACGGATGTGCCAGGCAGAGACTGAAGGCCTGGACTTCGGTGTTGGCTGGACTCCCTGTAAGTTCTCTTGCAACGCAGGCTGGCGCCCCCTCGCCAGGAGCGTGAACTCGTCAATTAAGCTTTCCCCCCTTGGTTCCGCATTCATTCACGCATCCCTTCATCTTTCCAGTTCCTACTGAGTTTCAAGCTTGGGTTTTGGTCCTAAGTAAGAAGCTGTGCTCTTGTCTTTTCTATTTTATAAAGTAGCCACGATTCTACTTCCTTGACTTCCAAAATATTTGTGATAAAATAAAACTTTTAGACACGGGCAATGCAAATATTGGTCATGGCACTGTCCCAAAAGTGCGGCCTATGAAATGTTCGGTCGACTTCGCTACTGTGTAGCTCAGAGCCGTTTGATTGCCCCGGGTGGGAACCCCTCCCCATGAAGCGCCACCCCCTGTGACCGCTGTGTGGACCACAGCGTCTTCATCCACTCACCTGTGGATGGACCTGTGGGCTGTTCCCACCTGTTGGCTATTATGATAATGTCGCTATGAACGTTTGTATAGAAGTTTTGTCTGTCTGCCCGTTTTGAAACCTTTCAGATTTACACACAGGAGCAGAATCGCTGGATCTTACGGTGATTCTACAATGAAGTTCCTGAGAAACAGCCAGCTTGTTTTTCCCAGAAATTTTGCACAATTTCATCTTCAGACCAGCAGTGTCTGGGGGGCCAGGTTCTCCATGTCCTCCTCCCTCTCACTGTTATTTTTCAACTCTTTTGTCACAGCCTCCCCAGTGAGCAGAAAACACTATCTCTCTGTAGTTTCGATTTGAGTTCCCTGATCACTAACAGCGTCGGACATCTTGTGACGTGCTGGCTGGCCATTTGTGTGTCGTCTTTGGAAGAATATCTATTTAAATCCTCTGCCCATTTTTAGTTGGGTTGCTTGTCTTTTCGTTAAGTTGTGAAAGTTCTTTATGTAATGTAAGTAATAGGCCCTTGTCAGATATATGATTTTCTCCCCTTTTGAGTTGATTTTTGCTCCCCTTGATAGCATCCTTCGATGTATGAAGGTTTTACATTTTGGTGAAATCCAGTGTATCTATTTGTTCTTTTGTCGTTTGTGCTTTTAATGTCATCTCTCGAAATTCGCCAAATCCACGGTCACGAATATTTACTCCTCTGTTTTTTTCTAAGAGTTTTATGATTTCAGCTCTTAGATTAACCCATTGATACATTTTGAGTTAATATTTGTATACTCTGTGAGGTAAGGGTTCATTTTTAGTCTTTTGAATATGGTTACCCAGTTGTCCCAATACCATTTGTAGAAGGCAATGCTTTATCCATTGAATAATTTTGGCTCATCAAATGCGACTAACCACAGGTGTGCGGGTTTATTTCTGGGCCCTCAGCTCTGCAGCATCACAGTGATCTCCACGTCTACTGTATGCTGATAAAACACTGAAGATCTGTAATAACCTCTGAAAATGAGAAATGCGAACATTCCAAGTTCGTTCTTCCCTTTCAAGATTGTTTTAGTATTTGAGGTCTTTTGCAATTCTATGCGGAATTTAGAGTCAACTTTTCTTTTTCTGCAAAAAGGGCTCTTGGGATTTTGGCAGGGATCGCATTGGATCTTGGGTAGCATTGCTATGTTAATAATATTAAGTCGTCCGATCCATGATGTGGCACGTCTTCCCATTTATCTCCTTCAATGCTTTCGGCAACATTTTGTAGTTTTCAGTGTATAATTGTTGCCCCTCCTTGGTTAAATTTGTTCTAAAATATTTTATTCTTTTGAGTGCTATTGTAAATAAAACTGTTTTCCTAATTTCATTTTTTTGTTTGTTCATTGTTAGTGTAGAGATTTATAACTGATTTTTGCATAATTGTTGCCTGAAATTTTGCTGAACTCGTTTATTAATTCTCATTTTTGTGTGGATTCTTTAGGATAGTCTATATACAAGATCACATCATCTGCAAATATGAGGCCTGTCCAGAAAGTATGCAGCCATGTAATACGAAAAATAGAGACATTTACTGAAGAAAGTGCAAGATACGGGAAACACTGTACAAAGGACAATCATGCCCGCGTCCCCTTCAAAGCAGGCGCCTTAGGACCTCGCACAGTCTCCCAGTCGCCATCAGCTACCCCGTCGTACTTTCCTGAATCTCATCCAGGTCTGAAATCTCTTCCCTTTCAAAGGTGATTTTAGTTTTGGGAAAAGCCGGAAGTTGCAGGGCGCCAACCCTGGGCCTGAGTCACCTGGGTGATGTGATGTTTCACCAGAAAACTCTGCACGAACCGTGATGCGTGAGCAGGCACGCTGTTGTGATGAGGCTGCCAATCACCAGCTACCCACAGCTGTGGCCTCTGAACCGTCAGAATAGTGTCTGCAGAGGAACGTTCAAGTTCGATGCAAAATTGGATGCAGGTTTGTTTCTCTACTTGCTCAGTCATTTTGAATGTGACGACCACACAGTACACGTGCTCACTCAAAGGCATCTACCGCCCCCACCGCCTATCACAGGGAAGTCGTCATTGTTCACGCATGCGCATTCCAGTCCACGCTCCTTGGCTGCCAGGTTATATCGACGTCACACAAACCGTTCTCATTGTATTATCAATGGCAGCACTTTTTTTGGGCAGATCTTTGTACAGTTTTTACTTCCTTCCTTCCTGTCTGAACACCTTTTGTTTCCTTTTCTTCTCTGATTGCTCTAGGGCCATGTTGGATAGAAGTGGTAAGAGTGGACACCCTTATCCTGTTCCAGAAATCATTCAATCTTTTCCTCTTAAGTAAAGTGTTAGGATGAGCTTTTCACAGGTGCCTTTTATCAGGTTCCACGTTCCCATTGGTTATGAACTGGGCTGTGTCCACCCCAAATGTATACATTGGGGCCTTAACCCCCCATGTGACGGCATCTGGAGAGAGTGCCTTCAAGGAGGTAATTAAGGTGACATGAAGTTATAAGGGTGAGGCCCCGATCTTATAGGATGGTTGTTCCCATGAGAAGAGGAAGAGACATCAGAATTCTCAACCTCTCCCTCTGTCTCTCTCTCCAGACACAGAGGAAGGTCGTGTGAGGACACAGGAAGAAAGAGAGGCCTCACCAGGAACCAACCGTGATGCCAACTTAACCCTGGACTTCTGGCCTCAAAAACTCTGAGACAACATATTTGTATTGTGCAGGCCCCCCAGTCCGTGATATTTGGTCATGACAGCCCTAGCAGACTAACAACGAACCATTAATTCTTAGTTATTTTTGTGTGTATTCTTTTAGTCTTAAAGGGGGTTGGGTTTTAGTCAAATGATTTTTCTGTATTCCTTTAGATAATTATATGTGTTTGTCCTTTATTTTGTTGATATGTTGTATAACGTTAATTGATTTTCAGATGTTAAATCAACCTTGCATTCCTTTATTGACTCTTTACACCAGTTGTATATTTTCTGTATCTATACATGTTTTTAAATCCACTTAATATGTTGCTAGATTTAGTTTGCTAGTACTTTTTGAGGGGTTTTGCATCCATGTTCTTAACAGGTATTGGTCTGTTTTCTTTGTCTGGTGACTGTGGGGATTTTAGAATTCACAGGAAGCAAAAGGAAGGGGCAGATCGGAAGTGGCCAAGGTTCTTAACCAATTAGAGAAATATCTTCGAAGGACAAGAAAGTGCAGAAAAAGCAGGAAAGGGCACATTATATTTTATGATTATCCTTTATACTTATATTCAAAGTTTCCTTGATCCATTTATCCCGTCTATAAATTACCTTTGGAATGAGCTAAAGGGCCGCCATCCTGGCATCAAGGGCGGGGTGCACCTTGGAAGGGGCTTTTTCCAGCCCTTCGTTTCTCTCTATTTAAAGAACGATCTATGGAAAGTCTATTAAAAACTACATGAGCCTGCCTCGTTATGTTTGGCTGGAGCCGGAACCCTGTAATGCTGGGATTCCTTGTCTGACCGCAAGGCTCACCAGCACCGGCGCGCGGGAAGCGCGACGTTCTCTACCGCGGCCACCGCCTGGCGCGCCCCCGCTTCGCCCCGGCCAACGGCGTGTGCGCGTGTGCGCGTGTGCAGACCCACGCGTGCCTGTGCGCCCACGCGCACATGGTCTCTGTGTGTGTCCGATGAAATGGAATTCCGTGTTTGAACGTTTAATGAGAATCGAGTGATGGTTCACAGACACGCTCTGGGTGGGTTACGTCGACAGGTGAGACGGTTTTACTGGGTTAAAAAGCGGCAGAGCGCGCGGAAACCGGCCTCTCGCCTTAGGTTGCTCGTTGCCCTCTCTCGCAGTGGTTCTAGCAGAGATACGAGCTCCGGCTGCGTCACCCCGGGGGCTTGGTTTCCTCCCCGCCGCTGCCGGGGCGGAGCCGGAGGACGGGCTCCTCTTCGCGGCCCCCGCGGGGAGGGGTCTCCCCGCCCGCGGCCACACCCTCCCCGTCCCCGCACACTAACCTTCCCACTTCCTGTCAGCAGTTGCCCCGTCCTGCTGGGGCTGCCCCACTTCCTGTGTGGAGCTCCTTCTCTCCTTCCCTAATTCATCTTCATGACGTGCCTCGAACTTTTTGCGACGTTGTCATTGCTTCACACCCCTCCCTCTGTGGGCTCCTCTGCCTCGAAGTGGGGGAGGCGGGCGGCTTACAGAAGGACCAGCATCTTCGGCCCTGCAGGCAGGTGGAGGGGTGTGCCGACCAGCTGCCTGGGCTGCACCCCCCACCCCCCGGGACAAGCAAGCAGACCTGGAGGGGCCCACGGGCTGAGAGCACCGTCCGAGGCAGGGGAGGCTGGACAGCAGTGACCAAGGGGCACGTCACAGTCGGGGCCAGCTCTGAGAGTGGGAGGGGGACGGGCAGGAGGGCACAGGCCCCCGGTGGCAGGTGAAGCGGGGACCATGAGCGCGTCGAGTAAATGATGTGAGGTGGGGTGGAAACATCTGGAAGGGTAGTTTCCTGAGAGGAGGCCCCAGCCCCCGTATATGGCGCCGGGTTCGCACCCCAGGGGCATGAGCTGAGATGTGGGCGAGGGGTGGGGACTGAGGAGGGACGCAGACTCATCGTCCACAGCCTGGAGCCCTCACGGGCCAGGGAGAGCCAGGGACTGGAGCCCGGGCCCGAGACCCCCGTTCAGCTTAGCAAGGGGGGGCCATGTCCGAGTCTACCTGCCGGGGCTGGGAGAAGGGGGTGGCTGTGGAGCCGGAAGTGTCTCATCAGAACTGATTCCGGAGCCAAGGGTGGGATGGGGGCAGGCATTTGGGGGCAGGGGACTCTTTCACTGAACCCTAGGGAGGCAGTCGGGAAAGATGAGGGTGGCGAGGTTACAGCACCGTGTCAGGAGAGGAGGCCCACCGACCACCAGGCTCAATCGCTCCGTCATCTGCTGACGCTTCCAGGTCAGGGCAAAGGCCTCCGAATTTTCAGGTTGGGAGGATCAATTTTGTCTGTGCATCACGAAGTGACCCGTTACTGGAAGCAAAGTCATGATTTTCAAACTCACGAGACACTAGATTACAGCCCCCAAACAGTTCTCTCGCTGACTTCCAGTGAGAAGGGCTCTATCCCCGTGACACCCATGTGTCCTGCCCATGGTCCCACTGCCGTAGCTGCCAGGACAGTGGCCGATACATGAGGACCCTGGGAAACCTCCCGGAGCCGTTCCCGGCGCTGTTCATGCCACTCGAATGCCAACGTCTGCCCCACCCCTTCATGGGCACAGTCAGCAAGTGCGTGTTCACATAATGCCACTCCCCCTGTCCCTGCGCCACCGTCTTTGCACTGGGCCGCTCTCCGCTGTGAGCGCCTGCCCTTGACTGGACAGCTGTTCCTCCCCTCCATTTCTTTGCAGCCGTGCTCTCTCTCGCTTTCCTCGGAGACCTCCGTCCCCAGCCAGCCTCTGCAGAGCGGTCATCTCCATTAAGTGGGCGCTTTGACCGTCTAAACGCCGAAGCGCACCTTCAGTCTGAGGGCCCGTCGCTCTAACTCCTCGGTATTGACCGAGCAGGTTAAGTCAGACAGCGGCCAGACATAAGCTGTCGCTTTCCGAGGTCCCGTCCTCAGTCACTGTGATGGATGGCTGCGCGGAGAGAGGGACAGAAGGTCGTAAGTGCAGTGCCGCTTAGAGACACATCGTCTGGCCCCGTGTCTTTCCCGAGCTCCCACCCCGCCTTCGCTGTCCCATCAGAGCACTAACCCCAGGACATCATGGCTTTCTGGTCTCCGGGGCTCCCCTTCCTGAGAGCCCCCAGTCCCTTCCTGCCCCGAACGTCCACGCTGGCTTTGGACGCCGAGGCCTGACCCTGAGGTGTTCGGGGACACCCCCGGGAGGGCAGTCTCACCCCCCGGGAGCTCGGCTCTGCCTCAGATCCGAACCAGGGCTCCCCGGTCTGCGTGTCTGCCGAGCCCCCGGGTGATACAGGTGCCGCATGGCGGTGCGCTGCTGGTGACAAGCCTCTGCCGGTGAACTCAGGACTTTGGAGGCTCGCGGTCCCGAGCAGTGAGTCAGTCCCCTCCGTGGTCAGCCTCACCCACCGGGGCCCCTTCGCCTCCCCGAGCCTTGGCTCTGGGCCTGTGCAGCGGGATTGCTCCCTGCGCACCAGGCTGCTCTGAGGACGGAGGTCATGGGCGTCCTCTGCCTTGGATAGTGTCTGTGGCCGAGGCTCCTTCCGTTCTTACCCGGCCCTTCTCTTTGAGTCCCTCTGAGCCCCTCTTCCTGCCAGGCCCTGGTCCCTGTGTTGGGATGATCCCACCACCGGGACATGGCACAGCTGTCCCCGGAGCCTCTTCAAAAGCACCCGTCCTGCTCAGGCACCAACCAGCTCGTGTTCCCAGCAGGCGGACACGCTTCTGTGGCCCCTGGGATGCGGCCCCTCACACCGGGGTCATTCCCGAGCCTGCGAGTTCTGAGCACACCTGACTTGCATCTTCCCTCACTACGGACACCGTGGGAAGGTACCTCACCTGTGTGACATCATCCGCCCTCACAAAGCTGCCGGCTGCAGACAGTGAGAAAGTCTCGCTTCCACACCGAACGGGATTCGTGTTTATTTGGGGAGAGTGTTTATCTGCCCCTCTGAGTCGTGGGTTACTGGCCCGCCTTTTCCCAACGGCTGAGTGACCAGGGGGACAGCCTGAGAGGTGGTTCCTTCCCGGCATTTACAGACCACTCACTCCCATGTGGTTTCCACATGAGATGTGCAGCCCAGACCGTCGAGTAGCACCTGGGCTGCGGATTTCCTGCGCAGGGAGAGGCCAGAGGATGGCATTTCCGAAAGGCGGGGGACGCTCTTGTGTAGAGAGTTGGGGGAAATCACCAGGCTGTCCAAGGTTACCAAAGGAGATGCAAGAACTGTGTTGTCTCAAGTGGAAATTGCTCCCCTTGGGTAACAGGAAAAGGCCGGCTATCACATTTGAAGCAGGAACCGGGGGACGATGAAATCGACGCTGAGCACAGCGCCACCTCGATAAGGGCCTTGCGTCACAGCCCCCGATCCATCTCTCGGGTGTTCTCCTCTCAGGCACGTGGGCTTGGTCTCCAGTGTCAGCGGGGAGAGGAACGGGGACTCACCCAGTGCTGCTACTGTCATTGGGGACGAATGCCAGTGAGGTGTCAGTACAATGGCCCCGCCACGTCGTCTGACGCGCCTCGAGGGGTCTGAGCAGACGGCGAGATTCTGAGCTTCTGAAACGCTGAGCTCCAATGGCCTGCCGGTCACAGGAACGTCGCCACAGTCCAGTCTCGGTGGACTCAGGCTTCAGCCAGGTTCCCAGCCCGGCGTGTACGGAGAGGCCCCTGTAAAATGCTTATCCTACGTGGGGGCTGCAGCACAGCTCCCTCAAATGCGTGGGAGCATTTTAACCACACTCCCCGTCCTATTTGCTGACAGGTGGTAGGGTCCTTGGTGACAATCAGGCAAAAAGGGCCTTTCCCAACATGTCAGAGACGACTTAACTCCAAGGTTCCCTAGAACACACTGCCGTGTTCTCACAAGGTGTCCTTCCCGAGTGGCCACCGGTGTGGGACTCTCGTGGCAGGGGCCGTGGGGGCCTTCTCCTTCTGCGGCTCAGGACATGGGTCTTATGAGGGGAAGCTCAAGATTGGACAAGCTAGAGGCCAGGCTGAGACACAGGCTCCTGACCCTGTCCAGAGGGTGGAGCCACAGGGAACCTGACAGCACACCTTCCCCGCCCCCGTCCTCCCTCCGCTGTCGGAACTGCTGTAAGCTGAGGTACCCACTGGGGAGACCGCAAAGGGGCCCAGGGCTGGGACCGTGGTCCTAGAGTGGTCCACGAGGCCCAGGCCTCATGGAATTGCTCACACGCTGCCCCGGCCGGACACGCCGCGGGCAAAGGGTCCACAGGCCCGGTGAGGCCGATGAGTGCAGCCCCATGGCGGCAAAATGACCGCAGCTCAGGGCTCAGGCCCTGCTCCTTAGGGCAGAGCTGGGGGGTGAAGGGCTGTGCGGGCCCGGGCGGGATCCATGCCCTCCTTCCTGTCAAGGGGTGGGTGTTTGGGCCCAGGTGGAAGTGGCTTGCCCAGGGTCACTCCGGGAACCCTGGCTGAGCCAGGAGGATCCAGGGTTTCTGGAGGCTGGGCCTGCACACCGAGCCTTCACAGGCAGCAGGGACAGAGCTCCCTCTGGGCAAAGGCGGGTGGCTGGGCCGGGGGTGTTTGCTGGGACAGGCTGATGACCAGAATCTGGGGGCACTCCTTGCAGGTGGGAAAACAGGAGTTTATTACGGATATCTCTCTGAACCTACAGGAAGTGTTTTCAGCTCTCTCTCTCCGTCTCTCTCTCTCTCTCTCTCTCAGACGCACTTCTGCCCTTCACTGCAGGGACAGATCCTTCTTAACTCCAGCCACCCCAAAACTCTTGTGACCCCAACTCCAAGTTGATGCCCAGCTGGAGGTGTGGACCCCTTGAGTCGCACCTGTGGTGGTAGCAGGGGTGGGCAGGGACATCTCGGGAAACTGGGACAAGAGGTCATCCCGCAGGATCCCGGAAGCTGGGCGGAGGGAATTGCACCTGCGCTCTGCACGACGGAGAACCACTGCTGCCTTTGGGGTCGGGGTCGTTCCCGCGAGCGAGGCGGCCTGACCACCTCCAGGGGCTGCAGGGCCTTGTGCTTCTGCCTTCTCCGCGCGATGACCGGGCCACAGGGTCTGGAGGAGGGAAGTGGAGGTGTGGCCGCCTCCTGGCTCGGGCCTGCCTCTTCGCTCCAGGCCCTGTCAGGGGAATTCTGGGTCAGCCCCGCTGGCCCCAGCAGCAGCTCCCACGCTAACAGCTGGGGTGACCTCTCCTTGCAGCAGAGAACCTGGGATGAGCCAGTGCGGGGTGCACGGGTGTCCAGGAAGGAGGCCCCCCGCCATACAGGCTGTGCTCTGTCTCAGAAGAGCCTCAGACTCAACCTGGAACACGGGCTTTGAGGTCCCTGAAGCCGAGGGGGCTCACAGCCCCTGTGAACTGGGAGCCAAGGAGTTGGCCTCTCTCTCCCGCGCGGTCAGGAGCCCAGTCTGCGCCCAGCCCCCCGCCCCCTCGGCTCGGCCACGCCTCCCTACCGCGGCCACGCCATTGCACATGTGGGAGCCGGAGCTGCAAAGCATTGCTGCTTTGGAAACGCTATGGCCTCCAGCTTCCCAGGGAGAGCACAAGGCCCAGAGAAAACACTGACACTTGCAAGCCACATGTGGGAGCCGTTCCGAGGGGCCCTTCTCAGCTGTACCGCCCCTCCCTGAAGCTCCCGTCTGCGCTAGGGCCGGCTTAGGGAACCCCAGAAGACACAGCCGTGACTGCCGCCGGGGCAGCTGGTCGACCAGGATGCCCTCCCAGGGCGACACACGCCCGAGCCTGGAAGGGCCTGGCGCGCCTTTCCTCTCCAGTTCCATCCCATCAGCTGAGCACCTGACATCCTGTGCGTCATGGTCCTCCTGGCGTCCACACCTCCCATTGCCCTCCCCAGGTGTCCATCAGGCCGCGGGGCCTCCTGCGGAGACCCAGGGGTTGGGGGCGGAGAACAGCAGTGCCTTCCGCCCGTCCGGGCCCTCGCCCGGCGCAGGGAGCTGGGGCCCAAGTCAGGCAAAGTGATCATTTCTTTATTTCGTCTGCCAGGCCTGGCACTGCTTCCCACTTTACAGACAGGTCAGCTGGGGCCATGTCCCAGGAAGCAGTCTCCTGGGATTCTCCCCCAGTCTTCCGGTGTGAGGCCACGCTCCTGACCTCTCACATCTTTCTGCATCCGTGCTGGGTGCGCAGATGACATGCTTGGAGGTGGGGGACAGCACAGTTCAGTGAGACGGGACCCCAAAGTGCCCCCAGTGCCCGGTGCGGAGAAGGCGCCCAGGTGAGGCCAGCCAGGCCCCCAGCACTGGAGCCAGCAGCGCGCCATGTAGACCAAAGGGCCGGCCTGCTGCCGGTGGCTGGCCGGGGCTGCGGGTGGGCGTGCTGATTTGCGTGGACCGAAATGGAGACGCGCGGCAGTGAGGGAGTCGGGACGCGTGGAGGAGCACGGCAGAGCCCCCGCGGCTCCGCAGGGGCTGTTGGCAGGAAGCGGAGGCAGCTGCTGAGGGCCGGCGTCCTCCAGCGCCGGGCAGTTCCTGTGTAGAAGCCAGGGCGCGGATGTGGTTTCCAGCTCTCTGGAGGCCCCAGAAGACATGTGTCCTGGCCTGGTGCGGCTGATTCAGAGATAAGCCCTGGTCTGGAATGGGGTGGGGGCGGGGAAGGGCCCCCGCATAGACCCCCATTCCCCACACCGGCCCCCGGCTGTCTCCTCGAGTGTCCCTGCCCGGGGCCCCTCGTCTTCCCTGCCCCCCACCCCGCCTCCGTCCTGCTGCTGCCTCCCGCACGCGCAGCCGAGCCCCGGCGCCCTGAGTCTGTCCGAGGACGGCCGTCCTCCCTGCTCTCCCGCCCGCCATGAAGGCGCTGGCTGTGGTCATGAGGGGTCACTGCGATAGTCGTGGAAGAATTCAGCTGGAGGGACAGCCTCCTGCCCTGCCCGTCACGTCCATGGCCTGTGCCTGCCGTGGTCCTGTGTGCCCTCGTCTCGCCCGTGCCCAGCCCCCAGCTGTCTGGCCATCGGCTCGGCTCCCACCTGCCTCCTCTTCCCTCCGCACTGTGCTCCTCCCAAGTCTCGGACACACCTCACCATCGCCTCAAGTCTAGCCCCAGGCCACCGCCTGGCGCTCCACCATCAGCCCCTCGCCTCAGTGGCGGCGCCTCTGCAGCCTCTCAGACACAACCGTCCCTCCTCCACCTTGTCACCCCCGGGACCCCTCCTGGGGCCGTCTGCGTGGTCAGGGGCTGCCGGCCTCTCCTTGCACAGGCTCTGGGAGACAGGAGCCAGATCTGGAAGGCACCTCCGGGTGGTGGGACTGTCAACCCTTCCCTAGTGCGTCCTCAGCGGGACAGAGACCCCACGAAAACCCGAGGTGAGCCGGCGTGGAACGCAGCCCGGAGAGAGCTGCTCCCCGTGCGGGACCCACGGCAGGGCCTCAGGAGAGCGGGCCTCGGTGGGCAGGCGACTTGGAGGTGGAGGGACGGAGACCCGGGAAGGTGCGGGGCAGGCACGGGCTCCTCCAGGGCCCCGGAAATCTACCTCGGTGACAGTGAACTGCCCCCTCCCCCGGCCCTGGTCTCAGCTTCCCCCTCCCTGGGGAGTGAGCCCAGCCAGCCGATGGCGGCGACACTCTAGCAGCCACTCCGCTCAGAGCGCCTGGACCTGCATGTTGCGGGGGAAGCTGCATCTTTGTGCTGAGCTGCAGGCGGCCCCGGGTCACCCCGCATCCTCCTGTGGGTGGCATCCTGTCTCTCCCTGCAAACTCCAATGACACAATGTCTCAGATTGCAAATGGCCCCAGGGTAGTGGTCGGGGGGCGGCACAGAAACACAACACAGAAGATGAGGAGGCCGTGTGTGGCCGCCACGAGCACCTGGAGGCAGCGGGTGCCTGGCGCCGTCCCTGGCCCCCGCCCTTCACAGCCGTGACCGGGCAGCCGGGGATGTGGCGTGAGTGCGGGTAAAGCTCCGTCGCTTTGGGCTCGTTGAGGAGCTTCTCCTCGTTTAATACTGGCCTGCGAAGAAGGGCGATCAGAGACACGGTGGGACATTTTTAGGAGGGGAAACTGAGGCATGAGGGCGAAACAACTTCCCCAGCCTATAGGGAGCGAGTGGAGCACAGAACGAGAGCCCCTCTGGCCCGGGGCCTCTCCCACCCCGGGGGGCTGAGGCCGCGCCACGTGCACCGGCCGCTCCGCTTCCAGCATCCAGGCCGAGGAGGCTGCAAGGGCTCCTGGGTAAGAGGAATCTGGATGCAGCAGGCCACTGTGCAAGGCGCCTGGTCAAGCCATCGAGGGCTGTCTCCGGCTTGCGCTGGGGACACCGGTATTGCCCAGCGGACGCTGCACAGATAAGGAGAGGTTTGCGAAGCGGCTCAGTTGGTTGCACACATTCCAAGTTGACCAGCTCGCAGGCAGTGAAATCACTCGCTGAAGGGAGAAGTCGAAAAAAATCAGCCCTCCGTCCAGCTGCTGCACCTCAGCGATGGGGGCGGGGGGGAGGGGGGCGGAGCAGCTCTTTAGAGGATGTCTTGGGGGCGTTCCATGTTGATCGGCGGCACAGACGGCTCTTGGGGATGCTTTGGGCACAGGGGACCCGACGCCAGCTGCAGCATGTGTGGTGTGACTCTGGGCACGCACCCTCCTCCCTGAGAGCTGGTTCCCACATGCGGGAAGGCGCCATCCCCAAGAACTGATTTCAGGGGGTGCCGCCGGAAGGGTGCTCTTCAGAGAGAGCCTCATGGGTTCAGACGGCGGGCACCTCCTACCTCACCTCTGGGCAGCGAGGGTGTGGGGGTGTGTGGGTGATGTCGCAGGGAGACGAGGCCTCCACCCCAACCTCCTGCCCTCTCCCGAGCGCCATTTTATACCCTCGCTTCTTCCACGCCATGTACGACTGATGTAAGTATTTTAGTGACACCTCCTGCGGGTGAGAGGGCGGCGTGAACGTGTCCGGGCAGCCCTCCACCTCACTTCCTGCCTCGTTTCTCCATCCGAGAAAGGATGGGGTGGTGCAAGCCCCGTTTGCGGTCTCTCCACCCTCTGCTTCCCCGAGGGTCTGTCCACAGCCGTGTGGAAACACCGGGGCCGTGCTCCCGGGAACACGGAACGAGAAGGTCTGAGGAGCAGGGACAGCGCAGGCGGCGGGGGTGGGGGTGCCAGGGGAAGATGGGGGACTGGCCGGGGCGCTGCCAGGCTCTCAGCTGTGGGCACTCGGCAACCTCCCAGCACCGGCGCACCCGCAAGTCCCCACGAGCCCCTCTTCTGTTTGGTCTTAAGGTGCGTTGCACCCCCTGCAGTGGCCTCGTGAGGAGACATCATGGCCACGCTCAGCCTGTGCAGTGGGCACAGCACCACTGTGTCCCAAGGGAAGACACGAACACTCTTTCCTGCAGGTGCGCGTGAGCCCGCCCCCGTTTGGCTGTCCCACACTATTGGGCATCACGGTGGCCATCACTCTAGGTCTGGGGACAGCCCCTGCCCCAGCCTGAAACCTGCCCTTTGTCCGCCCTGGGCCCCCGAGCAAACACGGAAGTGTGCTCACCTGTACGACACCTGCCTGTCATTCAATAACGATCAAACCCGGAATGATATCCAAAAGTGGAACAACCCCTAACGTCGTATGCCTTTTAGAAGAGATGTCCCTGTGACCAAGACAAAGATCTGGCTTTGCGTATCGGCTTTTCCCCCTTTGGCAGGAAACCACCTTAAATTTCTCTCAAACCCTTTCTAAGATTCTGTGAAAATGCTTGAAAAATACTTTGTTCCCGAGAAATAGACACCATTGCAATTAGAGGACAGTTTCTTCAGAGGAATAAAAGACAAGTCAGGCTGTGCCAGTTGCCTATGGGTGAGGGACACCAGGGCTTGCTGGCGCGCTGGGCAGATTGCGGGGTCTCTTACAGAGGGCGGGGCTGCTGTCTTCCCTGGCAAGTCCCTTCTTGATGACAAAAGAGGACAGTTTCTGACCAAACAGGGCGGTCCTTTATTGCGGTTGTGGTCCCACTCCACCTGCCTCTGTCAGAAAGGACCGGTGGCGACACCTCAGCCGGCAGCAGGGAAGGCATGGACCACGAAGGAAGGGAAGGCGAAGGGGGCTGCCGGCGGCCTGGAGGCAGGAAGACGCCTCGCGTCAGAGGGACGAGACGGGCCGCCGAGCCAAGGGGCAGTGCCCTCTGTGATGGGGGCCTGGCGGGCTGGTCCCCCGTGCCAGTTAGGGGCCACCTGACACTCACCCTCTGTCGGCTGAATGTGGCTTTTGCCAGAAACCTCAGCCTGGGCTGTCCAAGGTCTTCGATGACGTCACAGGACCCTCCCCAGCTGACATCACTCTGATGTCACCCAGCTGATCTTTCAGTGGCATCTCAACCCATCCCCCTTTCACGGCTGTGCCCTCCCCGCCACTCCTGCCCCCGGGGGGTTCCCGCGGCTTCAGGCAGCGTCCCAAACCTGCGCCCGCCCGGGCTCGAGCCCCGCGGGCAAACTCCGGTCCCCGCCCCGTCCCTGGGCCATGCCTGGGCCTCACTCGCGTTTCGTTCTCCAGTCTCCCCGGGATGGAGTGATGTCTGTCTGCACCTCTGGGTTATGTCAGGACCCACCGAAACCCTGCGAGGCTCCCCCTTCCCAGGATAAACCGGGCGCCCCACCCCGCCTGGAGGCCCCAGCCGGCCCGCACCCTCCAGGCCCTGCTCCTCCTCCCACGTGGGAGCCCGTCCGCCTCCGGGCCTCCTCCGTGCTGCCCTGCTGGGGCGAATGGCGGGCTTCTTTCCCGTGGGTCTTCCTTGAAGGCACCTCCTCAGAGAGCGTTTCCTGACCACACCGAATGGCGCACTGCGCTGTCCCCTGGGTCCTTGGAAAGAAAACATCCTGGTTCACTTTGCCTCTGCCACTCCGCCTCCTCCGACAGCAAGCAGAGCTCCCTGTGGGGGGCTGGTCTGTGTCCCCAGGGGTTCCCCAGTGCTCAGATCCATGTCCCCAGGGTCCTCCCCAGTGCTCAGGCTGGCTGCATGTTCCGTGTGGGGACTGAGTTGATGTGAATGACTGAACGGTTCACTTTTCAAGTCGGCTTCCGCTGAGCACCCCTGGGCTCTGGGACATGCTTCTGCCACCCTGTGGTGTCCTTCCCACGGCTTTGTCCTCAGTCACGGCTGCGTGGGTGACACCGTGGCCGCCGCCACCTCAGAGTACCCAACCCCCCACGTCCTTCCTCCCCAGGCTCCAACTACGTCCCAGCCCCCTGCAGGCCAGGCCCTGAGACAGAGGGGTGACATGCAGGAACAGAAGCAAAAACATGAGTAGCCGTCCCCAAGCTGATCACGTGGTCCGAGGGCAGGTCAGGTGAGGGGGCACACAGGGTGGGGGGGCTGTGGGAATTTGAGGGTCCCTGGCTCAGACTTGGGTGTGGAACAGTGGGTGGGCCTCCAGCCCCTCCGTCTGGATCCACTTGTCTGCCCTGACGCCTGTCCCTCTCCAGGAGACATGTCCCAGTCCAGGCGACCCGTGTAAGGACAGACAGGCGCTGCGGTCCTGCCCTCCGGTTGCCACCCCCGTTGGCGAGGCAGCCCCGGCCTCCTCGCACGCTGTGCGCTGTGCCCCTGGGCGGCTTCCGGAATCGGCTGCTCCCCTGCCTGGAATAACCTCACCTTCCCCCCTGGCAGGCAAGTGTGAGTCACAGGTGACTTCAAACACAACCCAAATGTCACCCCCTCTTTGAACAGCCCCTGCCCCTCTTCCTGCCCCGCCCCCCAAGGCAGGATGGCACCCCCTCAGCTGGGTAGGGCCTGCCTGTGGGCAGCACCCGACAGGCCCAACCGGCACCAGGGTGGGGGCTGAGGGCCGCACCCCAGACCCGGGCCTAGCTCCACGCGCCGCCCATGGCGGCCTCGGCCCCCAAGCGCCACTGCAGGAGTGGAACCCGCACCGGAGAGTGGAGCCGGGCACCAGGTAAGCAGTGTGACGGCCCCGACCGAGAGCCATGGGCGGCGCCGGGAAGGTGGCAAGCCTCAGTTTCCTCCCTCACCCAGAGCTGGGCGGTGCGTGTCCGTGTGTCTGTGTGAGAGAGAGTGCGCGCGCGCGTGTGGGACCGGTCACTACTGCCACCTGCTGGCCGTTTACCCAACATGCAGGCTGGCCTCCTGCAGGTTGGCACCGTGGATAATCTCTCCCCAGTTTAGGGGAAGAAGTATCACTCCAGGGCGAGGGGAAGGGAATTCCTCCCCACGACTCTCTCCCCCACGCTCGCACCCCAGCCTGGACGGTCCCCGTGCACGTGAGAGCTCCCAGGGAGCACTAGCCCCTCCGACCTCTGCACTTAGAAACCTGGTCCCCTCCCTGCAGCCTCAGTCCCCTGGGCTCCCAGGTCAGAGCAGCCGGGTGGGGACAGGCAGGGTGGCCCGTCTGGCTCAGCTCCAGGCCACCAGCAGCACTCGGTCGCACACAGGCCAGTGTACAGATGCACATTAAAAACACCAGCCCCGCCCACGGACTGACGCTGTGTTACCCTTCCCCGTGACTCTGACAGAGCACCCACGGCCTCCTGGGACCCCTGTCTGCTTTCCGTCGTCGTGACCACGGTTCCAGGAAACACCGACTGCGTTCTTCCTCTCTGATGCTCCCAGCAATGGTCTGGGCCCTGAGAGGCGGGAATCTAGTGCCCCCGGGGAGCCAGGGCCCCACGGGCAGCCCGGCCGGCCGGTCGTCTGGAACGGCCGTGGCAGGAAGTCGCACCTCATCTCCTGTGCCCTGAGCAGGGACGTGTGTTTACCAGAAAACGCTGCTGACGCGGTTTCCCGCCCCATGCCCCAGTGCCTGTCTCAGTGACCGTGCCCAGGTGGCCTTCGCAGCCGTCTGTCTGATGATCCCAGCCTGGACTTGCTGCAGAGCCGCCGCACGCGGAGTGTGGGGAGCAACTGGCAAAACCCCCAGTAATGCTGGCATTGCTGCCTACCGCCGTGAGCCGAGTGGCCCCAAACAAAGAGCTCACAGTCGTCCGGGGGCTGCCCATTGCAACGAGGTTGTCACGGGGGCTGCTACCATCAGACGATGTTGAAGTGTCCCCTGCTAAGCAGGGGCAGGAGGGCTCTCCGTGGCGGGGCCGGCTTTTCTGGCTGGGAGGCGGGAGGGCGGCAGGAGGAAGCAGGGGCACATCTTATACCTTAACCTTACAGGTCACACCATCCAGCAACCGTTCCTGCCACGTGGGGGTCGGGCAGCGGGGACGACACCGGGATGGACGAGGACGGAGTCATTGGAGTCCCTCGAGGGGGCTGCCCACTCCAGGGTGCTAGCAGCCCACCGGGCATCAGTGATGTTGCCGTGACTCCTTCACAGGAGGCCAGGGTCAGCACTGATGTTGCAAAACACATCCCGGGAACCTGCCCACCTCTGTGCCCAGCGGTGCCCAGCCCTGTTGCGGCGTTGCACAGCCACCACGTACAGGCTTCCTGACAAGGTGCCCGTGTCTGTGGGAAATGAACACAGCAAGGGAGGGATCTGATCATTCAAGGGAAGGACATGTCACCTGACCTCATCCCACTCCTCAAATGACATGATACAAGATGTCCACACTTTTCTGCACGTCTGTGACAACTGAAAGGATGCCACATTTCCCAAAGGAAAATGGAGTCACCGGTTTAGCACTGACACTCTGGCAATTCCGTAATTGCCAGTCTTACCCACAGAGTGTCCCCTGCCCTGAGACAGGCCTTCCCTTCGTCAGTACGACACTAGCCCAGCCGTTCCACTTCCGCCGCCCACCCAGGTCCTCGTCCCGTGCACAGCTCTGTCCCCACTCTCTTGCCTTTGCAAGTAAATCTACTTGATAAAAACGGACACATCGCCAGTCCACATGTCGATCTTTGATCAAGGCTGTAGGAGACGCAGTCAGTCAAATGTAACCGTGAAGAGCAGAGAAAGAAAGAGCAAGAACAGCACAATGAAGGAGAACAGCCCTGGAAAACCCGTGGGTGGCCCTGTCCCTGCGTTACGGTCGGTCAGACCGCGTGCTCGCCACTCGTTGCTGGGGCGCTCAGCGCGCGAGAGGCCGCGGGTGTCCAGCCCGAGAGTCCTGCCCACGGAGGCCAGCAAACTGTGCCTGCCCAGGCGCCGGGAGACCAGAGTGACCACCGGGTACCGGGTCACGACAGCGGGACCCCTGCCGCCGAGGGTCTGCCCCCTGAGCATAGAGCCAGCATGCTCCGTATCCGGAAAGCTGTCAAGTGGCGAGCAGGCAACACGCCTCGTCGCCACCTGGCGTGGATGTGTGTGCTTTGCCTAGAATCTAAGACTGATTATAAATGAATTTCTGGTACGAAGACCTGTAACAGATCAACACTGTTCATGCAAGTATGGAGCTTCTGCATTTAAAAATACTGCACTGCGTTCAAACACACAGAGCATAGGTGCCCCATTTCACCCATTACGAAGTGCCCGGGTCAGTGGCGTCAGGTACGTTCACACAGACGTGCGACATCACCCCACCGTCTCCAGGACGTTTTTCGCTTTCCTGAAATGAAATTCTGTCTCCGCCGAATGGCCGCCCAGGCCCCGCCCCCAGCACGCAGCCACAGCATTCTCCACTGTGGTGGCAAATTCGGTTCTTCTCGGCACTTCCTGCGACGGAACCGTGCAGCTCCTGCCTGGTCATGCTGGTGTCTCTCACTCAGTCGCGTGTCCTCAAGGCTCACCCGTGGCGTAGACCGTGCGAATCCGAATTTCATTCCTTTCCATGGCTGAGAAGCGTTCCCTTGTGTGTGGGTCTCGTTTGTTTATCTATTTATTCTCAGGTGATGAACACGTGGGCTGTTTCTGCCCTTTGGTTACCGTGAATGGCGCTACTGGGAACATGGGCGTGCAGGTGTCTCTTTGAGGCTCGGTTTCCGGCTCCCTGGAGCACTGACCTGGAGGCGTGGCGCTCCTTGGCCATGTGATCCTTCCACGTTTAATGTTTTGAGAAACTACCAGGCTGTCCTCCACAGTGGCTGCACCATTTTGCATTTCCACCAGCAGTGAAAGGCTTCTCATTTCTCCACATCCTCGCCAACACTTGTTTTTGGGGTTTTTTTTGTTTTTGTTTTTGTTTGTTGTTGCTGTTTTTAAAGTATGAGTCGTTTTAATGGGTGTTGCCTTTCTTGATTGGACAGAGTGGGAACCAATAGGAACCAAGACTCAGCAAATAAACAACTCGTTCAAGGCCACGCTGCTAACAAGGGGCAGGTCTGGGAACTGAGCTCAGGTGGTCTGAGTTCAAAGCACAGTGTTGTCTTCAATTTTCTTTCCAGTTTAACAGGAGATGAGCGCGGACTCACGGGGCCCCTGCCACCTGAGGGACACTGCTTCCCTTGGGGTGCTGTGCTAGGCCCACGTTGGGGTGACGAGGGGAACACAAGGCACTTCTGTCAGCCGGCAGTGAGTCCGCAGTAGGTTCAGCCAAAAATGGATTGATAACCTGGAACGGGCCAAATCAGAATAGCTCCTGGCCTCTGGTGCGCATGCCGGGGGCCTGCGCGCGGATAATTTTGGAGGCCAACTGAAGATTTGAATTATGACTTGTCTCGGTGCTTCCTGCTTTCGGTTGAGCCTGGAAGTGGAAGCGCCAGGCTGTGCCAGGAAGTCTTCTCTCGTGGTTTTACTGGTCAGGGCTAATTTAGGAAGTGCTGGAAATCTTGTAGAAACCCCTTGGGAAATTTTTACCTTGTTTTCCTGCCTAAAAAGTTCCACTCAGTTACAAAACCTCAGAAATGACATCTGGCCTCCCTGCCGGCTTATCTGGGCTAAGTCTCCCTCTTTCCCCCTGGTGCAGTTCAGCGTCAGGCAGCCCGGTCAGGTGACATGGGCCGCTGGGGGCTGAGGACAGAGGCTCGTGGGGCACTCTGCTGGCTCTTGCGTGTCCTCCCACGCCCTGCCTACGCTGTCCTGGGAGGTGGGTGTCACTGTTTCCATCTCACCGCAGAAGACCTTGAGTCACGGCAGGTGAGTTATTTACCCCACACCGGCCCCCCGGTAAAGAGTCAGGTCAACAAACTGAAACGCATCTCATTTGAAAAACGATACTTTTTTCATTACCCCTCTCTGTTTCAGAAGCATCGGAAACAATTCCGCTCTCGAAGGGGGTCTGAGCTCTTACTACAGGAGGGGAAAGTGTGAGTTCCTTCATCAAACAGAAAACACAGATGTGGCCCTGAGTCCAAACTCGGGTCCCCACCCCCGGTCCGGTGTCCCCGTGAGTCCCTCCCTGTCTGCTCTGAGTGCTGGCACCTGCAGCCACACCTGTCCTCTCTGCTCCTGGACAGTCCTGCCAGCCCTGTGTCCCTCCCTCTCCTCATGCTGTCTGCTCATGTCCTCACCCTACTGGCCTTCCAAAGCCATGTCCAAAGGACCCATCGGGGAAGACACTGTCCTTCCTGCTTGTCAGGCCCCACAGCATGACACCGAGGTCATGTCCATGCACGTCGCCCTCCCCCCGTGAGCTGCCCGCCTGCCCTTTCCACCTAGAAGGGGCTATGCCCGCGACGTGCCCCGCGTGGCGACGGCGCCCGGAGGTCAGCAGAGCAGGGGATACTTGGACTAGCCGCCAAACCGTGAAAGGGTCACACGAGCCTATGGGGAGAGAAAATGGGATGGAATCGGAAAATGAGCCAGCAAAGTGGGCAGTGGGGACAGCTGCACTTGTGTCAGCAATACGACTAAAACGAAGAAAAGAAATTAAAAAAAAAAAACTCAAACATTTGGGTGGTTAAGATTTGAGGCTGGGCACAGGGAGGCAAACCGATGGAACAGAGACGAGGCGGGCCGCCTGGAAGTGAGGAGGGGCCCCCAGGTGAGATGGGGGTCCCAATGCAGGTAGCGTGGACACCCTGCCCATCTTTAAGAACTTGGCTTTGGTGTCCCTGCACGAAACTGAGAGCAAACAGGAAAGCATGTGCGGATGCTCTTTGACTTACGACGGGGCCGCGACATGATACGTCCGTCTTCAGTCGAGAAACCTGTGAGCTGAAAATGCATTGAATACACCTAACCTACCAGGCATCATAGCTCCCCTGGTCGACCTTGACCGTGCTCAGAATGCTCCCCTTCGCCCCCAGCTGGGCACAGCCAAGTCGCACAGAACCTACTTCATGATCAAGTGCCGACTCTCCCGTGCAGGAACCTATGGAGTACCAGGCTGGGAGTGAACGCGGGATGTCTGCCTGGGGGCTCACCATCGACGTACACACTCGCGCGCAGTCTGGCCTGAGGCGTGCTTGACATCGCACCACCGCTAACGGGGGATGACTCGGTGCCGCGGGGACAGGGGTGGCGATGTCGCTGTGTTCCGGCAGGGCCCGGGTGGAAGGCTTGGCTGTCGGCCCCGATGGGGCAGCAGGCGTGGCTGCATGCTGCTCTCCCACCAGGGTAACGTCGGGAAATCTAAAGTCGAACCACCACCCGTCTGCGTCACCCCACATGCCAGCCTCACGTCAGCCGCTGCTCACTCCTTTGTGGCACGAATCCCTTGAGTGCCGACCACGCTCGGCAGCCCAGGCGGGCACCTGCCCTCCTAGAAGAGACAGTGGAGCAAAGAGGACTCGAAATTAAGACCGTTGTCTCTCCACTTGACACCTAGTGTGAAAAGATCCCAGGCAGTCAACTGACTGGAACGAACAGATGAATCGTTTACCCTGGACAGTTGGGCCCTACAGACCTAGTTTTACTGGGGGCAACACTGTAGCCCCATTTGCTCGTGGGGACTCATGGAAAGCAGAAGACTGAGAGATAAAATTCCAGCTTGTTTATTTCCTCCTTAAAACCGATTTTAATAATGAAGAGCCATGTTTCATGGCAGACTCGTGTCATTCTATTCCTTTGGAAAAATAAAGAGGGGACATCTTTTAATTACTCATGGGACACTCTCTGTTATGACGGTACCAGAGACACCGGCCTCTTGTCTTCTCATTCTGAGATTCAAACATATTCTCAGGTATTTGGAAATTACATGCGCAATTTTCATATGTAATTTCCGTATCCAGCAGCACTTTGAGCGAAAAAAACAAGTGAGAGTCAAAACATCCCTTTTCTCTGGGAAATGAGGCACCGAGACCGGCAGCAAGTCCCTCGGTGAGTCACGGCTCATCTCCACCCTCCCACCCAGCAGGGCACGAGGCCCGGGGCCCCGCGGAGGGTGGCGGTGACTCAGAGCGCCTCTGGCCGGGTCGCCACCAGGGGATGCTTGGCAGTGTGACCGGCCCCAGCCTGGCCGTGGGAGCCTCCCCGGCACACCCTCCAGGGACCTGCGTTTCCTGTTACCTGGTACCCCGGCCTTTGGCTTCTCTTGTGCTCACAGAGCATAGCGCACAGGCCTGGTCATCTCCCTGTGTGAGGGGATGACCAGGTCATTTTTGAGCGGGGATTAGCTCCTGGAGGTGGATGCCAGTCTTGGCGGGATTAGGTTCTCCCTCTTCTCTCGGGGGCAACATAATGCGATGAGCTTTTCGGTGGCAGAGCATTTGGTAACCGTGAGTGAAATCCATGATCCCGGAGGGCTGCAGGGGACAGCGATGATGACAGAAAATCACCCGTCCCCCTACTCTGCGCTGTGGAAGGGGGCGGAGGTGGGATGGAGCTGGGGGACGTCCTGAGGGGGAAGAAAGGGACCAGCCTCGAAGCAGCCCTGTGGGACCAGGGAGAGAGCTGTGGGCGGCGAGGCCGGCCAGGGCCAGGGGCTGGGGGGGCCGACACCTGCTGGAAGCTTCCTTTCTACGCCGTAATCATCTTACGCCGGCCTTGAGCTAGAGGACTGTCACCAGAAATGACAACCTGAAGTTGAGCTGAGCTTTGAAGCTGAACAGGATAAGCTTGGGGGGCGATCTCACTGAGAGCAGACTGGAGACTTCCGGGCAGCCAGAGGGGTGACCACGCTGACAGTCCTGTCGGGACGGGTCTGAGGGCTGCAAAGGCTGTCCCCGGTGGGCCGGGCCTCCACGGCATTTGCTCAGAGGCTGGTGAAGCGGGGGGGGAGGGGCTTGGGGAGCCAGTTACACATGTATTCTCACCATTTTTGTGCCGTTCTAGAGGAAATGTGTTATAGGTCAGATGTCAAGATGTCCTAAGTCAAAGGCCTATTCATGTATCATGTGAGCTCAGGCACGTGCCGTGAGGGCCGACGTGGACCGGACCAGCACGGGTGCCTGAGGGGTGCCCTGAGAGCGGAGAGACGGGAAATAGGTGGCCAAAGACCGCTGCGGAAAGGACAGGGTCGCCCCAGAACACTGGAGGCGGGCTGGGCTTGGAACAAACCCCGCCCTCGGTAAACGTCAGTGGTATGGCCTCTGCAAACTGGCACTGCCCCCGAAGTGCGCCACCCAGGCCCGCTGTAGAAGCGGGGTCTCCACGCCTTCCCTGGGTGCAGTGGCTGGTGTTATGTGTCGGCCGGTGACACTACGGTGGCCCGGTTTCGGTCAAGCACTACAGTGGGTTCTGGATGTTACCACTGCTGCGGTGGGGGGCGGGGTGTGTAGGGCAGAATGCCCCCCACGTGTGGGTGGGCCTCCCCTGAGCGGTGGAGGGTCTTAAGACCAAAGACCTCTAGAGAGTCCCCTGAGGAGGAGGGGTCTGCACCTGAGCTGTGCTGTCAGCCCGCCCTGCTGCCGGCCCGCGGGCTCTGCCTGGGCCAGCCCCCACGTTTGCATGAGCCAAATCCTTAAAATTAAGCACTGTACACACGCACGCCCTACGGGTTCTGTTCTTCCGGGGACCCTGGCTGCTACACCCCACATCTGTTACTCTCCCAGGCCCCCCTCTCGGACGTTTGACCTTAAACGGCCCCGCCCTAGGGTTTCTGAGCCCTGAGGGCGGGATGGGGCCGCGGAGGGAGAGAGCCACGGCCTTCGCGAGGGGAGGGGTGAGGGGCTGGGCTTCCACCTGGGATGGGGGGTCGGCCACACGGAGCCGGAAGCCCGCTCAGCAGGCGGGCGAGGGCCGCACCGGCCCTGACGCCAGGTCAGCTGCCCATGCCGGGGCGCGGGGGCCATCCTGGGAGCGGTGGCTGCACCCGGGGCTGAGGAAGAGAGGAGTGCACACCGGGCGCATGGTGCCCCGTGCCAGTGCCCGGAACAGCCAGGAACACCGCCAAAGGGATGGCAACACTCGGACTGGGCAGAGCTGGTGTCCAGTCAAAAGTGACGACAGGCATGGAGGGTGGGCTCCGTGTCCATTCTCCATCCTTCTGCCTGGACCGAGGGCATGAGACGGCCCGTGGACCAGGTCACCCTCAGTGGGGAAATCCAAAGCCTTCTTGCTGATAATAAGAAAAAGAAATGACTTAATTCGTGCCCCAAGTGAATAAAAGAGACCAGGTACAGATACCCCCCCCCCCAAAGTTTCTTTTAGTCCAAGCTGTCCAAGCGGCTGTGCTTCTTCAGACACAGCTAAGGGACCACCGTCACTCAGCGTCTGCGGAGAGGGGGATGGGAAGCCAGTGTCCTTCCACTTGCTGTGTCCCGTGAAGGGATTACCTGTGGGGGCCCCAGGGGCACCCCTTCCCCGCCCAGCGCCGTGACCTGGCAGCAAGAAATCGGGTCTCCGCCTCCGGGCTCCTGCGCGGTGGGCCGCACTCTCTGCAGGCCGGGTAAAGGAGACGCGGCCCCCGGGCCCTTCGTCCTGTGCCTGCTGCGTCCTTCTGTCCCTCTCCTAGCAGCCCTGCCCTTCCCATCCCCAAGGAGGCCAGTCTGAAAGTCAGGCCCTGGGCTGACGATCACGGCTTTTATTGTCTGAAATCTAAGCAAAATAATATCATTTCATGGGCTCTGCTGTTTTCTTGGAAAGGATGCGCGAGGCTCAATGAGACGCGACGCGCGGCCGCTCCCGCCGCCTCCCATTACCGCTTGGGGAGAGTCTGTCAAATCACATTTGTGGTTAGACAGGCCCACACGGCAGCGCGGGGGTCACCCGCCCGGAACTGTGCTGGAAATGGGAAACGCGGGGCCAAGAGAGTAAAGTAATGCAGGGTCAATTCAGGCTCCGGGGGAGAGAGGAGAAGAGGCGGAATTGGAAAGATTGTTAAAAGCAACCAGAATTCTTTTCATTAGCCATCCAGGGAGAAGGAGTGGGTGCAGAAAAGGTCTCTCATCAATATTTGGAGAAAGTCTCCTCATGGGCACACAGTGACAGCTCACAGTGGTGACTCCTCCTCGTCACCTCTACCGTCTGCAGGGCACAGCCCTGCCCCCACCATCCAGGGCCAGTGGCACTGCGTGGGCACTGATGTTGTCATTGTCCCCCTTTCCCGGGTGGGACCGCGAGTCCTGGGAGCTCAGGTGACCGGCCCAGGTCTGCCCAGCAGGCACCAATGGAATGGTGTGAAGCCCACAGCCTCTAATGGCTATGCGCTGCCGTTCCCGTCCCTCTGTCTCCGAGGTGGACAGAGGGACGGGACCGTCTTGGCCACACTCTGGTCCTTCCTGAGCCTGTCTCCTCAGCGAGGCCTTGGGGGGCTCCATGGAGCCCTGGTCACACTGAGCTCGGGCTGTGCCGTGGATGGGGGCTGCCAGTCCGGGTTGGGAGACAGCCCCCGACTCCCAGAGCTAGTATCTTTGCTGAGGGCAGCATGTGGGGGGCAAGGACGGGCGTGCAGGATGTGGTCTGGGGTCAGGAGTGGGGAACAGCGACCAGAGAGGGAGGAAAGTCCCTGCTGGGATCTGGGTTCCAGCCGTTGGGGCTCGTGGAGGGCCCTTGGCACCACCTCAGAATTGCCTGCTGGGGCCGCAGACAGGGGTGTTTGTCCCCTGGCTCTGTCCCCTGGAGCAAGGGGTGCCTCCTGGGGCTCTTACCCCCTCACACCCCCTGTTGGGCCCAGACAGAGCCCTGTGCATCTGAGGAGGATGAGCAGGAAGAGGGGGACAGAAGAAGCCAGAGCTGACTTGTCACCCGTCAGGGGGACCTGCGCTCAGCCAGGGAACCCTCTCCTGTGGGGTGCGGCTTCCTCCTGACTAGAGGAAGGGCACAGGCAACAAGATCTCCAGGTCCAACCAGGACCCGTGATCGCATTTGTCAGGGCTTCACGGTGTCGAAGGCGCTTTCATCTGATCCTCCCTGCGCCCCATGGGTCAGTCCTGGCTGAGAGCCCCTCACCGGGGAGGGAACCGAGCGCCACAGTTCCAGGGCTCTTCCCTCCCTCTGCTAACCTCCCTGGCTCCCCGCCGTCTCGCACCCAGGTGGGCACTCCCTCAGGTGTTGACCCAGACACGGGGACCCTTCGCAAATGTCAGCTGAGCATGGCCGTGGGTGGGCGTAGGGGAGGGACAGTCTCGGCGGGCTAGGTCCTTCTTGGTTTTCACTTTGCACCTTGACTGAATGGTGCCATGTTAACGTCATCGCAAAACAAGCGGAGCTGTGCCCTGTTTCCCAGACGTCCTGCCCCTCCGTGCCAGTGTCCCCCCCGGGGCGTGGAGGCAGAGGTGAGGCGTCGGGCCGAGCCGTGCAGACAGAACCACCTGTTCCCTGTGTTTCCTCAGGAGGGGAACAGGCGTCCACGTGGGTCTGAACCGTCGATGAACTGGCTGGTGGCCTGAAAGGGTCGAGAGTTCACTTGGACAGGCATCTGTTGTCAGGGCGCCAGTTTGCCGGACGAAGGGTGACAGAGGCAGCAGGGCCAGGCTGATGTGGCTCGCGGTGCCGATGCCCGAGCAGGGGTGGGCCCGTGCGCCCACGTCGGGGGAGCACAGCGGGGCTGGACGGGCAGGTGGGGACTGAGCCCAGGCGCACTCTGCTTGCTTGCGGCCCAGAGCCCCCGGGTTGGAGCCAGAGGGTCTCTGATGGTCCCTGGGCTGACAGACCCGTGACCATGTAGACCCCTCCTCCCAGGCGTTAGGGACCCTGAGCCTCCACAGGGCAGAAGGGACGCGGCCCCTCCCGCTCCCGTCCGCCTCCAGGACGCCGTGGTCCTCACGGCCGCCGCACTTCCAGTCAGACTGCGGGGTTTCGCCGGCGAGGGTCCCAGTCCCTCTCACACAAGAGAGCGTGGGTGTGGGTATGAGTATTGTTGGTAGGAATCTTTAGAACGGAATAAAAAACTGTTTTTAAACCTCTCCTTTCGAAGTCGCGGCATTTGAATAATTTTTGAGCAAGTAAACAGAATTTGGTGAGGCTAGTTTAAAGGCTCATTGATACAATTTCAGTTTCAAGTGGAAACATTACTTTTGATGCGTTGTCATTCATCTTAATGGGTGTTAATGTTGAAACGTAATTGAGACTCTGAATGAGAACGTCGTTAACCCCGTTCTTGCTGATCGACACCCAGCGAACTTCAAACGCACATGCCCGTCCGGTGCATCAAGAAGCCCGTCTGGTGCCTCCAAGCCTGGGAGTCTCTGGCAGGAGACGGGGCCTTCCTGACACTCTGGCATTAACCTTTGGAGGCTGAGGAATAAACGAGATAAAAAGGCAAGTGCCTACCTAGCCCTGTGCCTGAGATACAGTCAGCGTTCAATAAAGAGCTTCCGCTTCCTAAGCAGATTGTAATTTCGCAGCTGCTGTCCAGAGGTCGTATTGATTTCCTTCCCCCGGCTTCTTGGAGATTCCTGCTGGATCTAGAATGCACACTACGCTGTCTGAAGTGTTTTAAAATACACGTGAATCTCCACAGGCGGCAGCTGCTGACTTTCCGGTGAATGGCAGGAGCCCCGCAAAGCCCCCTTGAGGCAGGAGAGCCCTGACCCTCCCAGCAGCCCCAGACAGGGGCCGCGATTTTGCCCTTTTATCTGCAAGGACCCTGAGGCTGGAAGGGGTTAGGTCCCCAGGCTCAGAGGTGGTGCCTAGGAAGCGGCAGACCTGGAATTTCACCTGCTGGGGTGGCCCACGCCCTGGATGCTCACATTATGGGGAGCCTGGAGGGACCCCGGGGACAGCCGGTCATCGCTGTTTCTGGTCACAGTGCCTGATGTTCGTGGTTTTCGGAAGAGAAAAGAGAATGTGGCTGGGTTGGCTCTGTCATGTAACCACTGTCCCACTCACTTCCCTTGGCCTCAGTGCACCCCCGCTCCCCGCCCCCCACCGAGGAGCCCGAAGCCCACCGCAGTGACCAGTTCCCTGAACCGGCGCCTCGAGGCGCTTCCTCCCGGCCACCTGGGGCCTGCCGGGTTCCCCTCTGCCACCCACTCCAGGGCAAACGGTCTCAGGCATTTCTGGGAACCAAAGCATTTGGGCCGACCTTTCCTTGACAGTGCCTTTTAAGGCCTCTGCTGACAGCAGTGCCCACAGAGAGTGGACCCCCAAAACTCTCCCCCAGGGTCTTCTCATCTTGGCCCGTGGAAGCAGGAAAGGCTTTCAAAGCTGCCCAGCGTCCACTGGCCAAGTGCCGCTTCCACGGGCCGATGTGCCAGCGCGTACGCACAGCACCAGCTCCGGGCACCTGCCTGTGGGAAGACCCGGCCTCTGGCATGAATGAGCTGCCCCGAGTTTGGAGCAGAGACACAGCTACAAGCAACACTGCAGTGCAGGATCATCCCTGTGATCGCAATGTTTTGTTCTCATTGAGCACCATGTGTTTGGTATTGACAAGTCTGGTCCCTGTCCATCCTCACTGTGAACTCCATGCAGTAGGTGCTATGACTCTTCCACCTTCCATGAAGGGGACACTGAGGCTGAGAGAGGTAAAATGACTTCCTTAAGATGCTCTGGCCAACAGGTGATAGGGTCACAGTGTACGTCTCAGTAGTGTGACTGCAGAGTGGAAGTTGTCACCCAGTGCCCCTCACGGCCCCATGTAGATCCAGGACAGACCGCCAGTGCAAAGGGAAAACCACGGAAGGCTGCCTGGAGGAGGTGGCATTTGGTTAGAATCTTAAAGCTTGTGTAAGAATTGGCCACGGGAACAAGAAGAGATGAAAATTCCCAGCTGAAGAAAGAGAATGCACCAATGCCTGGGGTCAAGGTCATCTGGCATTTTGGGAACCTCCTGCAGTGTTACTCAAGTGAACTTCTTGGTGAGGGGTGTGGCAGTCAGGCAGGGCGAGAAGGGGAAGTGGAGCTCGGGGTTGGGTCACAGAGGCCTGCAGGCTATGCAAAGCTGGAGACTTGGTCCTGCTCGTGGGGGCAGCCCTTGGAGAGGGTGGAGACCCCCAACGTGGGGTGATCCAGTGTGTGGGTCAGGGAGCTCTCCATGGCTGCCTGTGGGGCTGGAGCAGGGTGGGCTACTGAGAGGGGGGCAGTGGGTGTGGGGACTGATCCCGTGGCCCCCCCGATGGCCCAGGTGAGGCAGGACAGGGGCATGAGGGCGGTGGTCACCGAGCAGAGGGGGTGGCCTTGCAAGGCCCGGTGAATAAGTGCACGTGTCCATGGTGGGGGCTGATCCCCGAGGCTCCTGCTCTAAAGGATGAGCAAGAGCCACTGATGCGTCAGCCAGAAAAAGTACTTCAACTGAGATGTTTGTCAGCAGACCTCAGAGACAGGGAGAGTTCAAATCCACCTCCCAGGGGTGGCCTGAGCGGTGGCAAGGCCCGCGGTGGCCAGAGGTGAGGGCAGACCCCCCAGCCTTGGTGACAGTGGGACTCGGCGAAGGGCACCATTGCTCTGGTCTCTCTCTGGCTCCGAGTGGGGGCAAACACCTGCAGTGCCACATGCCGCCAGGACAGACACACACACGTCGCCAGGAAGTGCACAGGGCCACCCGGGGCCGCACCTGGCAGAGGATTTGGTGGACGCTGCCAAGTGTCCTCCAAGACGGCAAGCAGCCTCCCCTCCAGAAAAGGGCGGATGACCTTAAAACACAGAGATAAACGGTCTGTGTCTTAACGAGTGAAAAAGATTGAGATTCACAGCACATGGAAATAACTTCTGACTGTAAAGTACAAGCCCATTTCCAGAATGAACCCTCCACAATTTAGAAGGAAGTTCATCTGCAGCAGGGGATCTCAGTGTTTCTGGGTCACGCGTCGCGGCTCCGCTGGGGGACCAGGGTGTCATCTCTCTGGAGGCAGTGCCCATTGAGTGTCCACACCCAGGGCCTGGCTGGGCTGAGGCCTGGCTGTGAGGCCAACGCAGCCAGGTTGATGGGCTGGGCATCTGGCACAATGCACGTGCGGCTACCTGGGGTCCGTGCCCCGGGCCAGCCCGACATCTATTAGAGGTGTTCCTTCGGACAAAAATACCGAAGTGTGTGAGTCTCGGATTCCTCAGAAATTTTGGCAAGTACATTTGTTCCAGACCTCACCTCCTCAGCTTCCGATTCTGAGAGCAGGCTGAGCTCTCAGAATGTTCCACGGGTCGTAGGTTGAGCAACGAGGATTGAAAACCGATCAACGGGAAACCCCAAAGCGATCATCTTTGCCCCGCCACTCGTCCCTTCCTTCGTCACTCACTCCTCCAGCCCCTGCTTTCCCAGCACCCACCACACACCAGGGTCCGTGCTGGGTGCTAGCACTGCCGTGACGGAGCGGGCAGGACACGTGGCCTCCTGGGACTTAATGTGCGACGTAGCTGTCAGTCAACAAGCCCCAGCAGAGAAGGAAATGCTGTCGTGACAAGCCAGGGATGGCCCCTGGTTATCAATCAACTGCTGGAAGCTTCCTGGGGTCTCCTTAGCTCCTAAATTCCTAAAAAAAGTTGCTGGCAATTTTGGTCTTAGAGATAGTTTCACTGTGCTACCCCCAGGTCACTTTGGCGGGCGTCTTCTGTGTCATCATGGGACATCTCAGAAGGCACAGGGCGGGGGAGCCTTGGTGGTGCCCCCCAGCTCAGGTCCTCCTACTGCCGGTGGGGCTCGAAAAGGAGCCCCCTGCTCCGAGGTTCCGCTGCTCAGCCATGCAGAGCTGAGCCTCCCAGATGATCAGGGGCCCCGGTCACACCAGTCAGACCTGAGAGAAACCTGGCCGTGACACGGTTAACCTGGACGGCCCCGCGCTGCATTTCCATGGGGCAGAAGTGAGGAGCCCACAACCTGGGAAGAGCCTGCCCCGTGGAAAGAGGAAGCTCTGGCCGTGCCTGTGTGGTCAGGGTGGGAGACCAACGTGGGGGGCTGGGAGAGGCGCAGCCAGGACACGTGGGATTCAGCCATATTTTCAACAAAAACTAAACCGATTTGAGAGCCTAGAGGTTTTAATGCAGGTTCCTGCGGCCCATGTGTCTCTGGGGATACCAGCAGATGATGTTACACTAGATGAGTTTTTACCTGTGTCCCTCATGGCCCCAGCATCCGTGGTGCCTCGCACGGCGTCCGGGATACAGCAGGTGTCCGCAGGTGTTTCTGAGTAACTGCCTGGCGGACCGATGAATCTTGGCTAAGAGTGTGAGTAAAGGAAGCCACACCAGTTGCCACAGTGCCCGTGGCGGAGATGGAGCCAGGCTTGGAAGGGCGGCCCAGGTCTCCTTTCTGTAGTCTAGTATTTGAGAATGTGGACCCCAGTGCCAGCCATCCCGGGTTCAAACCCTGGCGCGGCCACTGGCCGTTACAGGTGCCGAGCAGGGTTGCTAAGCTCTGTGCATGGTTTTTCCAGCTGTTGGTCCAGTTCATCAAACCTGCCGGTCGCGGCAGCTCTGCAGCCACACCCCAGGGTGGTACTAGGGTAAGAGTGTCCTGTGCACGTGCGGGTGTGTGTGTGAGCGTGCGAGGACAAGAGTGCACACCTATGCACGTGTGTATGAGTGCATGTGCAGTGAGTCGATTCAGGATGGGTACAACACAGCTTTCTGGCCACAGTATCGGGTCTCTGGGACACGGGCTGTCATGGCTGCGGGGACGGACACTCTGTGCGCTTGGACACTGACGTCACCCGAGCCGGGATGGTCTCAAGGGTGAGCCGTGCAGCTGTAGCCACCTCCGAGAGTGGCCGTAAAGGCTGCGGCTGCACGTGGGACGTGCCTCCTCCATCAGGCCCTGGCCCTGGACCATTTCAGGCCCCAACCACCTAGTTACAGTTTTGTGACCCCTACATGTTTGCTTCCTTTTTTGTCCCTTGCAGCTTAAAAAATAAACACATACACTACAAGTCTGTTGTCAAATAAAATCGAATTTCAGGTTTCAAGTGATCAAGAGGTGTCTTTTCTGGAGGGACAGGGGACATCATTCTCATATCTAATAACTACAGTTTTTAAAATCTTGGCATTTCTTTTCCCTGTCTGTGGAATGGCTCTAAGTGACCTCAGTGTTTCTGATGAAATGTCATATTTTTGCCAGGAATCGGTGCACCCAGAACCCAAGTATCTGCGCCACAGATGCAGGGAGGGACGAGGCAGACGGCAGGGTGGCACCTTCCTCAAGCCCCCTTGGGCAGGACCACCACAGAGGTCAGCTCGACCCCAGCTTCCTCAGCTGAGGGACAGGGGGATTTTCGGTTGGGACCCTTGGGCAATCCCCCAGCTGTTACCCAAACAGTCACAGGGCCTGCTGCGGACGTGGGGACGGAGGGCGTCGCTGAGAGTCTCCTGAGAGGAAATGTGACCGGCAGAGGTGCTGGATAAGGGAACTTCTGGGCTAGCTTTGTCCAGAAATTTCCTGTTGGGTGTTTCACTTCACGTTTAGGATGGGATTGAGGAACTCTTGGGAATCTAACTCACAAGGGGCGAGGCTCAGTGAAAAGAAGTTTTGCAGCCAGGTCTGTCCCAAGGCCCCAGAGACACTCGGCTTCACACCGTGGGGGCGGAGGGGCCCCGGCTTCTAAGAGGGGGAGGCTTGCTCGCCTGTGTCTTTGTGTCTTGACTTTCTGGTGGTCCTGAGTCTGCACTTGGCTTTGTCTTCTTTTTTTTTCTCCAGGTCTTAGAAAGAAAGAGAGAGAGAGAAACGGGAAGTGCTTGCAGTGGTGCATCTCTGGGAGCGCGTTTTTGGCTCTGCAAACTGCGCCGAAGACACAGGGCTGCTGTGTCCCCATCCCCGTCCCCATGCCCGAAGGTTTCCCCATTTCCCCTGAGCCTCACACCAGAACCTCAGCCAGCCGATCAAGCAAAGTGAAAATGCAGGCGGCCCAGCTCACAGAACACTCGTATGAAAGCGCGCGTTACAGCGCCGGCACAGGGAAGATGACGCGTCCTTCTTCCTTGGGGGCAGCTCAGCCTGGCCGTGGGCTTCCCAGGGCAGACCTGGGGAGCCGGGACAGGAAGGGGCTGCAGGGCTGTCTTCTCGTTTCATGGATCCTTAAGCCGTACTTAAAGCAGATTCAGGATTTCAGACACAGCCGGCGCGCTGGTAATCATTTCAAACACTTAAAAAAGCTAGTTAATGATGTTCAACATAAGTAATCATGTTAAATAGTAAAATTTAATTTCTTAAAAACTTAAATCCTCATATCTTCTGGAATGCATTGTTCTGTAGGATGTCTGAGTAAATTAAATTCTCTCCCGCACACTAAAGCATCAATTTCCTTATGGTAATTATCTGCTAGATTGGATCTGTCAGAGGCAGGGAAGCAACCCTGACATTATACCCTCTTTACAAAAAATGATTACAAAAAATTAAGACGAATGAGTAAAATTACGGCGGCGGCCGGTAAGCCCGCGCAGAGCCCCACGGGTCACCCGGCGCGGGGCGCCGCTGTGCGGGCTAAGCTTTTAATGACTGGCCGCATAATCAGGCGGGTCCATTACCGACTGGCAGGAGTCACCGATCACAGAGATAACGGCGGAAAGTGATTTTCCACCGAGTAGAAGCAATTTATTAAACACAAAACGCATTTCTAGCAGAAGTGCCTGGGCAGAGGGGGACCTGGTGAAGTTGGCAGCGTTCTTTCCTGGGGTGTTCGGCAAACATGGTGATGCTTGGGGTCCCCCAGGTGCTTTGTCTTGGCCTCGGGGCTCCCTCAGGGGCTGCATGTGGCTGTTCTGAGGTTGCAGTTAACCAGGATCTGCAAGAGCAGGCTGGCTTCCTGGTGTCCCCACATCAGACTGTCCTCATATCTGGGCTATGTCCTCAGAAGCTCTTTGGGACAGAGAGAGCCTTTGGTTCTGGGCTGGACTCCTGCCGACCGCACTGAGGCGGGCCACGGGGTCCGTCTGCCAGCGTTAAACCCAGCCACGCGTGAGCGCGGTCGGGGGATAATCGCCCGGCTGTCTTGGCCAGCCCATTAGAGTAATTAACTCTAGGGCTAAAGAAGAAGCAGACTCCCCGTGGACTCCTGAGGACAGCTGCCCCATCCCTGGGCAGTGTAAACACTGCAGGCTTCGGCGTTCAGGGCCCCAGAGTGGCTACCCCCCCGGCCCCCTCCTGCCTCCCCACACGACTCTCCAGCCCTGACGGCACCTCTGTCTGGGTTTCTCCTCGGGCCTGCCTGCAAGGACCCCTCACCAAGGGGCCCAGAGCACCGCCTGCTCTCCCAGGAAGAGCAGGCCTCCATTCCTCTTGGAGCATCTTGGTGGCACTCCCACCTCAGGCCTGGCCTCCCCTTCGGGGTCTATTTCTGCCCCTGGTGCAAGCTGTGGCCTGGAGGACCCAGCCCTGCTGGAGCGACCCCCACCCGGGCACGGTGTTAGCTGAGTCACCCAACCAGACGGCGGGGTGCCCTCGGGTCTGTGTGAAAGCCCGGGACGTGCCCGGGAGAGAAAAGGAAGGTGGAGGATGTTCATGAAGCCAGCCCCAGGGCGCTCACTCCCACGGACGCAGGCCTGGGGCAGCCCCTTCTTAGCCAATGGAACAACCGCGTAGAGTAGGACGCTGCTTTCTCCTCTGGCTTAGGTAAAATCTGAACTGTAGGGCATTTTCAAAATAAGAGTGCCCGGTGGCATAGGGTCTGCACTGACTGGCAGCCTGAGCACCCACGGCCCCAGTGGCTGGAGCAGATGCATGGAGAGTGGGGGTTTGAGGGAAGCCCACCGCCCCCAGGGAGTCGTCCCTCCCTGCCTCCAGTCACCATGCAGACATCTGCACAGGCCTGCCCGGTGCCTGGCCAGGTCCAGGACTGGGCAGAAACCATGGTGACTAACGCGGCTGCAGCCTCGCCGCCACCAGGTGACCGCCGCATCACACACGAGACCTGGTGAAGCGGCGCCAGAGGCCCCAGGAGTCCGGAACTGAGGTGAGCGCTGTGGTGAGAGGAAAGGCGGGCTCCACGCGGGGTGGACGGGGCTCCAGCCGCGCGCTCCGGCACCCGGGGCGCGGCATCAGGGCTGCGGGGCAGGTGGCCGGGGCGAGGCCGCAGGGCCTGTTTGGCAGGACAGCCCCGGGCGCGGGGCAAGGTAGGCAGAGCGGCTGGCCGCATGGACAGCCCTGCAGCCCCCGGGGGGCCGGGGCTGCCCGAGAGGCCCACTCACTTTCATGTAGAAATAGCTATCATAGCGGGTGAGTGTCTCTAGTGCGCCAGGGGCGTGGCTGTGCTCCCCTTCAGTGTCCTCGACCACCCAGCACTTTCCTAAGGGGAAGGCGAGGGGCGGCGACAGAGGTCCTTTGCCACAAATCCAGGTGAGCGCCGAGGCCCGCTCGGGGGACGCTGGCTCTGACGTGGGCCCGGCCCGGCAGCTGCCAGGGGTACCCAAGGGAGTTTAGAAAGTAAATCAGGAAAATGAGAACTAACCCAAGAATGAATGAAAACCGTGGCCCCTCGCTCAGGGGCCCGGTCCCAGCAGGGGTGCGGCGGAAAATGAGGGCCCGCCACGCGGCGGACCGTCTGCCCCCGGCCCCGGGGCAGCTGCTGGGCTGCCGGCCTCCACCCCGCCCCACCACCTTCTCCCCTGCAGGAAGCACACCACGTGACGGCTCGGCTCGCAGCTCGCTCTCAAGAGGTGCTTTGAGGGGGGTGCCCTCTCTGCCCTCTCTGGGGGGGGGTGGGGCTTTGTCACGATGGCTTCACAGGCTGCTGCTTTCTTAAGAGAGCACGTGATGCTCCTGAAGGACAGGCCATCGTGAGTTCAAGGGACACGGTCAAACCACAGCCAACGGGAGCAGCGTCGCTCCCCGCCCGGGCTGCCCTCGCCTTCCTAGCAGGAGGGAGGCAGGTCGATGAAGGTCCCTGTGCTCTGAGCTCTGCCCAGGCCCCGTGGGGCTCTGTGGGGTCCCGTGGGGCTCTGTGGGGCTCCGCGGGCTCCGTGGGCTCTGCGGGCCAGCCCGGCGCCCACCAGGGGCTTGTGGAGGGCGGCTGCACCACTGACAAGCCCGCGGAGCCCCTGTGCCAGCCCCTGCACAGGCCTGGCTCTGGTCCAGGGGGCAGGAGGGCACCCTCACCGCTTCGCGTGGCCAAGAGCCGATTTACAGCAAAGAGATCGGCACCGCCCCAGAGAGAGAGCAGCCACCCTCCCCGCATGCCAGCGAGCCCATTTGTGTGTGCTGCCAGGAATCCACGGGGCAGGTGGCTCCAGCAGACAGCCCCTGAGGAGCAGGGGGAGGGCACCCCCACCGCCGCAGGGTCTCCCTCCACACACGCTCTGTGCCCTCGGCGCCCTGGGGGAGGGCTGGGTCATTCAGAGCCACCTGGCCCCTGCCCTTCCGGGGT
Organism: Mormoops blainvillei; assembly: GCA_004026545.1. NCBI lineage: Eukaryota > Metazoa > Chordata > Mammalia > Chiroptera > Mormoopidae > Mormoops > Mormoops blainvillei. The sequence continues at coordinate 196,307 of PVJD01000847.1, forward strand.
GCTTGGACGTCACTCACCTGTCCTTGTGCTCAGACGGTCTCTTCGAGGTGGACAAGGCTGGCTCCCGAGGCCCCCTGATTTCTTCACAGGTAAATTCATCATACAGTGATTCTTGGGGAGACACAGGCCGCCGACCCTCCGCCGCTTGCGTGGCCACACTTTAACTCACGCTGAAGGCTGAGCCTTGGCTCCCCGTTTTGAAAGTGCATCACTGTTCCCGTGACCTTTGCTAGGTGGCCGTGGGGACATGCTCCTTAAATCACAGAACCGTGCGAGCGGCGGGCCCAAGATGTGTGCTGCTGGCCCTGGCCCAGCAGCGAGTTCGGAAAAACCTTCTCCCGAAGGAAAGGTTGGTTCCTGCGGACTGGTCACAGGTTGATCCAGCAGTTCGCCGATGGACTGAGATTCAGCTTCCCAAGGAGGGGCTTTGCAGGTGCTCAGTTTGGACAAATGTCCAGCGACCTGCGTAGTACGGGACGGAGGCAGTGAGCTTCCCGTTTCAGGGCTGAGGTCAGTGCTGCTGGTGTCCTGGAAAGGCCTCAAGTGACAACAGGTACCTCAGACTCTGAGCAGCAGTGTCCCCTGACCAAGTGTCCTCAGTGACCTTCACCGCACATGGAGTCACTAATCCTCTCCATGGTGTTTAGGGTTTGTGCAAGAATCTCCTGGCGATGGAGATTTTAGTTTTGGTCTAATTTTTTTTTTTTTTTTTTTTTTTTTACAGAATTGCTCTTTCAGATTGGAGCGTCAGGTTGTGCTCAGGTGAAGTCACTCCTGCTCCAGAGGCGAGTCAGTTCAGCAGGATGGTGGCCACATGCTTCTCGCCTGTCCTGGCAAGTCGGCACATGGAGAGCACCTGAGGGTCAACGGTCAAGTCTATGTAGGGGCGTTGACCGAAGAGGCACACAGCCTCCCAACAGAGAGAGCTGGTGTGCCTTGGACGGGGGAGCGGGAAGTACCCTGAAGAGCCTCGTGGGGTCGCCGTCCCACTCTGACTCTCTAAAGGCAGAAAGTAACCCTGAGAAGCACTTCGGAAACACATGAGAATTTTTTCTTTCCTGTTTCTGTTGGTTTTGTTTTTGAACAACTCAGTGAAGATTATCCAATCTGCGAATAAATGGCAGTGGGCGGGGCCGTGTGTGAGTTCAGAGCCTGGGCCAAGGTTTATGAAAACACCCTGTAAACTCTCAGGGGGCCTACAGCTACGTGCACACCAACAGAGTTGAATCTGGGAGCCCGGGGGTGACCCACAGCCCACGCACACGCGGGACTGGCCCTGGGGCCGGTGCTCTGTTGGATCAAGTCTCTGCCGGGCCACACTCTGACCCTTACGTGGACACGAGTGGTCACTCCAGCCTTGTGACCTCCATCGGGCCTGGGAGCTGCTTCCCCCTGAGGCCCTGGAGCCAACGAAGGGAGGCTTGTCCTTCTTTATCGTGGATGCGTCCCCACCCCAGCCGACATGGTGCCCTCAGTGAAGAGTGGCAGTTTCTCTCTGTCACTAGGCACCCCATTGACAGCATATGGGTTTTTGACTGGATAGCCTGTGATCATAGAAACAGATGATCTACACTCTACCCTGAAAAACCTGCATTTACTTGGTTATGGCAGGAAAGCCCTCGCAGGCCTGGCGCTCCGACTCCGAGGAGGACCCTTCTCCAACAAGACCCTTCTCCAACAAGACCCGGGGCCTGCAGGGAACCTCGGCTGCTGTCACAGGACGGCAGCGCTCCTGGGCCGGGCCCCGTGTATGGCACAGGCTGGGGTTCAAGACCCCCGCCGCAGTCCGAGAAAAACACCCCCACTCCACTCGTACAGCCGCGCAGAGCACACTCCCTCTTTTATTTCTCTGCTGGTCACGCACAGTGTGGCCCCAGGCCGAGGTTCGGGGGCCTCGCTGGGGCGGCGGGTCCCTTCAGTAGCCAGCCATTACTTTTTTCTTATTATTGAAGGGGTTGTAGGGTTTTACAGTTGTGACCATTCGGGACAGCGGTGCCTGGTGACGGAAGAGGTCAACTGCCATTTCTTTCCGTAAGACGCTGAAACACAGTGGGGGGAAAAAAGAAAAACTGACACATAGAATAAACACGAAAGCATATAAGCTCATGCATCCTGCACCTAGTCACACGCGCACCTGAAGGAGAAGGCGAAGCAAGAGAAACGGGGACTGTCGGTGGCCGTGTGCGTCGTTTCAGTCGCTGTGTCAGTCACTGCATGCGGCTCCATGTCCTGCGCCACGGGCACCGTCCCGCCCTCGGCCTTGCTGACCGAGAACCTGCTCTGTGTCTAGGGTCACACAGGCGCTAAGAGCCCAGAAAATGCGGCCCGGGCCGGCGGCTCGGCTGGTCAGAGCACCATCCCCAAACGGCGAGGGCACGGGCTCCACCCCGTCGGTGAGCATTGCCAGTGGACGCATCGATAAGTGGAACCGCAAATTGACGTCTCTCTCTCTCTCTCCCCCCCTTCCTTCCTCTCTCTAAGATGAATAAGCTTTTAAAAATTTAAAAGAAGAATCCAGAAAAAGCAGCTGAATGACCCAAGGGCCATCACACAGTCTCCGTGGCCTGGGCCGAGGGTGCGGGGATGGAGGCAGGGCTGCCTCTCTGGGCCGGGGTCTGCTCTGTCTCATCGTGGACGTGTGTCGCGGCAACTCTCTCCGACGGCGGCCACCTGTGGTGGTCTCGCTGTGGACTGGTGGCTGTTTGAGTCACCTACACAGTGGGTATGCTTTTAACACGACAGAGCGTACAGGGCACACAGCAATAACATCTGAAGTGCTGTGGTCTCAGGCCATGATTATCGTGAAGCAACAATTTTTTTACTTTGTCGTGGGCCATGGCCGCTGAGGCAAGTGGTCACGCGTGTGCAGGGCACGGCCTGGTGAGAGGGAAGGCCCGGACCCTAGGCCGCAGAAACGGGGAAACAAGCTGGCACCCTCCCAGGGTGGCTGGGTTGGGGGCAGGAGAGCCTACAAGCCTGTAGCGAGGCTGGTGTCCATGAGGCCCCTGGCCAGCCACGAGCAGGCCCTGGGGGACAGCGTGTGAGCTGACCAACAGGCGGACGAGCACGAGCAGCTGTGTGGGCTGTGTTCGTCCCAGTGCCCACCCCAGCACCAAATCTCCTGGGAGTCCCGGGGACGGCATTCAGACTCTGCCTGGGGGCCCCCACCCCAGGGAGCCCACCCGGACTGCCCGGTTAAGCCAGCACCGGGCCTGGGCACTCCACGCCATTGCCCCATGCTGCCTCTTCCCAGTGCGCCTCGCACAGGACTCGGGTGCGCCCCCCACCTGCCTTCCCCCCAGAATGCCAGCCCCTGAGGGCCTGGTCCTCCCCGTGTCCGCAGCGCCCTGAGCAGGGTCCGGCCCAGAGCGGATGCTCAGCGAGTGTTCGATGGATGGATGACCTGCCCCCTAACAAAGGAAGGGCACCCTCCTGGGGAGAACTGCCCCAGCTGCTCTCAGACACGCACCGGCCTCCCTGGGGAGCTGACCGATGGGCACGGGCAGCATCTCGGCAGGACTGCATCTGCCTCCTCTAAAGGGCGTGACGCTCTTGGTAGGGCCAGGACCTGCCCCAGCGCTTCCGGGCTCGCGTCGTAACAAGCTTCATGGGCTGCTTCTCACTAGCAGCTCAGGTGATGGCGTCGCGCGTCCTCCAGCTCGTCTCCCGTTTTCAGTTTGCAAAACGGAGTTTAAAAATATGTGATGTTCAACAGAATGGTGTCTTCAATGACAACTCAGGCGGTTCTTCACAAGAAGGAAACGCTCGTCCCATGGAGTGTGTCGCACACTCCGACAACAAGGCAGTGGGTGGCATGTGTGCGAGTGCGGGCCGAGGGGCAGGGCTGCCGCCCCACCGACGCCTGTAGCCTCGTTCCAGGTTGCTCTCAGCGATGGTGGGGGGAGGGGGCTCTCTCGTCCCTTTGGGCTTGCCACCCCATTTTTTAAACTGTGTAAATGGCCTGTTAGCATTTAAGTTTTCTTCATGGAATAACCATAATTAGAGCGCCCCCCGGTGATCCGAGCAAACACAGGAGCAGGACCGGCACTTACCAGTGCACTGCAGAGTCTGGCGAGGGGGCCGCTGCCGGAGGGTCGGAGTTGGCGGGGTGGGTGGCGGTGGCGTGCACCTTCCCGGTGTACCCTGGAATATTTGCAGAGCTGAAGGAAAGAGTTAAGTGTGGGAGGGGGGGAGAGAGAAAATGAAGATTATGATCTGTGAGATGGCCACGGCCGTCAACCCCCAAACACGGAGACAGGAAAGCAGGCGCCATTGGACAAGTCTGTCCTTTGTAGGATCTGGGCGCCGGCCACCCGACGGGAAGGCTGGGCGCAGGGAGCACGTGCGTGTGGACAACAGCGCACCTCCCGGCTGAAGGCACTGACCCCAAGGCCCTGTTCCTGCATCATCTGAACCTGTACGTTATCTGACGTGCACGGCCCCCCGCGGAGCCCCTTTCCCCAGTGAAGATGCAGAACAGAGGGCCTGCGTCCCACACGGGGCTCTGCCGCTGACGCCACTGTGCATGGTGCACACTGTGTTTCTAATTATTTCTTGTCACCATTAGTGTGCTGTGTGACTGGTTTCGTGTAATGTCCTGAAATTGCACAAATTTAAACAAGTACAACCCCGCTTGTTTCTCTGCTTCCACACCCATTTCCAACCGGCCAGGGCGGGGCCCAGAAAAACACAGCACGTACACACGTTCCCACGTGCGCAGAAAGTCCCTCGGTCTAAAGCCAAACGCCCACGCAGGAGAATAGGCTAAGGCATCTTCAGAAGAGAGCGTCTCCCACCTCTTCGGCACGCGCCTCACTCTTCGCTGTGTGTCTCCTGAGCCGGAGGTGGGCGGAGCCCCAGGGCCCGACACTGGTGGGCTCCATCCCAAGTCTGCTTCAGACACAGAGCCCGCGCCTCCAGGACCTGGGGACTGTGTTCCAAGGAGCAAAGACACACTGCAGGCAGGTCGCGGGGTTCACTCCAGTGCCACATCAGTGCTTGGCTCTCAGCGTCTTCTCTGTGCTAGGCCTCTGCCTCTGGGGCCGGCTTTGGGCAGACGAATACCAGCCGCATCAACACGCCCAGAGCAGAGAACGGGGCTGGGGGCGGGGGTCAGCTTGCCACTGCGCCCGCTCGGTGGCGGGGGCTTCCTGCCCCTGGGCCCTTTCTTTGAGAGCATGGCATTGCAGGTGTGGCTCTCAATGATCCTAACTGAGCTGCGAAACTTCATAAACACGGATGAGACTCTCCTCGTGAAAGAACGGTAGCAGCTCATATTGCAAAGCCCCTGGCGTCCTCCAACGCCTGGATTACGTGCTGGGCTCGGAACGTGAGAGAAAAACCCATGCCCCTAATAGCCATGTGTCTCTTCCCGGTGGTGTTGGGACCCCTATTCGTGACGACTTACTGGCTTGCAGGGACACCGTCGGGGACACCCGGCACTAACAACGTGAGGGAGAGCCATCCAGGGCCAGAGTGGAATAAACAGGACAAGCTGATGGGTCTTGTGGGACCGGGAGAACAGGGATCGGAGGAGCAGGGGCCACCCATTGCGGGGCTGCAGCTCCGGGTTGGCTGGAGGTGCCCGGTGAGCCAGCCAGCCTGCCCCACTCTGGGGAGCATCCTTCAGGGTTTCTGGGAGTTTTCCAGAAGTGCAGCTGTGTGTCAGAAAGGCGACAAACATGGGGGAACATGCTGTGTGCACATCTCTCCCCAAACACTCACTGAAGCCTCCGTGTGTGCCTCGAAGGAAAGCCCCTTCTCTGGGTCGCAGGTTCTTTCCACGCCCCGAGGCCTACAGTTGTCGGTGCACTGTGCCCACCGCTGAGCAGCTGTCGGGCAGCCGGCCGTCTGTCTGGAGACGGGTGGTTGTGGCACAGCGCGCAGCTCGCCATACCTCTGGCGCACAGGCTGCTGGCGTGAGGCGGTGCGCTCCACTGCACCAGAGCGCAGCGTGTCACATCGGATGCTAAGACAACACGCACCAGGAGACAGGGTTAACGACAAGCTCCCTGGGCATGGGAGAGGAGGTCGGTCAGTTGCACGGCCCCATATTTGAAAGCGAAAGTCCTTGCCCACACTGATTCTAAATGTAACCACTGAACCCTTTTGAGGGACATCACACGGGGACATCATTCTGACCTTACATCAGCTGGAGGACAGTCTCTGGCAGGCAGTCCCCCAATGGCTCATAGGTGACATTACTTTTCAGGTGGAAGAAGCAAAGTTACTTAAAGATATTGAAACGTGCAGCCCTTCAAATGGATTTGCAGATGAGTTACACATTCACAGCACCCCTCTCCCACTTAAGAAAAGCAGAGAGAGGCAGGAACCCATTCAAAAAATTTAAAAAGTCTTCATCTCTTGTCGTTGCTCCACAGCTTCTAGGCCTTTGAGCACTTCGTGTACCCAGTTCCCCAAATATGCCTAGATTTCCCACTACTGGGCAAATTTGAATAAATGATTGCCTAAGTTTACAACTAATTGGTCTTGTTCAACAAAGCATAGTAAAATAGAAATTACATAACTTCAGAATCTAAGGAAGTTCAGTAATTCAGAAGCAAAAACACAGATGGCGAGTAATTAAAAGCTAAACGGGAGACACAGAAAACAGCGGAGACCGAGCTGTGTGCGGAAAGCAGGCAGTGTCGGCACGCGCGGCGTCCCAGGGCGCGCACAGCACCGTCGCACGCAGACGCGGCCGACCCCCGCAGGTGGCGCGCGGTCCCGACACCTTCAGAGGCTCGCTGGAGTTGACTCTTCAACCCCTGCGCGCCGGGTGCCGCGGGGGTGCTGGCACGCTGTCCACTGCGCAGATGCGGGAGCCGAGGCTTTGGAGGCAGCCTGGGCAACGCGCCGGAGCCGTCGCCGGCACATGGCAGAACCGCCCCCAGGCCGAGGCCTGCACGGGAACACGTGCCCCTCGCAGGGATGCGCCCCTGCGCCCTCAGGGTTGGGACTTCCCGCTGAGCCGGGAGCGCTCAGCTGGGCCTCGGAGGCAGCGGCTGTGCGGGGTGCGGGCGCGGGCGGAGCTACAGCCCGACTCCGACAGCTTCTCCACCGACGAATAAAATTTCAGACGCACGTCGGGAGGCTTCAAGAGCCCAAGGTGGGCAAACACCCCTGATGCAGAGCACGGCAGGGGGCGTGCGAGGGAGGCGCAGAAAGGGGCACAGGGGCCGAGCGGGGGGCAGCGGCCCGCACGTCGCGACCTTGGGCGCGGAACTGAGCTCTGAGCCGCACTCGGCCAGCGGGCTGCCTGGGGCGGGGGCGACGGTACCTGGGTGCGGTGCAGCTGGTGGGGAGAAAGCGGGAGGCGGGCTCACAGGAAGTCAAGGCTGGACCTTCGCGGGGCCAGGCGAGGGAGCGGGGGACGCCGGAGCGGGGGCGGGGGCAGGGCCGCGGGCTCCCGTTGCTCCGTGAGGCGCAGGCGGTGCGCGTGGGTCATGGGCTATGTCTCCAAACGTGATGGACCCTGCGGCCCGAGGGCGTGTCCAGGCGCTGGGGGCTCACCGCACTATCGTTCCGTCCAGGGAACGCATTTCCCTCTGTCCTGAGACTCTGCACCTGCCCCGGCGCAGGATCCCCGCTAGAGCGGGATTGGCGGCATGCCCCTAACCGCCGCCTGAGCGGCAGGCCTTCCGGGGCCAGGGCAGCATCGTGCCCGGCTGGAGGCTGTACCCCAGCCGCTCGGGGCGAGAGGCGGTCGGGGCCCGACGCCTGTCCTCCCCCTCCGACCCAACACCCCGGCTGGACACCGGGCGGGACAGAGGCTGGCGTCGTCCGGGAAGGTGGACGCGTCCAAAGGCTCATCTGTGCCGAGCCTGCGCCTTAACCCGGCGGCGGGGCGCAGCCTAGGGAGCGCGCGGCGCTCAGACCACCACGCCTGGCCAGCACCTGCCCGTGCCGGCTCCGCGGGGACAGCGCCCGTCTGTGAAGCGCTCCGGCAGGAGGCGGGCGTGGGACAGGTGCGACAGCACGAAGCCGCGCGGGGGCCCGAAATAACCAAGTGTGACCTGGGCAGCGCGGGGCGCCCCGCTCAGGGCCTCCGTGACCCCGTTGGGACCACGTGCACGGGGCTGGGGGAGGGGCGCGCGGCGCGGCCCCGACCTGTGGTGGCGCGGGGGTTGCAGGCCCTGGGGCCCGACCTTGTGCGGACCTGCCCTGACCCGTGGTCCCAGCCGGGGGCCTTGCGCCCGGGGCCAGGAAGCCAGCAAGACAATGGCTGTAAGAACACAGGCCTCTCTAGGCGGAGCTCGTTACCCCAGAGAACGGTAACAAGGCGGATTTAGAGAAAAGGGGCGGGGCCTATGTAAGTCTTGCCTTAACTTTCTTACTTGACAGAGCATAACTTTGTATTATTATTTTTTAAATTCCTGAACGGGACCCTGTTTGGGTAAACAGTACACATTTGTTGAAGGGACAAAAAGGTGTTTATCCTGAGCTTCAAAACTTCCTGTTGAACCCGAAGGGTACTGTGGATTCTGCTAATTCCTAAACCAGTCAGAAGTTAGAAGCCTGGAACTTCACTGGAAACTGCAATAATAGTTTGAGTTCCTTACCTTTAAATGTTGTTTTTAATGACTGGGAACGCCTACCAAATCACCAAATAATTTCAGTGAGAAAACCGAGGCAACGATTCTGTTGTCAGTTTGCTTCTACAGGAATGTGCTCAGCTGTGCGGAGCCGTGCGCAGGGGGGCGCTGTTCACGACGCTGTTCACCTAAACACGAAGGCGCAGCACAGGGCAGCCCGCGCTGGGATGAGACGAAGGCCGCGGTGGCGGTGAGACAGGCAAGGGAGCCGGTACAGCCGCAGCGGGAGGGCACTGCTGTCGGTGCCGGCGCCATGACGCAGTGACACGGTTTCTAAACAGTGCATTGGATTTTCAGGCCAGTGATCATCGGTCTGTGGTAAACAATTAAAAAAACAAAACAAAACCGAAAACACAACCTACTAAATGCAAGAACATATTGGCCAATGATACATCTGATAAGAGGCTGAAATCCAAAATTTATAAGGAAATTACACTACTCAACACGGAAAATGCCAAACAATCCGATTAAAAAATGGGCAGAGGACCGGAACAGACACTTCTCCACAAAGGACGTGCAGGCGCCCAATAGACACATGAAAAGATGCTCAGTGTCACTAAGCATCAGAGAGATGCACATTGAAACCATAATGAGATATCACCTCACACCTGTGAAAATGGCCGTTATCAATAAATCGACAGACAACTGCTGGCAAGGATGTGGAGGAGAGGGAGCCCTCGTGCACTGTCGGTGGGAGCGCGGGCTGGTGCAGCCACTGTGGAAAATTGTGGAGACTAAAAACGGACCTGCCTGTGACCCAGTGGTTCCACTTCAGGACACTTAGCCAAAGAAACCCAAAACACCAAGCTGAAAAAATGTATGCACCGCGATGTCCATAGCAGACCTACTTACAATAGCCAAGCCATGGGAGCAGCCCAAGTGCCCATCAGGAGGAAAGTGGATAAAAAGCTCTAGTCCATTTACACAATGGAACGCTCCTTCTCTGTAAAAAGGAAGGAAATCTTATGCTTTGTGACAGCACGGATGGACCTGGAGAGTAGTATGCTCAATAAAAATAGTTGGTCAGAGAAAGACAAATACCATATGACTTCACTTAGATACAGAATCTAAAGAACAAGATGAAGGTACAAACAGGCTGATAGACACAGGGGACAGACTGGTGGCCGCCTGCAGGGTGGTGGTTGGGGGCTGGGTGAGAACGGCGGAGGGACTAAGAAGCACGGGCTGGCAGGTACAGAGCAGTCCCGGGATGCAGCGCCCAGCACAGGGAACGCCGTCAGTCACACTGCGGCCCCTGCGTACGGGGCCGGCCGGTGCTGGGAGCATCGAGGGGCACGCGATCTAAAGCAAACGACCGTGTGCCCACTGAAGTGTGTACGCCCGAAACCAGTACATACCAGCACTCACAAAGACAGGGCTAGCAGCAAAATGCATAGGATGCATGCTCCCAAGTTTGTTCAAGTTAAACGATAAACTTCACATCCTGTTTGAAAAATGCTGCCAGACTGCTTTTCGCTCTCTGAAGAATGACCCCAAAAAACGTGTCATAAAACTATCCAAAATTTGAATGTACATTTCAAAGGAGAAACATTATTACATTTTGATGCCTGTCAAATATTTTTAAACTGGTTTATCCTGTACCCTTCCTTTAAAATTTTTAGAATTACTACATTTAATAGCAATAATTCCCTTTCAGAATCTACTGAAGAATCACACCAACTAACACTTCCTCAGGGCTCAGCTCAACGTCACATGAGGCTGTGACTCCACATCCCACAGGTGAAAATGGTCCCTGTGCGACCAAGGGCTTCAGGGACACTCAGCGAGCCTTTCCAGAGGCTTACTTCACCCCCCTTTATATTATAATTACTTAGGTGCAGAGCTTATCAGACCTTCAGACTCTTCAGTGACACAAGGACAAAGCCTTTGCCTGTTTTATCGTTAGGCCACCACAGTTCTAACACGTCCTATGTATGCTTTTTTTCCCTTTTGGTTCGATTAGACAGACATTTAACTGAGATAAGTTACATGACTACATTTTAAAACCAAATTTAGTTTTGAAACATATTTTACAGTTTGGCCAAGTGGTCAAAAGAATTTAATAGTCAGGACAGAAAACATAGAAAAACTCAGAATTATTGCAGGATGTTGCATTTAACCAACACCAAAAGTACTCTCTGAAAACAACTCGAGTGAATTTTAACCTGTTCCTCATGTGCACAACTTACACTTAAAAAAAAATTAACATTTAAAATAGCGCTGCAAGCCACAGTATGGCTTTGCCTGACACCGCCGCGAGTCTCTCAGCCGCTCCAGAAGCCCGCGGTGCAACGTCAGGGCACTCACCGGCTCCGTGGCGTGAAGAGCGCACGGGACTGCGACGTGCCCGCAGTGTCCTGTGAGTCCTGCGGGTGTCACTGCTGAGCCTCGGCATTCCCGTTGGTAAAAACAAATAAACGTATGTATCGAGGTGCCTAGGTTAGCCTGAGCCCAAAACTGTTATCTTCTTCGTGACAAACTGCAGTTCGCTGAGGAACAGCTGTCTGTCTTCTTAGGCTCTGTCCAATAGCAGGCCGTATTTCATTGTCAATAAAGTCCATCACCAGGTTTCATCCTTAATAACAACGTAAGCGGGATAATCATGCGTGGAACTCACCGACTTGTGTTTGTGCGAAGGGCTTTGGCGTTCCGAGGCTTGGCCAGAGACCTGATGTCCCCCCAGGGGTTGTCAATGTCGTCAGCATTTGTGGACTGCACGTGACCACTGTCAGGGGGAGAAGAAAAGACGGCATGGGTTTCTTTATAAGAAACACAGGAGAAATAGACGGACAGTGTTCTAACTTCCAAATAAAAAAAATCTTACTTGCCAAAATATATCAAAATTTGAAAATGCTGAAAGAATAACACACGATGATGGGACAATTTGCCTAAATAAAAGTAAAGGAAGGGGGTTTCCTCTTTTCGGAACAGGAGCTGTCAGGGCTGTGTGAACGTCGGTGTGGACCGGAGGGAGAGCGATAGCGGGTGCGTGTCGGTGAGCGAGCAGGGCTGTCCCCGCAGCCCTGGGCCGGCCGGCCCCGGGCACTGGCAGGCGGGCTGGGCACGGGGGCACAGCCGAGGCCGGCATCTGCCAGAGCTGACAGTGGGGTGCAGTGCGGGTGGAAGCGGGGCAGGGGCCTGGGGGCTGGGCAGCCAGCCCTGTGACCTCAGGGGCCTGAGAGAAGGCCGAGCCCTGACCAGGCAGGGACTGGCCCTAAGGTGCTGCTGGGGCCGCAGGCAGAAAGGTCAGTGAGCTCCGCTGGGAGCCGAAGGGGCCCCAGAATGGCGGAGGGGCGGAGGTTAACAGCCCCAACCCCCTGCCTTCTTGCATTTACTTTGCTCCAAGGTGCTACCATCTCAGTGCTTACGTCCCCCTCCTCCGGAGCTCCTGTGTAAAAGGCCACCGTGGCAGGAGGAGGCGGTGCTCTGGTCAGGAGGGCGGAGCCCTCTTTAACGGGACTGGCGCTCTTACAGCCGTGACCCCAAGAGCCCCTCACCCGTCCCACCACGCGAGGGCCCAGTGGGAAATCTGGGACCCAGAAGAGGACGCTCGCCTGACCATGCTGGCACCGAGTCCAGGACGGCGAGGAGTAAACGCCTGGTGTTTGACACCACCTCGTCGGTGGTGCGTTCTTACAGCCGCCCAAACAGAACGCAGCGCAAGACACTGTGTCCCCCTGAAGTGGACGGGGCCCACGAGGTGGGCGCGCACGCCTGGGCCCTCCCCACAAAGCCAGGTTCAGATGAGCCCAAGGCCACGTTTCCAGCAGCACCGTCAGGGGCGTGTCATACCTTCCACATCGGGGGGAGATGTCTTTCTGGCCGACGCACACCTTACTAGGAGCATCCAAGGTGTTTCGCTTCCAAAATGCCCCATTCGGAAAAACATAAAAATACCACTCCCCCTTTCTTTATTACAATCTGTAACAAGTCAATATGAGAGCCCTGGCATCAAACGTGCACTGAGCTGGGAAACCGTAAGGAATCTGCTCGAAAGCATCAGTTGTCGTGAAAAGCAAGTCACAAACAATTTAGACGTAGATCTAGTAATTTCTAAAGCATTAAGAAATGTTACTTACGTGTAGAGAGGAATGTATTTACTTCTAGAACTCGGACTTGCACTGGGAAAAAGAGAAAATATGGGCAATGGAGTTATTGGCGTTAATAATGTCAAATGATTGCAGTATTTCTCTCACTCAAATAAAAACACAAAGCCTTCAGAGCCCTCTCATGGGAACTGGCCTCCAAAATGTCTAATTTTAAGCAGAAATTATTTAAGATGTAGTTTTCACTGAACATCAAACAGGACAAGCTGATGCTGGGCCCTCAGGGACACACAACTTCGTGGGCACTCAAGACGTAGGTCCCGGGCACACCGCGCCCTGCGTGCGTCTGCCTGTCTGCCTGCCTGTGTGCTGCACTTCCGTAGTGATCGGACGCGGATTGTGGGCTGCAGTGAGAACAAAAGTGGAGACTTTCAAAGGCAGAAGTGCCATTGTTTAAACTAAATGAAAAAATTACATATGTGGAAGGATTTTGAATACAGCCATTAAGGGTTAGCATTCATAGAGCTCTGAAGAACTATATGACATGAAGGTCGATAAAAATAATTTATAATCCCTTGAAGTGCACATGTTTTGCCACTTTAGGACCCTTCATGTCTTTCTTGAGCATCCCAGATTTTTAAACCGTGGGGTGTGCTGAGCGTCCTGGATTTGGAGTGGGCCTGAGAGACTCGCGTGGAGGCGGTGGCCCCTGTGGCCGCTGCAGCCACCGGCTGGCGCTCCGCGCCCGTGATGACAGGTAGACAATAGTGAGAAATCTAGTGATGAGAACGTTAGGAGATAAAACTTACAAATCCACTGGTCTGACAGGGGCCGAGAAAGATCGTGTCTGAAATCTGTCCCAGGGCCCGCCAACCACCTAAAACCATCAGAATGAATGACAGAGATTTACTGGACAAGTCACTGGGGCTTCTAGTACATAAGCTCCCCCTGCTGTCACTTCTGGCCTGTGAGGCCCAGTGGTGGTAGCTGTGCCCTGCGCGTCCCAGGCCCCCGCTCCCTGCGGACGGCGCCCCTGTGCACCCTCAGCAGCTCCGGGCATTGGCCCCCCGCCACTGCTGTCTCAGCCCCTGAATTTCCCTTTGTTTTCCCACAGCCGGGATCCGCCCCGTACCCACCTCCGTCCAGGGGAAGCCCGTGTGCAGGCCTGACTTGGCTTTCGCCCCAGAGGCTGTGCTCGCCTGGGTCCACCTCAGACAAGCCCTGCAGCCCCGGCCGGTCTCCCTGCCCCTGCCCAGCCCAGGCGCTGAGCCCGGAGCCTCGCCATGCGGGGAAGGACCTTGGATTCCAGTGCAACTAACGACAGACAACGGGCAATAAAATGACCCATCTTTGCAAGACATAATACTTGTATGCAGTTGAGAGAGCTTTAAAAACTTATGAGCAGGACACCCTTTTTTGATCCTTTAACTGATTTTAATTTCTGTGTGAGAATCCTGTGTGAGATTATATGAACACTGGTTTGCCTCAGTTAATATCATTTTTCTCTGTAAACCTGAAAAACTCCTTCGAGATAAGGTGGGCTTCTTAACCTGTGCTTCCTGACCCGCTTAGGGGTCTATGCTGAGAGCTGCATTTCTCTAGGACTGGTTTCCTTGCCCAGCCTACGGATTTTATATGTATTAAAAGCTTCAGTACGTGTCATGGTCTCAGGGTGTGTCTGTCTTGTAAGGTGCGTGAGGAGGTGGGAGAGGAGGAAGGTGTGGACAGCTGCGGATTTGCCAGCGCAAGGCGGGGAGGCGGGGAGGCGGGGAGGCGGGGAGGCGGGGAGTGGGGGCTGACGCGGGGTCTGACGGGCTCCTGAGGTTTGCCCTGGAGAAGTGTGGGGACAGGGTGAAGGACAGTAGGGTGCAGGGCTGGGGGAAGGGGGACCAGCAGGACGGGAGACGGGACTGCAGTGGTGTCACGGGCATGCGCCTGGGCAGGGGGACAGGTCCACTTTACACAAAGGGTGGGCCCCGCTCCGTGGAGTACCAGGAAGGGACCCTCACTGCGGGAGGCGGCCCCCGGCTGCGATGCGGACGGAACCGCCCTCATGATGGACCCATGCTGCTCAAGAAGGAGGCGCAGAGCCACCTCCACGGCCCCCGGGTGCCCTGTCCACTGGACCCAGCCGGCTCTGGGCTCGCAGACGGACAGCCCAGGCTTCGGGGACGGGCTTTCCCATTCTGTCTTGAAACGCACAGAGGTTAGTTCTAGATTCAGTTTCAGAAACTGTCCTCAGCATCGGGTCTCTGGTGGGGCAGTAATCACTTCTCTGTGTCTTCGCTGTTTACTTCTTTTTCAGCTTTTAAAATGAATACAGTCAATGAAGCTGACTTTTGAGAAAGAGGTAGTGTTAAATAAAATTTCCAAAATATCTCTGGCTGGTGTGGCTCAGTGGATCGAGCGCCGACCTGCAAACCAAAGGGTCACTGGTTCGATTCCCAGTCAGGGCACCTGCCTGGGTTGCGGGCCAGGTCCCCAGTAGGGGGCACGTGAGAGGCAACCACACACTGCTGTTTCTCTCCCTCTCTTTCTCCCTTCCTTCTCCTCTAAAAATAAATAAATTAAACAAATATATAAATAAAATGACTAACAAATATCAAATCCTGTGCTCAAAACATTTCTAAAATATTAACACAGGTAATATGAAAATATTTGAGGTCGCTGATGACCTTTATGATATGGTACTTTCAGTTCCATACACATGTACATTTACTTGCTCTTTCCATAATATTCAACAATAAAATGAGTCTGTGTCACTCAAAGTCCTGGGGTTCCGCTCAGCGGCCAGTACACCTTCGCCTGTATGTTCTCGGACCTGAGTGATGGCTGGCTCCCTGTGGTGTCTTTTCAGTGTAAAACACTGTGAGATGAGGTCGGCGGCTCTCTCTACTGTTGTTCCTTCTGGGTCGAGTTTTGGTGGTAGCATCTTGTCCCAGGGAACACCTTCATAAGCTCTATGAAGTGATTAAATGATGACATTTTAGGAAAAATACATATTCCATCGGCACGGTTCCCCAGCATATCGTGCAAGGTGGCAGGCAGAATTCCAAGGGGCCCCCGGGACCGCTGTGCCCTGCTTGCACGTGCCCTAGATAATGCCCTCCCCTCAGGTGTGGGCAGAACAAGTGGACGTGAGAGACTGTCACTCTCGTGACAGTTCGAATGGCAACTTCATATGATGGAGGGGACTGTACACATGTAATCAGGGTCCCGAATCAATTGAATTTGAGTTCTGCAAAAGGCAGATGGTTCTAAGTGGGTCTGATCTAAGCCGGTGACTCCAAAAGGAGACAAAACCGCAAGCCACGCGAGTCCTCCGGCTGCAGCAGGCTGAGTCCACCAGCCCCCGGAACGACCTTGGAAGGCGACTCGGCCTGAGGAGCCCCGAGCCTCCACCCGGCCAGGGTGAGCCTGGGCTTCCGAGCTACAGACTGGGAGACAGTGAGCGGGTGTGGTTTAAAGTCGCTAAATTGGCAGCCCCGTCACACAGCGATGGGGAACTAGCGTGTGTACTTCCATACATCATCCAAGTTACAAAAAAGTCATTATGTAGAGATGCCGGACTCTTACCCTGGTGCCCTCAGTCACTGATGCGGCTTTAGGGACCCATCTCCATGCTGTGACACCCAGAAATACTTCTCTACCGCAGACCTCCCTCCCAAACTCCAGACCAGTGCACCCTACTGCCTAATCGGCAGAGCCGCTGGTCATCCATTGATCGTCTCCCTGCTCAGCACGTCCAAAGCTGCCGGCCTTTCCCGTCAAACCTGCTGCCCCGCCTTCACGGTGACAGGGCAGCATGTTCAAAGTGCCCGGCTGCACAGCCCCAACCTGACTTCTCTGTCGTCAGACTCATAACCTCCACGCCGGAGAGCGTGTTGGCTTGACTTTCAAAACACCTGGAAGCCCACCACTGCTCACAACGCCTGCCCTCCCACCCTAAGCCACTGCGGCCCCTGACCTAGATGCCCGCCCCCTTCTGTTTCGTGTCGCCTCATTTCCTTCAAGGGGGGGCTGTTTGCTTATGTGTGTTGCTTCTTGTCTGCCTCCTCTCAGCATCAGAGCACTTTGGGGGGAGGGGGTCATTGTTCACTCGCTGACGCATCTCAGTTTAGGGCACAGACACACAGCAGCTTCGCTACGTATTTTTTGACGGAGTAGGTGAATTCTCCGTCAAGCTTTCTCTGCCCGTGTTCCGTGCGGTTGCCCTCGTCCCTCCCTCTGAGTGCTTCCCTTCTGGTGGGCTCTGCTCTGCTGTGGAACACAGGTTTCCTGAAGACTCTTCCTTGACCTGTGTTCTCTGAATTTCTCATAAAATTCAGGGTGACGTAGGTACAAAGCATTACATTTTTAAATCGAAATTCTATTTGGAAAACGTCTTACTTTTGTGTAGAGGACTTATAGAATGAGTCCTTTGCATCACATTTCTTGTTTGGCTGTAGAAGTGGCTCGCTGTCACCCTGGAAGGCATAAGCAATAAAAAAGATCAGACGCGCACGGCGTTGGCGGTGGTGCCTGGCCACCAGGCTGCACTTCCCTCTGTCGTCGTCCCCTCTGTCACTGCACCTTTCGGGTCCCTCGGCGTGTGCTTCCCTGCTTCCCTCTCCGGTCTCGGGGGTCTAAAGTTTGTGGGCATTGCCTTTATGATTCAGTTCAACTTTACAAAATGTCTGTTAAAGCCAGTGGAAGGTCAGATTTTTTATGAGAAAGCTTTTGAATTTTAAATGTTGGCAGATAGTGTTTAGTTCCATGAAATTATAATATTTTAAAACATCTTCTCTGTCTTGTTTAATAATACAAAGACATTAGTGCTGAAACATTAACCTCTTCCTATCTTTCAGCTTATTTTTATAAAAATTATGTAATTAATTATTATCATAAGCATTTTTACTACTACCTTTAATGGTTACTATTTATTTAGATTTCACACGTTTTACCTGCCCTTTGCTCACTTTTGTCCCTTGTGTCCTCCTGGGTGTTTCCCCCTTGGTTCTTGGTTCTGTTTGGTTTTCACTAAAGTTCAATTTTCAATCATGCTTCCAAGGATGTACACTTCTTCTAGTTCTATTTTTTACCTCGTCCTCGTGTTTGAATGATGTCCTAGATGCATTTAGAAGCCTAGTTTAACGGTTATGGTTACTCAACAGCAAACACCGTTGTCTGAGTTCGGGCTATGTGGCCGCACTGGCTTGGACCGCGCGGAAGCGGGTCGGTTTGCAGGTACTCTCCGGCCTCCACCCCCGCCCTCGGTTACAGTTCTTCCTACAGCTTCAGTGTGACTTGTTTAGGAGAGGATGTATTTTTGCTCATCTCTTTTAAGACGTGTTATGTTTCTTCAATGTGAGAATTCAGTCCTCCAGGCTGGTGGCCGTCAGCCATGCGTGGTTGTCACTCACTGCTGCTGGAGGGGGCGCACTTGCCGGTCAGTAATGGGGTCTGGCTTGGGCACTAGCAACTTCTCCTACTCAGTCCTCCCCGAAGTATAGTTGCAGGGATGGCACAAGGTGATACAAAATACACAATGATTGTGAAGGTCTGCACAATGCCTGGCACATCAGATGTAGTTTATAAATCCTAGCTGTTTTGATAAGGCTTAAAATATCAGAAGTACAGACAATAAAATAAACTAATTACACACCCTGCATTACACGACCCGGTAAGAAAATCTTACCGTGCATGTTGCTTCCTCCTCGAAGGTGTACGTGTGGTTTACTGAGCATGCTCCGTGACGGGACGGCAAAGGGGTGACTCTCAGTGGGCTCGTCCAACCTGTAAACAAGCATGCGCGCTCACTGAACGGCAACAAATGTTTCTTCTTCCACCAGAAACACTTCCTTTTAGAAAGCTACGATGTGTGCTGATTTTTTTCAACAGACTATCTAACGATTTTTCTCATCAATGAGAACAGAATAGCTCTGATATTTATGTTAGGATTATTTTAATAGTGTAGAATTACTTGTTATCTATTACTCATTGGGAGTTTAGAAATTATCTTGAGACAAATTAAAATGAAAACACAAAACGTAGCAAAAGTCAAGGGATTCAGCAAAAGCAGTGCTCAGAGAGAAATTTATAGGTATAAATCCTTATGTTAAAGAAGAAGAGCTCAAATCAACGACCTAAATTTGTACCTGATGGAGTTATAAAAAGAACAAACCAGCTTCAAAGCTAGCAGACAGAAGAAAATAATAAAGATTAGAGCGTAGATACAAAATAGAGAACAGAAAAATAGCGAAAATCGATGAAAGCAAGAGTCAAGGAACATGGATAAAGGACCCGAGGACTGAGACAGCGGCGTGGGGGGATTGAAAGTTGGGCAGGGCAGGGGACAGTAATGGGGGAAAATGGGGACAACTGTAATTGAACAACAATAAAAAAAAGAAAAAAGAAAAAAAGAGTTGGTTCTTTGAAAAGATCAACAAAATTGACAATTAGCTAGACTGACTCAGAGAAAAAGAAGACTCAAATAAGTAAAATCACAAGTGAGAGAGAAAACCACACTGATTTCACAAAATTAAAATAATTTTAACAGTTTACAATGAACAGTTGTACACCAACGAATTATGTAACACAGATGAAATGGACAAATCTCTACAGTCACACAACCGCCCAGACTGAATCATGAGGAAGTGGGAAGTATGAGCAGGACTATAACTAGAAGGAAATGGAATCAGGAATCAAAAACCTACCTAAATAGGAAAGCTCAGGACCAGATGGCTTCACGGGTGAACTCCACAAAACATTTCAGAAGAACACACACCAATCCTCCTCTTCTCTTTTTAAAAAACTAACAAGGAGGGAACACTTCCAAGTTTACTCACTATGAAGCCAACATCACACGGATACGAAATCCGGACTTGATCCCTAATAAGCACTGATACAAAACTCCTCTACAGAATGCTAGAGGGCGGGATTTAAGGGCACACCAAGAGGACTACACACCATGATCAAGTGGGTTTCATTCTTGAATGAGACAATTGGGATTGTGCACTGATGGTGAGAGTGTATACGCAGCACCTGCTGTGAGACACAGGATGCTGGTTCCTCAAACAGTCAAACACCGTAACCATGGGATTGAGCAATCCTGCCTCTGGGTACACATTTAAAGAATTGAAAGCAGGGTCTCGAAGGGATTTTGTACACACGTGTTATGTGCTCACAGCATTCATCACAGCTGCCAAAAGGTGAGGCAACCCAAGTGTTCATTGATGGATAAGTGGTTTTAAAAAGTAGTAGATACCTAATACGGAAAATTATGCAGCTTTAAAAAGAAATGAAATTCTGACCCATGCTAAAACACGGACATTGTAGTGAAATACGCCAGTCACAGAAAGACAAATACTGTGTGATTTTACTTATATGAGGTGTCTAGAGTAGTCAAACTCACGAGACCAAAAGCAAAACTGGTTTCCAGGGGCTGGAGGAGGGCAGAACTAGAGAGTTAGGGTTAATGGGGACAGAGTTCCACTTTTGCGAGACAAAGAAAGCTATGGAGATGGACGGTGGTGACAGTTACACAATGCTGGGCCATACACTTAAAAACGGCTAAGACAGTTGTTACAGAGTGAATGTTTTGCACCCTCAAAATTCACATGTTGAAGCGCTTATCCAGAATGTGATGGCATTTGGAGGGTGGGCCTTTGGGAGGCAATTAGGACATGAGTGTAGGGCTCCCATGACAGGATGAGTGTCTTTCTAAGAAGAGGAAGGGAGACCAGAGTGCTGTCTGCCGTGTGAGGAAATGACCCACGGGAAGCCTTCTGCCAGCCAGAAAGGGGGCTATCCACAGGACCGACATCAGCTGGCACCTTGCCCTCGGACTCCTCAGGCTGCAGAGCTGTGAGAAACAGAGGTTTGTGGCGGGAGCCACCCAGCCTGTGCTGTGCTGTTGCAGCAGCTCGGGTTCTGACGATGATTTTAAAAAGGCAGGAAGACATACACAGAGCTGTAACTACTGACATGAGGAGGCTACAGGCAGGGGAGTCAGGGAGGCTGCAACAGGCAACCTCTTCTCTTTTGGTGACAAAGAGGACTGTGTCATCTGCTGCAGCAACTGGCAAAGAGAACCACCAGTGAGGGATTTGCACACAGTTAGAATAAGTTTGGAATACTTGGTTGGTGCATGAGGAAGACAGCCA
Source organism: Mormoops blainvillei (assembly GCA_004026545.1). Classification (NCBI taxonomy): domain Eukaryota; kingdom Metazoa; phylum Chordata; class Mammalia; order Chiroptera; family Mormoopidae; genus Mormoops; species Mormoops blainvillei. The sequence continues at coordinate 217,091 of PVJD01000847.1, forward strand.
ACTCTGCCCGAAAAAGGAAATACTGCGCCCAGTTAAACGTCTAGACGAGGTCAGAATTGGGCAACGAGTCAGCACTCCAGCCTTCTATGATTTGGCTCTGCTACCTATGAAAGCAGGCTGGGCTGTGATACAATCCATTCTCAGAAGATGCACTTCTGTAGCAGAGTGTGCTGGCAGCCCTGGGCACTTAGGCTTGTTAAGAACTGAGAGTACTTGTTTATAATTAATGACTCTTTCCAGGACCTACAAAGTCCTTGAAAGCCTAGGACAGATTCTACTGAAACCAATCCCCAAACTCCTGGTATTACTCTTCGAAAATGTTAATAGCTAATAATAATAAGAACTATTACTGCATGCTTTAACATGCTGCAGAAATTTGGCTAAGTATTTTACGTTTTCACTCATTACTTCTTACAACTTTACAAGAAAAGTACTATTATTGCCAATTTAAGTGAAAAGGGACTGAAAACTCTAGACTTTGCTGAACTTTATAGTATCTAACATTTATTGGTGTATTCCTTCATGTTAAGCATTTTTACAGGAATTACACTAAATGGCTTTCACTGTATTACTAGCACGTGAATTTATTTTACAAATAAGGATGCACAGGTGTGAAGAGATTAGCAGTGTCTCCAAGGCCACAGTGAAAGTGAGCTCTTCGTCCACTCTGGAGCCCAGACAGTCCGACCTGACAGTCCCTCTTCTGAATTCTGCGGCACTGACCCAGGTAGTGCAACGTGGAGGCCAGAGGAACTCCATACTTGGTTCTGAATGGTTGGTGCAACCTCTGTTAACCTTATTTTAGGCACAAATTAGCTTTAACAAACTATTTCTTCAGCTTGTAATTTGTTGGAATATAGTTCTTAGAAAAACTTACAGAAACAGCCCAACACTAGGCTGGTTTTTCTGCTTACAATGGCACAGCTGCCGTAAATGGGACTGCGATGAAAAATGAATTCGGCTGCTCTAGGGCAGCATCCTTGACAGCGACTACTGTCAGAGAGTGAGACATTAGCAAATGATTGAGCTCGACTCCTTTGCTGACAGATTAAAATAGTAGTCACCAGTTCAGAATCAGTGAAATGGGCTGCCTGAGATGGACCGGAACTCATCAACGATCCCCTCAAGGCAAACACTTAAAACATTTTTTACACCTTAGTTAGTAGTTATCATTTGCAGATAAAAGTGTACTTGATTCTTAGTAATACTATTTTCCCCTAGATAGTATTTCCAATGGATTATAAAACAATGGTTTCTTAAACTCAGCTTGTTTAACCTTATTTATAGGCTTCATGTGAAAATTAAAAACTAAGAAATTGCCCTAAGCCTCCTGCTCAGCCCACAGCTGGAGTGCACATTAAAAGCATGATTCTCATCCTATGCTTATGTCTCTCTAAATTACTCTTTCAGGTTCAAAAGTGGGCACCCGGAGGGCGGGGCTGGGGGGTGATATTGTGGGTCACTCATTTCTATCACCTTTACCTTTCTTCTTGCCCCTTTGCTGATTTCAACTGCCACGGCTCTCTCCACGCAGTGGCAGGAGCCACGAATCCCCACCGCTCCACTACGCGCCGGTGCCAGCGTCCCGCCCCACACGGGCTGCTCGGGCCTCTGGTCCACGGCCACGTGCTGAGGAGGAGCGCGAGCCGGCGCAGCCTCTAACGCTGGAGGCAGCTCAGCGTCTCCTGGTGCAGCCTTGGCCCTTCCCTTTCCCTGTGCTCAAAGAGGCGGCGCCCCTTGCACTCCCTGTTTGCCAGACACACTTCCAATCAGGACTGTTTCCAGTGGCTTTCGTTTGGAAGTGTCTCAGCACTTCTGGACCAGGCCTGTGGCGCTCTCCGGGAGCTCCTACAGAAGAGTCGCAAGGCATAGCTGTCAGTAGGGTTCATCAATTGTGCCGCCGGGGCTGTAAGCAGCTATTTCTACAGGGGTTGCTTCTCCTCAGCTCCCGTTCTTACCACGCCCCCAGGTCTGCTTGCAATTACTTTCCCATTTCATTTCAGTCCCTGTAAACTAATACTTGCAAAACCATCAGATTTTCTTTTTTTTCGAGAGAGAGACAAGGAAGGGAGGCATGCTGCATACTTACCAAAGTCAAATATAATTTGCCTTGTGGTAAAATTAGGTTATCTACATGTCTAGAATAAATCATCTAATGTATACTTTGTGTTGGACAATTATACTAATAAATGCACTTTTAAAAACTAAATCTTATTTTACAGATAGGTTTATTAAAAGGCTTATCATTTTTACTAGTGCTTCCTTACAATCTATAATTCAAAAATAAGATTTCCTTATTCTGTTCTTCACAACGTTATGTTAAATCAAATACTAAATAATGATTCTTATCTCCATGCTCTTCTCCCTTGTCCCAATGTTTAAAAATTATAAAGTCTATGCCACTTTATTTACCTCCAAGTCTTGCTCTGATGGAAACATCCGGTATTGCCCTGGAATTCCATTTCCTGTCTCGTTTCAGGTCTTCTGGTAAAATTTTTTGCCCCTTTGGGGCTGTCTGCAGTGCCGTGTCTGGCCTGGGAACTCGCTGTTGAGGTTTCACGTCGCTGATGTCCACCAGGCTTGGTATGGTTCTGCCAGTGCCAGGCTTTAAATCGGCATCAGCACCGGGACTCAAAAACCCTGAACAAGGATCGCCTAAGGGCACGTCATCGCGAAGTGGAAATAATGGGTAACCTGGCCCATACGGTGGGGGGTACGGGTAGTGTAAGTGGTAGTCTGGTGTGTCTGAAGGGGGGTAAGGGTGAAATTTAAGGAAAGTGGAGTTGCATTTCCTTTCAATTCTGCCACAGTCATGTCTGTCCTCAACTCCTTTCACAAAGGGCATGTTCATTTTTCTTAAGAGGTTACAGTAGTGCGGGTAATCGATATTCTCGACAGCCTTTGCTCCTGAAAGAATGGACCGCGCGGAGATACTTATCTTTCCAGGTGTGTACTGTGAATGCATATCTGTAGCCTTTCCCTCTTTTAGCATTTTGGATGGCTGTAAATGGTTTCTGATGCCTCCTTTCTCTGAAACCACAAAACTTACACTTCCAATCGTTCAGAATTACTTAACTTATCATAATACTTAATTGGCTTTGTAAATATCGGCAGAATAGGGTTTTCTTTTTCTTTTAAAGGTAAGAATTTTTTTTCTTGACCAAAGGTCACATAGGGCAGTAACAGACCAGGTAAGAAAAACAAAACGAAACAGAGCCCTTGCTGCTTAGCAACAGCTAGAACCATATCCCATTGGATCACTCATTTCATCCTATTAAAGGTGACAGTGCACATTGTCATTAGGCATTGTTCTTGTCATCGTTGTTGGAAACTTCATTCTTCAATATATTTGCACCAACTGGATAAGATGTGTTTCTATCGTACGTCTGTTCCCATTAAGTAAATCCTTCCAGCTGCAGAGGGGCGGAAACACGATTCTCTTTCACACGTTCTAGCTACCAAGGCACTCGCAGGCTGATAGGCGGTTTTATACATTTTTCTGAACTTAGATGATAAAAGACCAACTTCCAGGCTGCGTGTGGCAGGATAATAAATTTTACATAAAGTGGCTTCCTCTGTTCTTCCCAGTCAGCCTCCTCCTGGGGCTGAGGACCTTCCTGGCGATCCCCCCGGCGTCGTTGCGTTTACCCTCCCGCAAGTCCCACACAGCCTCAAGGCACCAATGGCTGCCGCTGGGAGACCGAGGCAATCCTCCGAGGGCTGCCGGTCTGTTGACCCTCTCAGTGCTCAGTATCTGTTGTTCAGGGCTGGCCCCCAAGGCCGAGACTAAGTTTCCCATCAGCGAATGACAAGGCCTTTTCTGGGCGCACGCAAAGGCGAAGGCGCGGGCTGCTGGGCTCGCGGTTGTGTTCTCTCAGTTGCAGAACCTTCGACAGATCGCCGGTGCTCCTCGGAGTCCCTGAGCGGCAGCGTGGTCCCGGAGGCCCAGGCGCATGCCGCAGGGCAGGCGACACTGCCATTCCCGCGAACCCTCAGCGCGCCGCGGCCAGGCGGCCATCTTGGCGAGGCCCCGCCCCCGCCGGCGGAAATAGCGGTTCCTCCTTCCGGCCGCCATTCCGGTCCGCCGCCCGCCAACTTCCGGTGCGGGGGGCAGCGCGCGCTGGGCAACGACCCAGACGGTCGGCAGGTGGCGGGCGGCGGCGTGTGGATGGAGGCGGCGGCCCCCGGCCGGGCGCGGCGGGGCAGGCGGCAGGCCCGGGCCGCGGGCTTCCGCTTCTTCCGGGCCGCGGCGGTCCTTCTGCTCTGCGCCTTCGCAGCGCAGGCGCCCCCGGCAGGTGAGGCCGGGGCGCCGCCGCAGGCCGGCCGGGGCGTGGCTCCGGGCGTGGGCGTTTGTGTCACGTGCACCGCGCACTCCCCAGAGGCGCCCTCCCCGCTGTCACCTAGCCGAGCCCAGGGGAGGAGCCCGCCGGACGCGGGGCCGCAGGGCGGGGCGCTAATAAGGCGGGCACAGGAGCGGCCCCCGCAGCGCCCGCGGTCACGCTGTCCCGTTGGCCCGGCGGTGACTCCAGGCCCCGCGCTCTTGGCGGGGCTTCGCCAGCGCCACCTGCACCCCGGCGGCGCTCAGTAGGGCTCGGCGAGGGGCCGGCGGCCCCAACTCGGGGCCGTCCGCGGTTCTGGAGCGCCATCTGTTGGCTGTAGCTGTAAATGCAGGGAACACTGGGAGTTTAGTTTTGACATCTTGCTGCCCCCGTTTGTTTCCTCCTTTGTATCCACCCAACCGAAAAACTTTTCCATCCTGTTTTCAAGTTACAGCTAAGATGCTGATGAACAAACACGGAAGTGAGAGTTGACTCGAACTGTGGTCAGGTCACTAGAAGGGTTTGGGCTGCGTGCTTCCGTGTTGAGAATGTAGGCTTTTGAAAAAAGGAAAGCGTCTCCAAGAATTGAATAATAAAAAGCGTGCCAGTGATTTGCTTAAAATGCTAAAAATTGTTGAAATGAGGGAGAACGTGAAAAGAAGTCCTCCCAAGAATGTAAATGTAGACGGGCTGTGGAGGCAGGCATGGGGTAAGGAGGAGAAAGGGTGGAGATGGAGTGAAGATGACAGGAGATACCAAATCCAGGCATCCGGGCTGTAAAGACCATTCTTGTGGTATAAGCAGGGAATGGCCCGGAACCTTCCTTACCCTGTCTGGGAAGGGTGCTTCTAGAGCTTGGCCCAAGGTCTTATACTAGGTAGCACAGGGTATGCATGCCTTCTTTTGGTCAAATAACATCAGACTTAAGGGTTTAAGAAGTACAATCAGCAGGCACTTTTATAACCTGGACACCGTGAAAACAGTAATGTTAACACATTTTATAGTTTATACAATATCCCCTTCAATTCCTGCAACAGCTCCATAAATCTGGAAGTTAGTCTCATTTTGCAGATGAGAAAACTGAAGGATTTAAACTCTGGCTTTGAATACCATGCTCTTTTTGCTTTATTCCCGCTCTATCAAAGGTAATTTGGGTAATGCCTTAGAGCATTTTTTAATACTGCTCCTCCCATTAGTTCTGTGCACACTATTGTGTCCGCCACATATGCCCGTTCAGCAGTGACTGGAGAATATCAGAATATATCATATTTAACAAGCATTATTTAATATTTACTAGGTGCAAGATAGAGTAACTGGTACTGTTCTTGAAAAGTTGGCACAAACACCGATCCTATTAGAAATGGAGCTTGCAATCCAATTGGGAAAATTATGTATGTGCACGAAGAACTGTAGTAAAAGTGGAGCGGGAGTCATGAGAGACGTGCCGATGGTGCACTGGGAGGTTAGAGAGGAACAGAAGTTTTGAAGGAGGAGGGGACGTTATGTGGTCTGCGTCTTTGTGGATGCTAGACTTAGACTTTGACAAATGAAGAGAATATTCTAAGTGGATGTAGAAAAAGCTGGAGGGAAGGGATGGCAGGGGTAGATAAATGTCACTGGAGCATATAAGGGCAATAGAGCTGGGGCAGGGACACCGTTGTCAGGGGACAGTGATTAATGGCTCACCCCTTCAACTGAGATCAAATATGCCAAGATGCTATATTATTTGAATATCTTGGAATTTCTCATGAGGCAGGTTGTTGCTTGTTTCTTTTTGTATTTTTGATAGTTGGAGATTTCATTCGATTACCAAGAGGTTTTCGCTTGACCAAAGATGTGCTGAAAATAGTGGGATCACCAGATTATCCAGGTACCAATAGATAGATTTTCAGTAATTTTAAGAAAGGAATTAGCATCTATTTAAATGTTATCAACTTTGTCCAAAAGTCTAATGTTCTTCCGTTATTGTAGTCTCCTAAGGCTCTTTTCCTTCTATGACACTGGATTAAAGTTGTTTCCATTACAGTTAGATCAATCCAAATCTAATTCTGTAACTGCTTAAGTGTGCAAAAATAGTTATTTCTGAAAGTTATATCGTTAGAGTTGCCTATGGTGTTTTCTTATTATTATATGATAATTACCATATTATCAAATGTATACAGTTCAAATATACTAGATAGAACTTTTCTCAAGTGAGATCTATATACCATAAAGATTTTGGATTCATAAGATTTTGCAGTAGTCACATGAGGCATAGCAAGTAAAAAAAAATTTACTATTTTCTTAATCAGGTAAATTCATGTGTCTTAAAAATCTCTCCTTTAAACCATAAAACCCAGTATTTTTTATTATATTAACAAGCCTGTGCAACCACCAACACCATGTAATTTCACATTTCATCTTCCATAAAGAAATGCCATGTCCATTAAGCGGTCACTTCACAGCCCCCAGAAACCACCGATCTGCTTCCTGTCTCTGGGAATTTGCTTATCCTAGACGTTTCATATAAGTGGAATGATGCGCTTTTTTTTTTTTTTTGGCATGTGGATATCCGGTTGTTCCAAAGCCACTTGTTCAAGGGGATTTTCATTCTTTATTGAATTGTCTCGGTGCTCTTGTTGAAAAGCAGTTTCCCATCGATGTATGGTTTTGTCTGGACTCGAAATTCTGTTCCATTGATCTATATGCCTGTCCTTAGGCCAGTGCTACACTCTTTCTGTTAGTGTTGCTTTATAGCAAGTTTGCAAATCAGTAAGGGTGGCTCCTTCAAATCTGTCACTTTACAGATAGTTCTGACTGTTCTGGGTCCCTTGAAATTCCATATTAATTCTAGCATTAACTTATCAATTCATGCAAAAAAGCCCACTGGGATTTTTATATGGATTACCTTGAGTATGTAGGTCAGCTTTGGGATATCACCGCCTGAACAATATTAAGTCTTCCAGTTCACGAACATGGAATACTTTTTCATTATTTAGGTCTTTAATTTCCCGCAGTGATGTTTCATGGTTGTCGGTGTACAAGTTTTGCACTTCCTTTGTTAAATTTATTCCTAAATATATTATTTTTTTATGTTACTGTAAATGCAGCGGCTTTATTTAGTTTTTGGACTGAGCATTCCTATTATATAGAAATACAATTGAGTTTTGCAAACTAATATCCTGTCGCCTTGGCACCTTGCTGAATTGTTTATTAGCTCTATTGTGTGTGTGTGTGTGTGTGTGTGTGTTGCGTGTAAGGGGAAGAGGAGTTAACCTTTAAGATGTTCTATATGTAACATCATGTCATTTGCAAATAGAGACAGCTTTACTTCTTGCTTCCCAACCTGGATGCTTTCTTTCCTTGCCAGGTACTTCAGCTAGAAACTCCTCCAGTTCCGTGCTGCTGAAAGCAGATACCTGAATCTTACCCCCGATCTTGGAGGGAGGGAAAGGTTTCAGCCTCTCACCAGTACCTGCAACGGTGGCGGTGGGCTTCTGGTAGAAGCCCTTCATCAGGCTGAGAGCCCGCCCTGCCGCCCTCGCTCGCCGGCCGTGTGAAGCGTTACGGCGAGAGGGCGCTGGGTTTTGGCAGGTGCTTTTTCTGCGTGTGTTGCGATGACTGTGGGATTTTGTCCTGTATCCCATCGGTATGACATGGTGTTACACTGAACGATTTTTGTATTTTGAACCAGCCTTGCATTCCTGGGATAAATAGCCATTGATCATGATATATAACCCTTTTTCATGCTGCTTGTCTTGGTGGTTAATATTTTAAGGGTTTTTATGTCTCCATGAGGGAAATTTGTCTGTAGTATTCTTGTGTTGCATTTGTCAGATGTTGGTCTTAGGGAAATAGTGACCGTAGAATGAGTTGGGATGTGTTCCCTCTTATTCTGTTTTTGGGCAGAGTTTGGAAGCTGTTGTTGATTAATTCTGCTTTACTTGTTGGGAAGAATTCACCGGTGAACTCATCTGGGGTGGGCTTTTCCTTGTGGGATTTTCTGGATGACCGGCACAAGCACTCGACTTGTGTCAGGGTTGTTCAGACTGCCTGTCGCACTGCGGTCCCAGGCGAGAAGTGAGCCGCTCACAGCATCGGGTGCTAGTGTGCGCAAAGCGATGCTTCTCTCTTGCTGTTCTCAAAATTCTGCCTTTGTTGTTGGATGTTGACTATTAATTATGATGTGTCTAGGTGGGGATCTCTTTGAATTTATTGTAGTTTGAGTTCATCAAGTGTCTTGGAAGGGTAGATTCACGCTTTTTACCAATTAATTTTGGGAAGATTTTGCCATTATTTCTCAATTACTTTTTTCTGCCCCCTTTTCTCCAGTTTTCACTGGGACTTTTGTCATGTACACAAGGGCATGCTTGATGGTTTCCCACACTCTGTGAGTACTATTTATTTTTATTTACTCTTATTTTTCCTGCCTGTTAGATTGGATTACCCCAAATTGATTTGCCTTGAAGTTTATTTTTTGTTTCACCTGCTCAGACCTGGCGTTGATTCTTTATAATGAATTTTCCAATTCAGTTATGCTTTTCAATACCGAATTCGTTTTTTTAAAAAAATATATTTTATTTATTTTTAGAGAGAGGGAGGGAGAGAGGAAGAGAAACATTAATGAGTGGTTGCCTCTCACACGCCCCCCCACTGGGGACCTGGCCCGCAACCCAGGCATGTGCCCCAACTGGGAATCCAACCAGTGACCCTTTGCTTTGCAATCCGACGCTCAATCCACAGAACCAGGGCTTGAATTCCTTTTGATTCTTTTAAATAATTTCTGTCTCTTTATTGATAGTCTCTCCTTCATACTTTTCTGTAGCGATTTACGAATGATGTTCTTCGATCGTATTTAAAACAACTGATTTAAAATCTTTGTCCAATAAGTCTAAAATTTGGGCTTCCTGAAAGACAGTTTATATTGGTTGCTTTCTTTTCTTCCTGTCTGTGACTCTACTTTCTTGGTTTTCTATGCTTCATATGTTTGGTTGAAAACTCGACTTTCTAAGTCATATAATGTGGCGACTCTGGAGACCCCCCCCCGGGTCTTGATGTCGCTGCTGTTTGCTGTGACTGTCCAGTCCCTCTGCTGTGCCCAGCCTGCCGGGGAAGCTAACGGTCGACAGAGGCCTCATTAAACACCTGCAACCGGCCTGTCTCCTAGTCTTTGCCGAGGGCCATCGTGTGCTCGCGCGAGCAAACCTCGGACACTTAGCCAGGCAGCTGGCGACCCCGCCTCGTTCTTCCTTTCCTGCTGTGCAGAGCCTCAGCTGCGGCCCGGCCCGAGGTCAGGACTCGCGGTCTCTCGGTCTTCAGCGAGCACGGCTGTCTCCGTCACGTGCCCCTTCCGTCCCTGCGCGGGACCTCCTGTTTCCCAGGGGCGTAGCAGAACTTGTGGAGCTCTCATGGGCAGGTACTGCCCGGCTTCCCCTCTCAAGGTTTTGGGACAGCCTCCGCTCGGCCCCGCAGCCACCAGAGCACCAGGCAGCCACAAAGCTGAAGACCAGCCCCTGCTGTTTTGACAGATGACCTGGGAGACAGTATCGTAGGCCCAGGGCGCTTCACGCCAGGTCGGGAAACAGCACCCTTGTGAGCCGCACCTTTTAGGAAACTGCCAGGGCCGGCGAACGGCCACAGCCGTGCAGAGGGAGACCCTGGGGGCCCTGGGACCCCCCGCCCCTCTCCCGGCAGCTGGCATGCAGGCAGTCTCGGTGACTGGCCTGTGGCTCCTCAGGGCTTCTGCGGGGCGGGGGAGGGTGGGGACAAGGCGAGTGAGAGGGCCACATGCTCTGTCCTGGCCAGGCGCCTTCGCTCCTCAGGGGCACCGTAACCAAGCGCCTGGGGGGGACGGCGTGAACGGCAGACATGGGTCGCCCGCAGTTCTGGGGCTGGCAGTCCACTCGGGGGCATCCCAGGGTCTCTTCACGGGGCTTCCCTCTGCATGTGTCTGCCTGTCAGCACTTCCCCCTTTATCGGGACCCTGTCATATTGGCTCTGGATCCACCCTCAGGACCTCACCTGAACTTGACTTCTGCGGTAAAGAGTCTGTCTCCAAGTAAGTTTGCGTTCTACGGCGCTGGAGGGCAGGACTTCCCACGACTTTGGGGAGAGGCGTAATTCAGCCCATCACACCAAGATACGCTTGTTTTTCTTCAATATTTTTACTGGTTGGTGCAAGTCTGATTAATTTCCAGTTATGAAAATGTTGAGTTGTAACAATTTCTGCCTCTTTTCTCATTACCTTTATAAAGGAGGTAACTTTTGGAGTTCTTTGTTCCATCGTTTTCACTGATACCACAGCTTTTATTACAGCTTTCCTTTTAAAACTGTAACTTTAAACCTAAATTATAAAACAATTATGTAAAACTAATTTCCTTTTTCACTGCTTTTTTATTGGATATTATTTATTCATAAAAATGGATTAACATTTCGGTTCATTATGTATTTTTTATATCATAAAGTATATTATGATATGCTGTTTTACTAATTTGCCGCCATGAAATTCTGGCTGCCTCATTTTTTTCTGCCTAGAATTTCTTCAGTGGCTTCTGTCCTTCCAGACTCCAGCATCTGTCTCTGTCAGCCTTTCTCTGTTCTATTATCTTCTCTTTAACTTATTCACGTAGTACCCATTCTTTTCTGTTCCGTTGGTCTTTGATTTTTATTCACTCATCTATCCATTGATTCGGTAGTCATTTATTTACATCGTTGTTGCATTTTTAATTCATTCCGTTTTTGGCGGGGGTGTGATGAATACCATTTTGTGTATTTCCTTTTGCACCTGTTCCAAAGCTCCCTGGGTCTGTGGACGAGGGAGCGACGCGCAGGGTCCTGGGGCCACCGCGGGCGCAGTGTCACTGAGGTCGCTGTGCAGAAGGGCCCCGCCGGACGTCCCCCTGCGGCTTGCCCACTTCCTCGCCAGCACGGACTGTCACCCACGTCTTTCCGATCGGCTAAGCTGAAATTTATGTTGCTCCTGCACATCGTTGGTTTCCAAAGGAGACCTTTCCGTGGTGTTTGTGTTCGGGCTACAAATCCATGAGTGGCTGCCTCTGAGAAATCGCGTACCAGGTGTCAGAGTGGCCCTGCTGCTGACACCTGCCCCCGCTGTTAACATTGCCCGTGCTCTGCGGCCATGAGCGGACATTGCTGGTGTTTCAGGGGCGGCCTGTGGGGGCCTCCGGAGGTGCGGAGGCCCTGGTTGCCAATGCGAGCGAGCAGAGCGGCCGGCGAGCGGGTGCGGGCCGGGAGGGGGCCTGAGTCCGGCCTCCGAGCGCGGGGTGGGACCCCGCCCAGCCGGCGCCTGGGCAGGGAGTGCAGGGCCAGGGTGGGAGTTTAGGCTGCGGTAAATGACAACGGAGTAACAGAGGAGGTTAACGGGCGGAATCCAGACGGGGAACAGGCGGATGGACCCCAAAGCCAGCTTGGGGCAGCCCGTGGGCCAAAGTGGCGAGTGTTTCCTGAGACGGTAATGGAGCGGAGTCCATGCGATGAGTGCAGGACGGCGATAAAACTTAAAAATGGTAACAATAGTCTGGTAATTTTATACTAATAAACTCAAAATAAACAACTACAGGTAAATGTAAGTTTCTAAATCAGACCTGATTCCATTACTTAGTAGATTAATAATCAATTAAATTCTCCTGATTGGTGATTAAAATTTTGTTTTTCTACTTCACCTTGCCAAATAAAAGAGCACCAAGCTTTAGACTTTTTGCAGGACAAAACCCACTACATATTATTTCAGGGACTATTTATGGAAGAAATCTGTTCAGTTCATTTTGTGAGGCTACTGTAGCCTTAGATGCCGGCCTTCGTGATCCTAAGTGCAGAGTGACAGCTTAATACCGGCGTTGGAAACGCGCGAAGGGCAGTGCAAGGCAATTTTATATACACCATATATCACGGGTAGTACGTATGTGAGTGAGTGCGCTGGAAAACTATCTGCAAATTGAACCCAGCAGATTTTAAGTGAAAGGGCACAGTTAGAATTATTTCAGAGAAGCAGTCGAGTGACACTAAACTTCCCATTAATATATTCAAGAAGAGAAAAATTAAATGATCAGCTCAATCAATACAAGGGAAAAAAAGCATTCGTTAGAATTTAACCTCAATTTTTGATTAAGAAATGGCCAGAAAGAAAGGGAAACTCCGTTAGCCAAAGGGAGGGTGTCTGTCTAAGAGCCGCATTCTGTACACATCATGCGGAGTGGGGAGAGCGCACGGTTTCTTTAATGTTAAGAAGAATTTTGATTCTGAAAACAGTTTTTATATTACTGGATCACAGGAATCTTTGTGTGTGTGGCAGCCATGAAGAGTTCGCATGCAATTACTGAAAAGCTCTTGGAACGTTTTTTAAAAGCCTAGTTATGAGTAAATTCAAAACAATTTAATTTTTACTGTGTTCCTTTTGTGTCTTCTAAAGAATATGATTTTTGCTTGTTTAATGATCAGGATTATTGAAATTTTAAAGCAAAGTGGTAAAGTGCTTAATAATTAACATCAAAGTACATAGTTGTTTTTAATTACATTATAGTTCTTTAATTTTAGTACATTGTGTTTACATCAGTGTGAATAATGTACTGTTCCCTTAAACAAATTTATCAGTTTCTTTCATGTGTAGTGTCTTAGCAAAAAAAGAAAGATAAAGTACAAAGAATTTTCTTAATACTGTATAATTAAAATAATATTCTGAGAATAAAATTAGTATATGTGAACTCTTAATAAAAAAGACTGCTGCATTATGCTCTGATTGAGACACACACACAAATAAAATAGGTAAGTACATTTTTAGTGTTACATGGAATGCAATGAAATTTCTTATTACCTAATAGTAATAATCCAAACAAAACTTACGAAAACATGTAATCCAAACTGCAAAAATGAAAGCAAATAAAATGTTATTGGCACATTTTAATATTGTATTTCAGTGAAAGTCTATGTTATGGTCCATCAAAAGAGTCCACACGTGTTATGCGTGACCCAGCAGCTGCGAAATTCTGAGCTGATAGACCCATCATTCCAGTGGCATGGGCCCAAAGGAAAAATTATCTCAGGTAGGCTTTTGTTTCAGTTGTCACAATTAAATCGATATAGCTGAGATACACCAAGAATGAAAAGAATATCTGCTTTCTATACACATTTACCTAATTCCCCACCTCTTTATCTTGTGCTCTTTTTTGGAGTCGTGACAATACAGAGGGGTGGCCATTTTTCCCAGACCCTCATCGTGGGTAGAGCCGGACATACTGGGTGATCACACTGCTCGGGGAGCTCTCTGACTGCCTATGTTCCATGCAAAAGGCGTTACGTTGTTTCTTTAAAGTTTATAAAACCATTTTGGTCACCGTAGTCAGACTTCTGTTGGCGATGCACATACGAAGCAGCGAAGGGGAGGTTCGGGCTTTTGTTAAAAGCACAGCTAACCACTTCGAGCCCCGGGCTGGTAAGCAGTTTTGTTTGTTTCACGCAGCCCCACGCAGGGACAGTTCGGGGCTTTATTAGTAGCCGTGATTTTATATTTTTTATTTTATGTTTCTATCTGACCAAAATCCTGACAATATGGATATTTGAGTTCAACCTAAATATTATTATCAAATTAGAAAATAATGACTAAATTTAATGTTGAATACTTTCATATCAAAAACATGCTTTCCGACATACCGCATGACTCGGCAGAGACTGTGAGCTGCTGTTGACGCCGTGCTTGTGAGCGGGGCGCCGGCCATGCGGGCATCCATCCCGGCACGAGGGGGTCCGCACGTGCCCCGGCGGCAGCTCGTGTTTCCCCCATTTCTGGGGGAACCAGATCGTATTCTCACGAAGGTGCTTTTTTCCACATAGCAGTTACTATTGGTGTGACTCATTTGATCAGTGTTTTCTCCATTCGACTTCTATTTTGTCATTCTGAAATGCAAATCTTATTTTTATTCTGATTTTCCATTTGCTAAATGCTGATTTGGTTTTGCAGTATAGTTTAAAAAATAGAGATTGACTCGGCCTTGGTAGGAGCTCAGATGAATGAATTTTCATCGTAAAGGTCTGTTCAGTGAAGCATCTAATCACCTTTGCGCACCTTCCGAGGACGTTTTCCTTTCCTGTTCACTGTCTTTTCTTGTTTTCTTTTTTAACCCTTACTGGCATATGGAGATAGCGCTTGCGGATGAAAACTCACAGGGTTTTTGTCATCGTGGATGGAGGAAGAAACGTATTTGTACAAAGGCTTGCTGAAGAAACATCATGGGAAATACTTGTTTGGTTGTACATTTTAGTATCTCATATAGCCGGCTGATCTCAGCTGCACCTTAGTGTGAAGCATCGGGTGTATACAGATGTGTGTAAGATGCATGCGAGTTGTGCGGCTCAATAACCCAAATCCCCGTGAAGGTGCGGCTCAGGGCCGGGCGCGCGGGTACCAGGGCCGGGCCTCTTAAGCGGCGGTTAAGAGGGTCCCTGATCTTCTGTCAAATAAACATACCCTGAACTCTCACAATACTATTTCCTAGGTTTTCTGTATGCACTTACCATGCATATAAAGGCACACATACAAATATATACATGTATACTTATGTATGCATGTTGCAGTATTTTAGTATTTGGTTTTGAATGTTTAGAAGTCACCAGTACATACAGTATTTGTCATGTGTCCGATACAGTTCTACGCAGTTTACACACGGATCATTCAAGTTTGCGACAGCCCTGTGCGGCCAGCACAGCCAGCCCCTCCACCTGCGCGTGGGGCCGGCGCCCGTTGGGCGGGCTCCCTGGGAGCCTGTCGCCGCGGGGACAGCCGGGGGGCCCAGGGCTGCGGTCGGCGAGACTCTGGGACGCACCGCGCTCGACGACTGGCCGTGCCGCCGACTCCTTCGAAGGGGTCCGCGGATTTTGACGGCTTTACTCCGTTTAGCAAATACTGTTGCTTTGTTCTCTCAGTCTCCTGCAACTGCACAAACTGATCGCTGCCCCGAATCTCTCTCTCAGAAAACAGCACCGCGCACATAACGTCCACGGGCAGCCTGGTGCTGCAGGACTTCGCGGAGGGCCTGACCGGGGCCTACACCTGCTTCCTCGAGTACAAGCCCACGGTGGAGGAGGTGGTCCGGAGCCTGCAGCTCAAGTACATCATCTACGGTACGGCGCGCCCCCGGCCGCGCGCCGCTCCCCAGGGCTGGGAACGCGGGCCCGGCCACAGCGCTGCTGCAGGGTCCCGTTGCTTTCGCGAGAAAGGACCGCCGGCCCGCCTCGCAGGGGGCTTGGCGCGGCGCTCCCGGTGGGGCCGGGCGTACTCCTTCCGAGGGACGGCCGCGGTCCGGGACGGCCCCCCGCCGCGGGCGCGCGGGGCCGTGTGTCGCCCGGCCGGCGCGGAGCGTCTGCGCCCCTCGGGGGCGCAGGGGCTCGCGCCCGGCGGGCGGGCGGCCGCTTCGAACTCTGCACGCAGAGGCCCGGCGCCCCGGGCGGCCCTCCTGGCGGCTGCGGGCTGCGCGTCGTCCGCGGCGGCCGAGCCCCTTCCCGGGAGGGCCGCGCCGCGCACACTCCGGCCAGCAGGGGGCGCGGCGCCGTGCCGCCCTGGCTTCCCCGGCGCCGCCCGTTGTCGTCGTTAACTTTAGCCCTTTTGAAGAGTGTGAAGTGACATTTCATTACGGTTTTTCATTTGCATTCGCCCGATGTCTCATAGTCTCAAGCATTTTTTTATGAACATATTTGCCACCTGTACATCCTCGTTGGGGAAATGTATTGACATCTTTTGCCCATTTTCTAATGGATTGTTTGATATGTTATAGAGTTCAGAATTTCTTTAAAACTATGTTTCTAGATACTATTCTTTTATTGATTGTTATTTTCAAAATTTATTTTAGTCTGTATCTTGTCTGTTCAGTATCTTAATGGGATCTGCCCCCAAAGGGAGCATACCCAGGATACCTTTTATAATTTAATTTAATTTTTATTTTTTACCTTTGATCCACAGTCTATTCCCTGGATTTATGAGCTTGGTTTTTTGTTTTTTGGATTTTACATGAGGTATCACGTGGTATTTGTCTTTCTCTGTCTGACATATTCCAGTTTGCATAATGTCCTCAAGATCCGTCCATGTTGTTGCAGGAAATATTTTATTTTTTATATTCCATTACGTATATATGTATACACATATTATACACACGCACACACACACCTGCAATTTCGTTAGCCATTTATTCTTCAGTAGACACTTAATTTGTCTCCAAATTTTGGCTATTGTAAATAGTGCTTCAGTGAACATGTAGAATTTTTAAAAATTATGTGTTGCTTCCTACATTAATTTTTTTTTTAGGCACTTTGCCCTTGTCTTTTTATTTTCTTTACTGGATTTACCCAAAGTTGGGGGGAGATAGCCTGTGATTGTCATTTATGTTTTTGTTTTCTTCAGATAAATCCCCAGAGTGGAATTCCTGCATCCTGTGATAGTTCTATTTTTAGTTTTTTAAAGAACCTCTACACGGTTTTCCGCGGTGGCTGCACCGCTATATATTCCTAACGGGGCAAGAGGGTTCCCCTACCCCGCATGCCAACTCTTGCCGTACCTTGTGTTTCTCACACCAGTTCTTATTAGAGCAGCAGGCACTCTGATGGGTGTGAGGCGGCGTCTCAGCGTTCGAGCTGCGTCTCCCTGAGGCTGAGTGATGTTGACTGTCTGGGCGTGTGCCTGTGGGCCATCGGTGCGTCTTCCTCAGAAAAGTGTCTATTCGTATTTCCTGCCCGCTTTTAAAATTGGATTGTGTGGTTTTTTACTGTTGAGTTGTATGAGTTCATTAGATGTTTTGGATATTAACCCTTAGGAAACACAATTTGAAAATAGCTTCTCCAATTTGGTAGGTTGTCTTTTCATTTTGTTGATGGTTTCCCTTGCTGTGCAAAAACTTTTTAGTTGGATGTTGTCCCACTTGTTTATTTTTGCTTTCGTTGCTTTTGCTCTTGGAGTCAGATTGGAAAATCGCTGCCAAGACCTATGTCAAGGAGCGCACTGCCTCTGTTTTCTGCAAAGAGTTACAACTCAGGGTCTTCTGTACGCATGTTTCATCGTTTGGGGTTGACTTCGGTGTGTGGTGTGAGACGGTGGTCCAGTTCGTTCTTTTGCATGTTGCTGTCCAGGAGAGACTGTTCTTCCCCATTTTATGTTCTTTGCTCCTTTGTCATGAATAAATTGACCATGTGCATAATGGGGGTCATAGGAGAGAAAAAAAGATAGTGACTAAAACAATACTTGAAAAAATAATGTTCAAATATGTCCCAATATGATAAAATACATGAATCTTCACATTCTGGAAGATAAATGGAATTCAAGTAGGATAAATGCAAAGAATCAAAACTGAAACATTATAACCAAACTGTCAAAAATCAAACACCGGGAGATAATCTCAAAAGCAGCAGAAAAAGAGAAGTAACCTGTTACATACCAAGAGTCTATAAGAACATTAAAGGCAGATTTCTTATCAAAAACCACGGAGGTCAGAAGGCAGTGAGATGATCTATTTAAATAGTTTACTTATTGCATATAATGATTTCTCTTGAATACTTGCAATCTGTTTGAGTTGTTTAAGTAACCGTTCTTATGTTCTTCTCTGTTCATATTTCCCCAGCGTATCGTGAGCCTCGTTTTTATTACCAGTTCACAGCTCGGTACCACGCAGCACCTTGCAATAGTGTCTATAATGTGTCTTTTGAGAATAAACTTCTACAGATTTTAAGCAAACTCGTTCATGACCTTTCATGTGAAGTTTCATTACTGAAGTCTGAATGCCATCATGTTAAAATGCAAAAAGCTGGTTTTCAAAATGAATTGTTTTTTAAATTTGCAGGTAAGTATATGCAATTTTTTAAAGAAAAAAATTGAGAATACAAAGCTAATTTTAAAGATATGTGAATTACAAACAGTGGTTCCAAAATGAAAATGTTACAGAACTGGTATTTTCACGTTCTCTACTTTGACTTAGTTGTAATGGCCCTCAAAATAAAATTCTACTGGTTTATGTACTTAATGAGAAGTTTGTACTCAAATAGCTGAAACTTTGCTACGAATTTACTTTAGAATGGAATTTAGTGTAAAGAATGTCTTTTATTTAGCTACGATATTTTAATTTGGGTAAGTGGTCTGTCTAATTATAATAAGACTGGTTAATATTATAAACCAGAGCAAACACGCTAACAGCTTAAGGTGCTTTTCCTAATAATGCAGAGTGGAGACCCAGTGTTTTCTGGAAAAAAAATAGGATTTCGAAGTAGGAAAGGGGACCCCTCTAGCTTTGTCCTCCTTCCATCGCTGCAGCCCCGCAGGTGTTGTGGGCCGCCCGTTTGCTTTCTTCCTGCTCCTCGGATGGGATCGTTCCCGCCGGCCTCTCTTCAAGGCCGCTGACTCTTCCACAAGATCGAGGATGTGGCTGGAAACTTCCAGTGAATTCCTCATCGAAGTTGTAATTATCACAGAATTTCTATTTGGTTTCCTCTATAAGTGCTTTCTTTTTATTGATATTATCTACTTGTTGAGGTATCATTTTTCTGTGTTGTTGTCCGTTATTTTCTTCAGCTTAAAAATTTTTTTTTTCTTTTATTGATTCCAGAGAGAAGGGAGGGAGGGAGAAATGGAGGGAGAGAAACGTCAATGTGAGTGAGAAACATCGATCAGTTACCTCTTTCATGTGGCCCGACTGGGACTGAACACACAACCCAGGCATGTGGCCTGACAGGGAGTCGAACCCGCGTGACCTTTCGGTTTGTGGGACGATGCTCCAACCCACTGAGCCACACCGGCCAGGCCAGGGCACTGAACATGCTTAAGAGAATTGATTTAGAGCCTACATCTAGTACGTCCAGTGTCTGTGCTTTCTCAGTGACAGTTTTTGTTATTTTTAATGAATGGTCCATAGTTTCCTTCCTTTGCATGCCTTGTGAAACTTTTTGAAAAGTGTACATTTTGAATATTCTAATCTGCTACTCTTGAGATCAGACTCATCAACCTCTTTTGTGTTTGTTGTTGTTGCTTGCGTGGGTGTCGGTTTTTGTTCAGTGACTTTTTAAACTACTTTTGTAACAATTGTATTCTTTGTCACGTGTGATCTCAGATATGCCTGCCTTTAAGATACTAGGTGGTGATTTGATACAGATTCCTTTAAATGCTGTGTTTAAGTCAGCTTGTGTTAATTTAGCATTCACTTGGTGGTTTTAAACAATTAACTGCTTTCCGGAGTTCCAGCAAACTGGCCCTGACAGCCTAGGCCATTCCTCGGCATTGCCCAGGCGGGACGCGGCCTGCAGTTCCCTCCTCCCGCCACGGCTGCTGGTGTCACTCCGGTTTTCCGCGTCGTGTGCTCTTGGAGAAAGCGCGTCTTGGGGAAGAGGCAGGCAGTTTCTCAGAGGCCGCGGTTAGCCCCCTGGCCTCCATAAAGAGGGCAGCCGGTCGGAGGCAGAAACGCAGGAGCAGGGCGTCCCCGCTCAGACCCGGGAGACCCGGGCCAGAGGGCGCGGCTTGGCCCCGTGTGCCCGCGGGCAGGGGAGGGGTAGGTCGCCTGCGGCCCTTCCCACCGCTGGTGCTGGATTTCCATTTAAACAGCATCCTAGGTTGGTACCTTGAGTAATAGTTATGTGTATTCGTTCTGGAAACCAGTTCCTTTCTGTTGATTCTGTTACTGATTCCAGGAGTTTTGCTTTAGTTTAATGAATAGGTTTTAATGAATTTTATAATTTACTTAAACTTTTATAAAGATTGAAAGTAAAAAAAACAAACAAACTGTACACTATCATCATCCAATCTCGTAATCACTTTAGGACACGTGGGCAAGCCCTGATCTACCGTCTCCTGAATTACTGCACGAATAATGTTTTCAGAAGCTGTACCTTAAGTGAATAATATTTTAAAGAATTTGCTACATTTTGCCAGTGCTTTTTATAATTCCATTGCATATTTGTGACACATAAATTTAGAGATTTTACTTCGGTCTAGATTTAGGATGGTCTCATTTTAAAAGAATTTAAGGTAAAAATAGGCCATGAAAAACCTTTTTCTCCAAATTTACAGCCTTACTTGGAAGGCCACTTCAGACCAACAGCTATTCTGTCTGATTTTGTAAAATCGTTGTGATGTATTTTATTGCCTGCTCTGTACTGTAACATTTTACAGTGTCTTGTGATATCAGCCCAGGTGGGTATTTCTCTCCCACCTCTTCTGCTGCCAACTCTGAGTTACTGCAGTCGCCTTCTGATTTTTAAAAATTCTTCTTTCAACACCAAAATGTAACCTGTTAAATCACATTGAATGTTAACATGGTAAAGCTGTGATCGTTCACTTCCGCAGGCGCGTGGACTTGACTGGGGTGAGCTTGCTCTGCCCTGTGCGCCTGTGCTCAGAGCCCATCCGAAGGGGCTGCAGCCACCCGGGGGGGGCTCTGCTCCCCATGATCAGCAAAGCTCGGGAGGAGAACTGAAAACAAATTAGCACCAAGCCCTTGCACTTTCACTTCTCCCCGTTGCCACCGGCAGGTCGCAGCCCAGTTCCAAGCCACGGGAGGGTACTTGGTCCGCATAAAGGTCGTGGCAAAGGCGTGGATGCTCAGAGGGCGGGGAAGCAGGGCAGCACACTGGCCACCTGTCCCGCTGCTCCCCCACGTTCGCTGTAATTGTGAAGTTTTCCTGATGTATATAAAACAAATATTTGGCTTAGGAAAGCTGGAAAGGGGGGCTGTAACGTTAGGAAAATTGCTTAATTTTTTAGTGGAGGAGAAATAGTCAACAAAGGAGCCATTTTGTATTTCAAAAGCTAATTTAAATATTGTGATACAGTACTTGAGATCCATATAAAATGTAACGTATTTTCTCAGTTTCATGTTTAGATACTGAAAAACAACCCAGGCCATGTGAGGACCAGAGCTGCGACTATTCCAGAAGGCTGTCTAAGGTGCGTCACGTGAGGCCGGAAACGAGAGAAGCAGAGCATGCCCAGTGCGGACGGTGCAAGCAAGCATCTTAGCTGTTCATAAAGCAGACCAGTCCCCCACACACATTTAGGGAGTTCAGTAATAATAATAAAACTCCATGAAATAATAAATGAGAAGAACTTAACAAAGCTAATATCTTTATGAAATATTTTGGAATTCAGCATTTTAACTACATTAAGATGTTTCCCACTTATTTGGCCTTATTTGGTATTTCAAATTAATTTACGCTGTTACTATCTCAGTAATAAATTTGATCTATAATGGCTATTGACTATTTTTATATTGCACTAAACCCAGAATCTTGTATCTGTGCTTGGGATGAAAATCATGCTATAACTTTCAACAGCAATTTAATTTAGTTCTTTCCCTTCTACATTATACTTAACATATTGTTCATGTTCAGGAAATTTATGATGATATTTTCCTACCTCTAATTATTCTAAATGACCATAAACACTTTATAAAATTACTTTTAAATATTTGGAATATTAAATTATTTATATTATGATAATTATAAAACTGTTCCTAATTAAGGTGTAGGTATTACATATTCAGGTCAGTATCCATTACTTTTGTCTGGAAATTAAAAAGGTGATGATTTCCTTTTTCCTTTTTAGTAATTTGTTTATGTTTAAGTGTATTTTTTATTGGACTTATTGGGCTGGCATTGGTTAATAAAATGACGCAGGTTTCGGATGTACAGCTCTGAGAGGCAGCAGCTGTGTGTCGTGTTGTGGCCGCCCCCCAAGTCAGGTCCCCTTCCGTCACCATTTATACCCCTTTACCCTCTACTGGTTATTCAGCCTCATTAATTCTTTGCATCTTAACCAGACAATTAATTCAGGGAGAGTTTCTATAATTGTGATTGGTTCTTATGTCATCCAAAGTGGTGCAAAAGTTTTATTTTATATATCTGTAGTCCTTACCCAGCTCAGATAATTCCTCAATTTCACCCTTTATTTGGCTCAACTACCTAATCCCACGTCAGCCGTCGATACACGTGTGAGAGTTCAGTTCACAGTTCAAACAATTTCTTCCCTCCTTTCCATTCTTATCACATAAAGCATCTGTTCTTATTTTCAGAGGGAAAATAAGGGGGGGAGGTTTGAGTGTGGAAAGGGGGTGAGCAAGCCAGGGGATGGCAATGGGGGAGAAAACGGGACAACTGTAACCGAACAACAACAAACAATTTTTAAAAACAGAAACAGGAATTTGAGTTATATGATCATTTTTATTCCTATCACATTTTCTCAGGTCTAGTTTCATTGATTTTTTTTTTTTTTTTTGGATGGAGTGTTAGGAAGCTAAGAGGTTATGATTGCATTTCCTGAAACGCTTAATTATAGTTTGGCAATTAAATATAGTTAATTAGATACAAGGTGTGTATCTAATAAATTCTTAAGCAGTTTCTTAAGGAAAATTTGTTTGATTAAATAAATAACAACGGATTCCCCGAAATTTATCAAAAGAACAAGAAAACCATTCAAACTGTAAAAAGTTAATAACTGAATTAATAATAGAATTAAAGGTGTATAGATGTGTTGAATGCAGTGTATTGAAAAACATTTTTACAGCTACTTATAGAAGTTTCCACGGAGGGCTGTAATTTGTAAGACGTTCAGAGAAGTCAGTAAGCACAAGGCCACCACCCATGGCCACTGACCAGGCCCAGCCCATCATCCGCGCTCGGACTCGATCAGAGGGCAAGATTAGCTGGAGTTGGGCCGAGCTAACTGGCGTGTGGACAGTTCAAACCCACGCCCACCCTGCATGCTTCACCTGGCAGAGCCTGCCAGTCCCTGAGGAGGGTGAGCCTCCCATGGACTGTGTGAGGCCCCCAGAACGATTACTGCAAACAAAAAAGCCATTGACTGTAGATCACAGCGATGCCTTAATTATTTTGTAAATTAAATTTTTTGGAACACAGAAGTGGAGGTTTGAGCATGTGCTGTATTTTCTTTTGTTTTTAAACCAGATTTTTGTTTGCGGTAAGAGTGAATGATACCCTTCTTAAAGCTTCTTAAAGTACGTTTCTTTACGTGCATTTCATTGTTAGGGTACATTTCTTAGAGTCCGTGTGATCTCATAAAGCTTTATTGGTTTTGCTCACAGCCCCACCCGTTTTTCCTTCGAAATGCCAAGGGCCCAAGAAGTTTGGGGGTGTGTCCGAACGGGCTTTTTGTGTGTATTCAGGAATGCATTTAGAAACATCTGAGGTTTGAAGTTGACATCTTTTAATTTTTACATGTGTTATTTATATCCTATGAATGCAAGAAAAAATAAGGACCTCAAGAATTTGACCTCCCCTGCTTCTAAATACATAAGCAACCTGTTTATTCTAAAATTACATTTATTTGTGAAAATAATTTTTTCATATTATATTTCTATTTTAGGCTAAAAATCTCATAGAGAGATTTTTCAATCAACAAGTAACAGTTCTAGGCAGACGTGCGGAGCCGCTGCCTGAAATATACTACATCGAAGACACGCTCCAGATGGTCTGGATCAACCGCTGCTTCCCGGGCTACGGGATCAACACCCTGAAACACCCCAAGTGCCCGGAGTGTTGCGGTACGTGCCCGGCCGCGGCCCCGGGCCCCAGGCCGCGGGGCGTTCCTTCTCGCCATCGTGTCGAAGCGAACGCCCACCATTTACTTTCCGCGTTATTGAAATATTTCTTTAGCTTATTTGAAATAGTGTTTGAAAAGGCAGATAGAAAGGAGAGAAAGCTGTTTGGGCTTCGGTCTTGGTGTTTGTCCTACAGTAGAGCGGGGTTAGCAGTGACAGGCGTTTGGGAGGAAAGACAATAGTTACCAGCCAGAGTCACTCACCATTGAGTCAAACCACATTCTAGAATCAGCTGTAGGTGAGTTCATGTGTGCGCGGCCTAGCGTGGGCGTCGTCCACCGGCCCTGGGGTGAGCGTGCAAACTGCTTCATCAGCAGTGGCTTTTCTGACTTGCAGTCCTGGCACTGAAAGGGCAGAGCCACCCTGGCTGGGGTTGCACGTCGCCCTCTGAGAGGGGCGCCCGGCGCAGGCTGGGGGCAGCCCAGGGCTTCGGGCCACGATGTGCCCTTTCCCAGAGTGGGCCGGCCAGCCAGCATGTCTGGGGTCTTCATACTTTCTCACATATTGATAAATATCATGAAATTGGTGCCATTTTCACTCAGTCTCTGTTCTTTTCTCCTCTCTAGTATTTTAAATTAGATTAAAAGCCTTTTTGCAAAACATTCTCAAAAGCCTTGCAGCTCCCCTGAGTATGTCATGGAAATTCGTACCATTAGTCAAGAGGCACAGATCTGGTGGGGGCAGGTCTTCCCTGCAGAAGCGTTTCTCAATTCCGGGCAGCTTCTCGGACAGCGGAACGGCTGCATGAGCCACACAGCCGGTCTCAGTCACACAAGTGTGCCCAGGCACACCCTCGTTCTCTCCAGAGCTCGTGCAGGGCAGCAAAGCCCCGGGTTTTAGCATTTTTTCCACCTGCATAGACCAAGAGCTTTTCGAAGTACAGGTGCGGCTCCTTTCCGCCTAACAGTGCCGTCCTCGGTCTGCCGTCTCTGCGCTGTAAGCGGCCAGGCGCGGCCAGAGCTCTCCCCGTACTTTGTTGTTGTTGCGGCAACGTGCTTCATTGCCTTTTTGGCTCTTTCGGTAAATATTCGATTTCTTTAATACAAATGGCCGTTCACATTACTTACTTTTCCCTCGGGAACATTTTGAAAAATGTGTCCTAGGTATACATTTCTCCCTCACACTGCTTCAGTGGGACCTTGCAGATTCTATCATGTCGTATTTTCATTTTCATTCATTTGTTCAAAATGCTCGTTTCTCTGTTGATTTCTTCCTTAAGCAATTGGCTATTTAAGTGTGATGTTTAATTTCCAAATATTATGGAAATTTCCTGAGATCTTTCTTCTACTGAAACCTAATTTATTTCAGTATAGACGAAATTTCTTTGTGATATATGTGCTGTGACTGAGGTTGGCATTTTTGTTTTAAAGATAAAAGAAATTCAATATATTACTTTTTATTCTGTGGTTTATGTGTTTGTATATTTTTTCTCTTCTGCATGTTTATTTTGTTTTTTACATTTGATTGTTGATAGCTCTGTATTTCTTGCCATTTTATTGTTTATATTTTTTATCATTTTTTCTTCTGAAAGAACACCCTTTAACATTCCATGTAATACTCGCTTGCTGGTAATGAACTTCTTTAGCTTTCTCTTGTCTGGGAATCTCTGTATCTGCCCTTCGATTCTAAACGACAGCTTTGCTGGGCAGAATAACCTTGGCTGTAGGTCCCTGCTTTTCATCACTTTGACGATTTCTTGCTAATCCCCTCTGGCCTCCAAAGTTTCTGTTGAGAAATCAGCTGACGGTCTCATGGGAGCTCCCTTGTAGGTAGATAACTAACTCCTTTTCTTTTGCTGCTTTTAAGATTCTTTCTTTGTCTTCAACCTTTGCCATTTTAATTATGACGTGTCTTGGCGTGGGCCTCGTTTTGTTCGTCCGTCTCGTTGGGACTCTGTGCTTCCCGGGCTTGCCTCGGTTCTCTCCACCAGGTGAGGGAAGTTTCCTCTGATTACTTTTCAAATGGGTTTCCCATTTCCTGCTCATTCTCTTCTCCCTCTGGCGCCCCCGTGGTGCGCGTGTCGGTACTTTCGAAGCTGTCCCAGAGGCTCCTTACATCGCCTTCATTTATTTTGGATTCTTTTTTCTTTTTGCTCTTCCGAGTGGGTGTTTTGTGCCTTGCTCTGTTCCAGAGCAGGGGGCCTCCAGTGTTGATTTCCTGTGGATTACCCTTCACTTCAGTCAGTGTGTCCTTCCTCGCAGACATCTCTTTGTGGTTTCTCTGTCCTTTATCATGCTGTCAGAGTTCTCACCAAGGTCCTTGAGCGTCTTTATAACCATTGTTTTGAACTCTGTATCTGGTAGTTTGTCTCCATTTCATTTAGTTCTTTTTCTGGGTATTTCTCCTGCTCTCTCATTCGGGACCTGTCTCTTTGCCTCGGTGTTTTGTCTGCTCTCCTGTGCTGCTGCCGTGCGCTCGGCGGAGCTGCCCTGTCCCCCGGCCGTGGCCGGGCGGCTTTGCGCGGGGGCGCTGTGTTAGGGCCCGAGGGCGCAGCCTCCCCCACCGCCCGAGCCGGGCGCTCATGGTGGTAACACAGCCATGGTGTTGATGATTCCGTGTCGGGGATCATCAGGTTCAGCTAAGGTAGGCTAAGTAATTTTTTCAAAATTACCTATTTAGCGAGTGATAGAAATAAGACTTAAAGTTGGGATATTGTTAGAAATAAGCTGCCTGTTCTTCCGTGTCTGGGCTGACTTTCTGCATCTAAATTGTGGCTGTATGGGCGACGCTGTTGTCACGCCTGCTCCCCCTAAGCCTTGGCCTCTGCGGCTTCTGAGTGACTTGTCGGTGGCCCATTCAACCTGTTACTCTCAACATCATGTGATCGGTAACTCTACTTCAGATCACAGCCTTAGTCTAAACCGGGGTCAGAGCAAAAGGTTAAAACTTTCTGCTCACATGAGGCATTTAGAGTGGTCAGGTTTCATAGAGACGGATAGCAGAAGGGGGGCTGCGGGGCGGGGGGAGGCGGGCAGATGTGTACCAGGGACCGAGCTGCAGTGTTCCTCCAGGGAGACATCCCGGAGATCAGCTGCACCAGTGCGGATGTGCTTCCCACTGCTGAACCGCAAACTCGAAATGGTTAGCGTGGTAAATGTCACGCGGTGTGCGTTTTACCACAGCAATAAACGCAGAGCAGTAATTTCCAAGTAAAAGGAGTTGCCTCTGTCGCCTTGCGTGGCGCTCAGGACGCTCGCTCACCACCGTCCCCTTTGTCCCCAGTGATCTGCAGCCCCGGCTCCTACAACCCCAGCGACGGCACCCACTGCCTGCAGTGCAACAGCAGCCTGGCGTTCGGGGCCAGAGCCTGCCTGTGAGCCGCGGGGCTCGGCAAACGCGAGTGTGCTTCTGAAAAATTAATGCCCGCTAAATCACTATGATGCCAAAATTAAACGTATCCGATTTTACAAAGAGAATGGCGTCCTCCTTTCATTGAAACCCTGCGTGTCCAAGTGTGCCGTGAACGGGACGCCCAGCATTCCGTGTCCATGAACGCTGGACCCGAGCATGGCGCAGAAATATTTCCTCAGTCATTGCTTTTCAAAGCAGCTTCAGAAAACTCTTCCGAGGTGGCCCAAGAGATGTCCCAGGGTTTTTCAGAAATAGCCCATGTCCTCTTCCCTACGTCTGACTATTTCTCGGGCCACCATAGTCCTCCATCCACATTAACTTCATTTTCACTTGATTTCATTCCTTTGATTTAATTTTATGGGATTATATTTCTTTTTGTTTGACCTTTCGTAGTTCAAATTCACTTTTTAAAAAGACCGTGAGTCTGAGTGTTGCCGTGTCAGCCACTTTGGTGTCAGGTCCGTCCGCAGCAGCACCATGGCTGGGTATGCAGTTCCACGGGGCGCTCGTGAAGATTGGTCGTTTCGGGTGCAGTAATCACCGCGTGTGCCTGCCCGAGTGTGTGGACTGCCACCGCGCAGAGCGAAAGAGGGGCGGGAAGGGGCTCTGTCGTCATCTCCCCACCGCACCCCCTCCCCGGGAGAGCGTCGCAGGACAGGCTGCGCCGCCCCCGCCTCGGCCTCCCCTCGCACTGCAGCACTAGGTCGGAATACAAAAAATGACAGAAGTTTTTGAAGATTTAAGTACCAGGAAATTATGTGAGTACTTTGCATAACTCATGGTTTCTCAGTTTTCCAATTATCGCTGTATTTATATTTGTATCCACTTTACACTCTGCTGGAAATTTCCCTTTAGATTTCCTTTCCGAAGACAAACATGTGTAAATGGAAAATACACCCGTCCTTGTCGGATTCTGCAAATGCTCCTGCCAAGCCCTTCACTGTGAATTTTCCTGAGGTTCTTCTTTTTCTCTCCCTGCCATCTCCTTTTCTCCCCCTGCCGCCTCCTTTTCTCTTGCCTCTTGTTCAGCTCTGCGCTCCTGTCCCAGTTCCAGCACCTCCTCGCTGGTGAGTCCCTCCGGAGTCCCCTCCAGGCGCACCCCGGTGTCCCCTCGGCCACACCCGGGGGAAGCCGTGTCCCACCCTGACCAGCCCTGTCGATTTTTGCCACCTGCCCACCCTGGGCAAACCCTTTGAAGGCCTGGGCAAACGTCTCGTCATTCCCACGCCGCTTGGTGGCATGATGCCGGGCCCCAGCGAGGCTCTGTGCGTCGCCCTGGGCGCTGCAGTCCTTCCGAGCCGCGGCCGTGTCCTGCTGGGCGGCAGCAGCAGCCCGGCAAAGGTCCGCCTCCGTGGACAGCCTCAAAAGCCGCTGTTACTTCTTCACCTATCGCTGGGGCCGAAGAGGTGCTGTTTAGCTTTCAACAGAAGATTTTTGTTTTTATTTGCAAAGAAGCCCTTCTCTGCGGCACAGTGGAGGAAACTGGAGCGAGAGCTCACAAGGGGAATTTGGACTCCGGCTCTTTCCTGGCCGTGACTCCATATTTCTCGTTACGTGCTTCACAAGGCATCACTTGTCCTTTTAGAAAAGGACGGAGATGTATGGTCGCCAGTCCACACCATGGGGCACCACTTCAGTTGTAGACACCACTTCTGTCTAAGTGGGGTCCACCCTCTGCTTAAATAACAGGAGTGGAAGTCACAATATACAGTTGAATAAACCCCAAGGATTGTATTTTTAAAACTCAAAATACGTCAAGCATTTTGTAATGACATATATTTCATTGTTCTTGTTTAATCGACGTTAAAAGGGGTAAATATCTCAAAAGTATTCTCTTAAGTGTAACTTTTACGTGGAAGTGCAAAACCTAGTTCAATAAATGGTTTATTTTATAAATCAGTTCAACACACAAACCCACACAACAACACATACAGGTGGGCCGAATTATGTAAATCCAGCTCCACATAAAATGAAGGGATTACAAAAACTTTTTTTTCTGGCAGATATTATATAAATGGGATAAATACTAAGATGTTATACTCGCTTAATTATATGTTTTAAATTTAAACATAACGAGAAGCATAGGATGGGAAAAAATAAAATGAGTCCCAAATTGAGACATTCACTTCGACTTAATTAAAATCTTCAGATGTTTTAGTTTCTGTACTCTCACGTATTTAAAGTATCTCGTCGGGAGCATGCCCGCACGGGCCCGGCGCCCTGTCCGTGCCACCTGTTCTAGCCTGTGTTTTGCGAATGTTAACTAGCTCCGCCCCCTTTGATGACGGGCAGCCCGAGAGGCGGGCCGACCAGCCCTGCGCAGCGTCGCGCTGGGGTCGGAGCCCGGCCTCCCGTGCCTGAAAGCAAGGCGCCCGCCCGCACCCACTGAGGACGCGCGTGGCGCCCGCGCTCCGGGCGCTCCGGCCCCTGACTCCGGCGACGTGGCCCTCCGGCTGCGGGGCACGCTCCGTGGGGAGACAGGAGCCGCCCCCCGGACCCCCCCTCCCGCCGCCGTCTGCTGGTCCCAGGCCCGTCCCTCCAGCCAGCGGGTTCCCCGGCTTGTTTCCTAACAGCATGGCGGGCTTTCCCTTTGCCTCAGTCTCCTCTCCTCGTTTCGCAGCCGGCGTTCATTGCTCAGGTAGCTGTGACTCCGGGCGCCGTGTTCCGCCGGCGGCGGCGCAGGACCGGCGCGGGGCGGGAGAGCACTTCGCCGTTGCCCTCGGCAGGGGGAACTGACGGTGAGCGGGACGCCGGCCCGCTCGCTGCCGCCCAGGGACTTGTAAAACACGCACCGTCGCGCTCGGTCCACAGTTTTCTATGACGCATAGACGTCGCGAGTGCGAGCAGTTAGTGTGGTTTCCCCTCCGGAAATCTGCTAAAATGAAAACAGAAGCTGTGATCTTATGTTCAACTGCTACCTTGTAAAGCATCGCACATATTTGTGCTGTTAGAGGTGCAAACGACCCACTCCCCGCGGGGGCTGGGCCAGGGGGCAGTCGTCCCTTCACGGAGTCTGTCGCCAAGAACACCCACCGTAGGTGCTGGGGAGACGGCTGCTGCCCGGCTTCCTCCGATCCCGGGAGCGAGCCTTTGGAAAGCCGACCCCCCCCCCCCCGCCTCCAGGAGACGCTACGTACTCTTTCCCGGAGTATTTTCATGAAAATCCATGTACCTGGCCCTCACGGGGCCCAAGCTGTTCTTGAGACACTCGATAAAAATTAAACAGAAGCACACATACATTTCTCGAGGGTCCAGTTGGTGGTGGTTTTACATTTATTAATGTCCACATGGTTCAACTTTCCAGCAATGACGATGAGTCTATTTTTCCTGACCAGTACTCGGCCTTTAATGATTGGAAGCTTCCGCACCGAGCGATTCTTTTTGGAGTCTCTGCTCTTCCCAGGGAACCTGTCGAAGGGCCCTTTGCTCACCTCCAGCTGAGCTCCAACCACAGCGCTCAGCAATTTCTTCTTTGTGTTACATCAGATGCCCAGAGTCCTAAAGGCAAGATACCAGGCCTTACTCCCTTTCTTTGTCATGACAGTAATTTATACTTAATTGGTGCTAAATCAAAATTTTGGGATAAACCCATGTATTTGTACTGCAAAGACTTCAAACAGTGACTTTCATCCTGCCCCCACCCCCCACCCCCCACACACCTGCGCAGGCTCCGACCCATTCTCCATTCACCTGCCAAGGGCCAGCGTGATTGATAAAGGCGGGAAGAGCCTCTAATACGCACTGATCAGACCGGCAGGGCCGGCAGTGGCATCTTTCATGGCCCGTCCAGATGGCAAGACATGAGGTTGGTTTGGCACGAGTGACCCACAATGACAGGACAGCTGTAGCGTGCAGGTGGCCTTCCGTGTTGTTTGTTTTAACACATTGGATGGAAAAATCGCTTTGTCCCCCTGCTATGGCAGGGTGACTGACACAGGTGCCCGTCACACGGGGTGGATGGTCATGCCAAGAGGCATGTGAGTCCCCTGGGGGGCGCTGGGGTCCCTGTTGCGTGTTCAGACTGAGGCACAGACTTGCCAGGGAGCTTGTTCACCTTAACTCCCCCCAGACAGGCAAGAGGTCCCTGATGTCACTGCTAGTGCAGCCTGATGGCACCATGATGGGAACTGTCCAGCCCACCTGACCCTCAGTCTGGGGACAATTTAAAGTCCTGCTGAGGAGAGACAGTAATGCCAGCAAAAACAAAACCCTCATGTGTCCGTCCAACGTGGGGGTGTTGGACAGACAGAAGTGCCCTGGAGTTATCTCACAGCCGCACGGCCTGATGACAGAGCACGGAGATGACCAAAGCAGGAAGCGACACGAGGGGAGGCTGTATTTACGTGAATTACATCTGATCTTCCAAGGAGAGACGCTGGGTCCATCTGTGAAAGGAAACAGGATTTGGGCAGGATTTCCGGAGAAATCAGTCCCATTATTTGATAGTCCATCAACGGGTGCATGGTTCCGAGGTGGGAAGGGAATCAGCTACACCAGTGTCACGGGATGGGGTCAGAACCGAAAAAGACACCAGGCCCATGGTGAGGACGGTTGACAGCACTGCGTCTTTAATTGGTACCTATAGAAAACACCTGTGTGGGCTCTCGAACAGGGATTACAGAAACACGGTTCGTATATAACAGCACACTGGTGTGTGCTTACTGTGAAAATAGCACATTTATTTAGAGAGGGGCCTTATGGCCCCAGTTCTCGTTGATGTTTTGAAATATATGCATTTCCTTCTCTTGCAGTAACTGTTACCAAGAAAAGCAAAAGTACCAACAATTTTCCGTTACTCCCCATCCAAAGTCTTCTTTAGAGTGGCCTTCCCCAGAGTCACCTAGAGCGTCCACGTCCGGAAAGCCCTCCGCAGGAAAGGAGGGCGTGGCGCGCGGCCCGGGGCCTACATCTGCCGGCACTCGTGCCGCGTGCACGTGGCCTGCCTCTCGATGCGCCACGTGCCCTCCTCGTAGGTGCAGTGGCAGATGGTGCACTCGTCCGTCTTCACCTCTCTCCCCGCTGGGATGACGGCCGTCTCCGCAAAGCAGTTTGGACCTGCAACGCAGAGACATGTTTCACGGCGTGTTCGTGCAGAAATGCGTCATGTGTTCAATGAGTAGTGAGCTCGAGTCCATATTTCATTCACTCTCATACGAAGGACCATGGAGAAGTTACCGTTTATATAACATGAAGCCCCCCTCCCCCAACAACTATTTCTGAAATAGAACCAATGGAATTTAAAATCTTTATTATACCTGACACCACTGTCATTCTCACTAACAGATTATTCCATTCGGGGGCCTTACCCGTAGGCCAAATCTGGAATCATTTGAGTTAATTAATTCTAAATAATCATAGAAAAAAACACAACCGTGACTTTCAAAGAGCCAGTCTTGTTCCCCGTGGCCCTTCTCGGAGTGAGAGTTTAAACCAGCTGCTCGAAATAACCTATAACCCGTGTCACGTCCACGGCACTTGGTGTGGCTCTGACAAATCAGAGCAGTGCCCCGTGGGGCCCTGATGCATGGCCACTGTCCACCCCCAGAGCTCCTGGCTCCTGGGCTTGGAAATTTGCTCTAGTAACAAATTCCTGCTGCCCCTGCTGTGGGGACCACACTCTGAGGGCCCCCGTGTGGCACATGCCAGGCCTGGGCTGCATCTTCCACACCTGTCCCCAGGGGCCTCTGAGACCCTCCGTCAGCATCAACTGTCAGCTTCTCAACTAGCCCCGGCGCCAGCCCCTGCACATGACCTGAGGTCAAGGTGAAGGACACGAGGACTCCAGGGTCACACAGATTTCTACTGAATTTCCACCGAACAGGTTCATGCTGCGGTCCACGCACTGGATTCAGATGTGAACCTCGGCCCTGCCCGCGAACCTCCCTCTAACGTGTAAACACCCATCTTTGCTGCGACCGAAATACAGGCCCGGCCTGGGGCCTGAGCAGAGAGCTCCAGTCCTCCCCCACCCTTCCTCTGCTTGTCAAGTCCTTGATAATGTGACTGAGAACCTCCTGATGTTGACCTTCCCTTGACTGTGGAGGTCGCCCCTCATAAACCATCACTAATATCTTGTGGGCATTTACATCCCACAGAGCAATGTTTGGAAAATGAAGCAATAAAACACGAGTGACAAGTGGCCAGCCCCTTTGCCCAGCATATGCAGACCTCAGAGTCAACACTAGGGGGCAGCACAGGACAATTCACCAGGCGAGTGTGTGGGTCACCTCATCTCCCAGCGCCCATCACCCAGTGCTTCCGGATAAGAACACTCTGCTCACCTGTCATGGTGACATCAACCACGGGTTTCAGTTCTTACTAACCTGGATTATAGAACCAGCGAATATATTCGCAATTTACACATGACCCACAGTTACTGGGAGAATAGTTTCCTTCTACCCATCAGATTTCTGCTTTATCTTTTTTATCCACCGTAGTTCCTACAGGAGCGACAGGGACGTAGCTGCAGGGCGGGGAGGGGACACTGCTGCTGACGGTACTCAGACTAGAAAATCTTAGACCGTGGGGAGACCTTCTTTCAGACTCCCTCAGCATGCAGACAGGAAAGTTGAGACAGAACACTATCCAGAGAGCCCGACTGGGGTCAGCCGTGAGGCGTTCGGGAAATGGGTATTTGTCTCTCAAACTTTTCCGGTGTGCTCTACTGCGCCAGGCGGCGTCCGTGTTCCAACCTGCGGCTATGAGGGACAGCCCGTGGGCCGTCCGTCTGCTGCAGCGAAAGGCCAGCCCGGGCTTCTCGAACGCTAAAGTAGGATATTTCAAAATCGTGTTCGCCAGGTTGCTCATTTATTTGCAGCACACAGTTTTTCTTCCAATGAACTTGTAGTGGTCACTGTTGAAAGCCAAGTGTGGAAACCTGCAGGAGCAAGGCGCCCACTCTTGGGGCAGCGAGAAACGCCTGCAGATGTGTCCCTGTGCATCCCCAGGATTCTGTCCGGGCCACAAACACTGCAGCCACCTCCTCGTTTCCTCACCTCTCAGCTTGGGGTCCCGGGTCCTGGGACATCCCCCTTTGTTGGACCAGTGTCACGCCCGAGCCCCCAGGTGGTATCATCGTCTTCTGCCTCTATCCCCAACACACGGGGCACCATCGCGTGAGTCCGTGGGAGACACTGGCACGGTCACCGTCTGTTTAAATGACGTCATTTACTATTTTAGGTGGACTCAGCTTTACCCAATACTGTGGCAGGTCCTCAAGTTTAACCTTCCAAACAGAAGCCTGAGTAGCATCCTGAAGAAGGGACAACGCCAAGGAATGGCCCTTGTCCAAATCCCAGCAATTTATCTAGAAGGTCACCTGTAATGAACAGGACATCAGCAATAATGACGGGATGAACCTGGTGTGACTCGGAAACAAGGGAACAGCCCGCCCAGGGGCTCGCAGCAGAGACGGAAGACGGACTCGCCCTCGGGGTCTGGTGCCCCGTGCTGTCCACACTCCAACAGCCACACCCGGCGCCCGGCTGCCCGCTCCACGTGCTCCAAGGGGCCCCTCCACCTGCCGCAGCCTGCGGGGTGCCCGTTCCCACCAGACACTCGGAAGTCAGGGGTGCATACTGAAGTGTCTGCATAGCGGTGAAAAAAAAACACCCCAAAAGCTTATATAGCTTTTGAGCCAGTGAAAAGAAAACGTTAAATAAAATGCCCTCGGTCATGCAAAAGAAATCAAGGAAAAGGAAAACCTACCTAAGGCTACGGAACCGCACGACGACGCCGTGCGCGCGCGTCACGCACGTTTGGACGCGTCCGTTCAGGCTCAGGCGGAGCGGAGCCAGAGGCGGCGTCGTGCTTGGCAGAGGGGCGGGGAAAGGGCGGGGGCGCCTTCGGGAACCGTTATCCATTTCAAACCAACAGGAACAACTCCAGCAAAGGCTTAAATAAAAGCAGCTGATACCTTCCGAGGAGCTGCACCCTCGGCTCCCTGCCCTCCCGCTGCCAGGGCGGTCGGGCATTTAGGGAGCGGAATCCGTCTGCCCCGACGCCGAGCCTCGATCGCGGAAACGGTGCCAAGGGGGACGGCCTCGGTGGCCGAGTGAACGAGCGGGCCTCGGCGAGGGAGCCGGGGAGGCCCTGTGCTTTCTAGCGTGATGTGTTCTCCGATGCCACAGCCACGTGTAGGGGGCTGGTGGCCGCGCCCTGATCCCCGGCTCCTTCAGCTCCGCCTCTAACTCTGCAGAAGGCGGACATTCAAGGGGAAAGCTCTGCGGCCACTCAGCATCCGCAGGAGTAAAGGCGGCCGAGCGCCTTCGAACCCTCCAACCCGGTCAGCGGGAATTGGGCAAGAGCCACGCTGGACGCGCGGGCTCGTTGGAAGCGTCGCGCCGGGAAACACGGACCCCGTGTTAGAAGTTGACTTGGCAGGTCGTGTCAGGCTCCTTAGATGTGAAGGCTGAGCAAGAAAAGCAACCCTACGACTGTAATTACGAGAATCGTTTTCAAGCTAATTATGCCATATTTATTCATGCCAAATAAAACTGTGTTGACAGGTAATGACTGAATGCAGATACAGGCTGTCAGGAAACGGGAGGGGGAAGGGGGATCTTAAAATAGGATAAAATGTTGAGGCTTATGAAAAAAAGAAACAACCCACAGAAAACTTCTTCCCCCGGCTCCGGTCCTGGAGCCGCCCTCGGCGAACACTGGATGGTTTTTCCAAACACCTATTTCACTGAAGCACCAGATAAACTCTGAGTTACCTAAAAAGCACGTCCGTGAATACCCCTTGAGAACAATCTTGTATTGAGATGCAAGTGTGCGGTCTTCAAAGAGCATTTGCGTCCATTTCATTGCTTCTAGAATTTTCTGAGACAGATGCCATCCCACTCTACAGGTGTGGGGATGGAGGTTCGTGGATGTGAAGGAAAATGGATTAAATCTTTCTCATTTTTGATGTAATTTTGTTTAACTCAAATCCATGCCGCTCTAGGCAGTGGGCAGCCTGAATCCCTTGGTGACAGCCCCAATCCCCCCAGCTCCGGCTGAGTGACAGTGTGTCCTGGGACCCGGAGTCAGGTTTGCAGGATCCAGAGCTTGAAGATGGGGGTGCCCAGGCTTTCCCCGCCCTCAGGCACAGCACCTCTGGGACCGCCACGGGGTCTTCGGTCACCCTAATCCCCTCATTTCGAACGAGTGGTGCATGCCAGCCCAGGGCGCCTTCTCTGAGCAGGGCCATGGCTCCCTGACTGTGCTCTGCAGCGCGCCCTCTCTGTTGCCTGACACCCCCGCCACGCCCCCACCATTCCTTTGTTGTAGCTCCTGTCCATGCTGGTGCCAAATTCTGACGGGAAATGAGTTCAGGGGAACACAGCCTTTCTCGTTTTCTCATGTCTTCCTTCCCAGCAGCCTTCAGGAGTGGCAAATCTTTCAATGTTTATTTTAGTGACACCTTGGTCAATGCCATTGCTCCGCGGAATTGCTACAGGGTGTGAACCAGGACGCTAGCTGAGATGGAAGGCTTTCCTCACACCCTCCTTTGTGTGCTCCGGACACTGGAGAGACTGTCCGGCGTGCTTGGGGGAACACTGGGTATGGCCCCTTAAATTTCACGAGCCGCCTGGCTGTTGACTTCCAGTGGCAATTGGAAGTCTCTTCGCGATAAGGGGACACAGACCGGCTTCCGGATCTGTCCATCCTCAGAGAGAAAGGGACTTCGCTTCCTCCCCCCACCAGAGCCCACACCTCTCGCCTCCTCTTGGGGTTCCCACAGGCCACTGTTCCCCTGCCCTGATCACCCCACGGATGGGGGCCACCCAAGACACAGCCCCTGTGCCCCATATCCCACCGATGTGATTCCGACGGGCCAAACCTAAGCGGGCCCGCCCTGTCTGGCCTGCCCCTTCCCATGGGCGCCGTGCGGGAGGCTCTTGTCCACATCCTTGCGCCCCACTGCTGGCTGAGCCGCTTCTGCGGCGGCCCCGCCTGGCCTGGCGGCCTGTCCCTCCTCCTAGGAACAGCGAGCAGGGCCCGCTACTTTTTCGATGGGCCTTGTCTCCGGACCCGTTGGCCCTGCCATTCCTAAACTCACAAACCTACACCACAAAGTACCCACCTGCTAGGAGGGTGGCCGTTACCTCACGGGGTGGGACACCCGGCCACCCACGCCCCGGCTGCGTCACTGTCACAGCCACCCCACAGCACG
This sequence comes from Mormoops blainvillei, assembly GCA_004026545.1. NCBI lineage: Eukaryota > Metazoa > Chordata > Mammalia > Chiroptera > Mormoopidae > Mormoops > Mormoops blainvillei. Next base: position 254,491 of record PVJD01000847.1, read on the forward strand.
GGGAGCAGGGCGTCTTTATAACAAGGCAGTCTCGCTGGCTCACCGTTCCCTTAAAACGCTTCTAACCAGCCGACATCTTCAAGGCGCCAGGGTGTCTGCCCCCTGCGAGCTGGCGCTGAGTTCCGCACGGAGGAAACCACAACCTCGTACGGCGTCACTCACACGTGCAATCTGTCACCCCGCTAATTGCTGCCGCTGCTGCTGCGGAGAGACACTGCCAGGCGCTGGTGTGACAATATGTTTCCTCACCCAGGCGAAGCTGCCAATGTGTTGGGGGTGCGGACGCCAGCCTTTGTGCCGGGCACGTGCCTGCGCCGTGATACTGTTAGTGACTGTGGCGGACATGGAGCGGGGCCCTTATGTGTTGGCGGCAGGCACTGTGGGTTCCACGGGAAAGTCTACGTGGTGCTCGCAGCTCAGTGCAGAGACGGAGGAAGGGGACAGTAACACCAGGGTCCTTAGGCTCAAAGGAGACGGTCCTGACCCAGCCACCAAGCTTGCTAGGGACTATAGCTGGAGCCCGGCCCAGTTCGGGGGGTCGGGAAGCACAGCCCAAGCACAGGGACAGGGCGTGAAAGGAGGCAGGCAAGGGAGGACTTACACTGTCCTACCCGCCTCAAAAGTGTCCCACCGGCCCGGAGCCCAGCGCGCGCCTTGGGGAGCAGCCGGGCTGAGGTCTTCTGGAGGCCAGGCCGCAGATGTGCCCGAGTGAGCGTGTGACCGTCACAGCTCTAAGGCTACAGGGCGTCGGGGGGAACGTAGCGGGTGGGGAGTGACAGTGTTTCATCTTAGGGGATGTTTCACCCATCGGTCCTGTGGTGGGTGAACGGAAGGAGACGGGAGGCCAAGTGGAGAAGGCTGGAGGGGTGTGGAAGAAAATGGGTACCCGGGATACTGAGGGTGACGTCGGACTGACAGGAGCGGTGCTGGCTGTGTGGGAGGAAAGGGGACAGGTTGGTGACAATTTCTGGGGTTGGATGTGGACACGGAGGAGGATGAGACATGGGGGGGGACCAGGGAGCAGAGCCAGGGTCCTTTGGTCGGGGACAGGGCAGGAGTGGGAGGGCGAGGGCACGAGGCTCTGCGACGCGGGCTTCCCACGCCGCCGCCGGGCGGTGGGGCTGTGTTCGCTCTTCTCGTCGCAAGCCCGCGGCCGGGCGGGTCTGGGCTGCCACCGCAGGGCTCCCCGTGTCTGGAGGTGAAGGCTCCGAGCACAGGGACTTCTCCGTTAGAAAACGAAGTCTAACCCAGAGCTGGAGCCTGCGCGCACAGGAGCACGGCCCAGTAGCGCATCTCCCGCCTCTGCCACTCCTCGCTGGTTATCATCACAGGCACCGGAGGGGCAATGCTCAGGACGTGCATTACTGCGCCGCGGGTCCCCTCAGCGCCCGCGTCAAGGCCCGCCCTCTAATTAAAACAGCCTCAACGCCTCGTGGCCAAATTCGCGCAGAGAAACTTCTTCCGTTTCAACATCTCCATGGAAACCACTCACATTGGCTTTGCACAGCTTATTCCATTATCTCCCCTATTTGTTCCCAATAACGTTAATGACAGCTAGTGTCAAGTGTATATCAAGTGTATAGGCTACTCCTGACTTTAAAAAAATCGTCTTAAACTCACACACAGCTTAAGGTGATCAGTCTCAGGAGGACCCCTACAGACAACGGCGTGGGGTCACCTCACGTCATCAGATGTCACGGGGCGGCCCTTCCCAAGATTCATATCCTGACTTGTATTTTGTTCTCACACTGTCTCTAAGTTTTCAGGTTCTTTCTTTTACTGACTTGTCTGAACTCTCCTACCTAGGAGGCATCCACTGAAAAATAAAATAAAAGGAGTTGTGGCATGTGTGGTTTGTTTCTGACTCCAAGTTAAAGCAGATGGATGAGGTATTTTTAGATTTCTTTTTATTTCCTGCGCGATAGTATTCTCACATAAGCTATGCTGTTGCAATAACCACTTGTTCATTTAAGCAACGCGCCGACACTCAGCGTGCGTTTACTGAGTATTTATATGTTGTTAACGACATCGCTTAAACGAGCTGACTTTAAAACATTCTGCTTGTAAAAGCTGTTTATTTCCTAATCAATCGGAGTGTTCAAACTGTCTCGGTGACCACTGAGGAATAATCTGTTAATGGAAGAGGAGCCCCACAGACAAGCCAGCAAGCTCTCCTCATTCGGGAATTCAGGGCGTCCCCCAGAAACGGAGCTCTGGGGGAAACGTCTCCGTAAACGGCGACCCACGAGGAGACGGCGGGCAAGGCCCGGGGGACGGAGGGCTGGGCGGGAGGCGGGCTGTGCACCGCTGGTCCCTACTGCGGAGACTTCCAGCTGAGGCCTGCGGACCATGCCAGCTGGAAGGTCTGAGGGAAGAAGCTTCGTGTCCAAGTTGCCTGAAGAGGCAGTTAGCAAGGAATTGCTAGAGATTTCCAGTGCACACGGGCGCATTGGAGCTACGGGGCGTGAACCTCCTAAGAAACAGAGAGACACTCGTTCCGTTGCACTTACGGGAGGATTCGACCCCCACATTTACGCCGTGACTCAGCCTCACTTCCACCCCCTTTCTCTGCTCCAAAGCCTTGAGTTGCTCTTGCCTGCGGGATGCTACGCTGACAGCTGAGTCACATGCAACGTCTTAGACTGTTCCGGCAAATGGCAGCTTTTACCCGTGGCCACAGACGGCCTCGCTGGGTCCTGGTTCTGCCGGGGCCCCTCCCAGCTCTGGTTCCTCGAGGCAGCCCACAAAGGCCACCTTCTCTGGGCTCCGTCCTGGGCCACAGAGTCACCTTCACTCCACACATCACATCTCATGGTGGCGGTGGAAGGAATCCCAGCCACGACACCCCACGTGCCCCAACAACTCCAAGCGCTCCAACTCCTTCTGCTTTGCGGGATCCAGCTGAGAAGCAGGCGTCCCTTCTAGCTGTCCCGACGTGCTGCCGGCCTGTCCTGGCCCTGCCCCCATGGTACCACCCGCTCAGGCAGAATGACAAGCACAGTGCCAACCAGCCCCCTGCAAGGGGCGCGGGCTCAGGCGGGACTGGGCTCCGCTGTGCCTGGGCGTCAGCGACGCTGGAGAGAATCAGACTGAACAGAAGAGGCTCGGCTCATGGTGAACCTTGAGTACATTGAAGCCTCCGTGGGAAATTCATGAGAACTTTCCGGAGTACCTGATGCATAAAGACAAACAGTGACTCAGCAGCCTGGTAGGTACCAAGCCCTTGAAGCTGCCCCTTGGCAATTCTAGTGATTTGGGAACAAAAGTAACCCACCATTATCCTTTCCGTTCCCCAAATAAATCGAACTAAAGGAATGCCCAAACTTTTACTTATTTGGGGTCCTAACCCGCCGGCCTCTGCTGAGTGGCCCACCTCACCCTTGCATGGGGGACATCAGTCCATGGTGGCATTGCTCGGGGGTTGCCAGGAAGCAGGGCCAACGTGGCCGTGGTGGATTGCGCAGAACAGGTGGGTGGGGGCAGACGCGGCCCCCACTGAGCGGACGCTGCCCGATACCCGCAGTTGTGATGACTGTCAGAATTTCCTACACCCAGCGCTGGGGATGCCCCCCTCAGCCTCTGTCCTCCAAGTTCTAGAACAGGCTGGCAATACTAACAGTTTGCATTTAGTGTCCAAAGAAACATGTGTCCGTCTAAAGCCAGGTTTGAGAAACAGCCCTGGGACCGACTACACCCTGATGCAGAACGGTCACCGTTTCCAGGCGGCCTCTTCTCAGGGCCGGGCGACGGCATGGGAGGAGGAAGGATTTCTAGGCCCAGGTGGTCCGCACAGCGAGAGGGTGATGGCCCGCCTCCTGCTTCACTGAGGGAAACGGGTGGCCCCGGCTCCTGGGGCCTCGACCTTGGGAAGAGAGGCCGTGGTCCTCAGAATCACTCACTTGGGGCAACAGCCACAAAGACTTAGTTTCAAAACCACTACATCCGCTGTAAGTGTTCTAGCTTTAGTTTCTAGGAACATGGGGCTTCACGGGTCGAGCCCCAGTGCCAGACTTGAGTTCTGGCAAGAGGCCCCTCTGTGGTGGAAGGTAGCCCTTCCATGCGGGAGCCTTCCTGGCCCGGACCGAGCCCCCGCTGACACTGAACCAACATGTGCCACCCGGACCTTCTAACCGCTGGCACCACACGGAGATCCGGGGGGTCAGAAGAGGACACCAGGCCTCCGTTCCCCATCACAGCCCTTTCCGGAAGCTGGCGTCGTCCCCCCAGGCCACCCCCAGGGGCGCGCGGCCCAGCTTTCTCACTGATCTTTATGCTGGTTTCTCCCTGCTTCAGCCCCGGGAGTGTGAAGCGCTCGTCCTTCAGAAGAGAGTCGGGGTGGGGTCTCCGGCATTTCTGAGTGAGCCAAGCCTTGGTCCCCAGCTCCGAAGACTCCCAGAGCGTGGGACAGAACCCGCCGGTGCCTGCGTCGGGCCTCAGAGACAGCCGGGGACCTGCAGGCTGAGAGCGAAAGCTGCTCTGTGTCCCGTCTCACTGAGCTCCGGCGGCGTCAGGAAACGCCACCGCCTGAGGGGTCGGAACAACAGAAATGTGTTCCTTGCAGCTCCGGAGGCTGGGGGCCCCAGAGCAGGGAGCTGCTGGTTCCATTCCCGGTGGCAGCCCTGTGCTTGGCCCGCTGTGTCCGTGTCCCGTGAAGAAAGCCCTCATGTGCCCTTCCCCTGGCCCTGCCTCCCAGTTCCTAGTGGGAGGCCTGGGAGGCATCTTCAGGGTCTCCGGCCCTGTACCCCGTAGCTGTCACACGTTCGGCGCGTGGACGGAGCCGGGACGTTTGGGACTTGCTTTCCTGAACAGGGCGCTCGGACGTCTCGTCTCCTTGAGCGGCTTCCGCCGAGGTGTGAGGAGCGCTAGCCCACCAACGTGCACGGGGGGCTCCGAGAAGATATTTGAGCTTCGTGGTTGTAATTTCTGTAAGACTTTCAAAGACCTTTTTTATTGTGTTATAACATAAAGACTAAAGGGAATATTTCACTTGGGCCCCAGAAAAAGAAGTAGATAGGCTCCTTCTGAGGAACACATTTCCATGGATCATGGAAGGGACGAGATCGCCGCCCCCCACCCCCGGCGACTAGAAAATGCACAACAGAATTTGCATTTCATCACTAATAAGCGGATACGACCTTCAGGGTCATAACCTTGCTGCTGGATTTATCTTTTTTTCTCTACCCTCTCAAATTGCTTCACATTTAAATTTTAAATGTCTTCATCGTCTCTGTCTTGTGTGAGCCTCGTCAAGCCTTTCGGGAACGAGGCGGGGCACAGCGGACGTACACTCGTCAATTGTGATCTTCCAAGAGCCCCCGGAACAGCAGTGGGTTCCCCGGGCAAGCGTCCAGCCCCGGTCAGGCCGTCGGGACCCTCACCTGGGCCTCTGCCACCCTGTGCCCCGCACTTCAGGTGCAGGGTCACTCTTCCTTTTTAGCTGAAGACCCTCACGTGTCCTGGGGACGCCATGTTCTCTCCTGGCACAGAGGACACACAGTCGAGGTTACTCGTCGTGATTGGTTTCCTGGCATTTAATAACAGGTTTTGCAAAAGATAGACACATTTCCAGCAATTAATCCAAAAATGTCTAAATTTAATTAAGTTTGATTATACAAGGCAGCATGAGCGACGTTTGCCTGGTCCACTGAGTTGCACAAAGCTCTGGGTATTTAAAGATCCCCTCACTGAAGACCGCAGCTGCGGTTCTTAATTTAAAGTCCTCACGTCTCTGTGGAATGTGTTTAATAAAAATGTTTGGAAAGAACTGGGTCACTTTTGTTAAGGTTCTCAATTCACATCAATAGTTCCCACATATTATGTGTAAAGCCAGTTTTTAATGTCGCACAAAGCAAAAGACTTAGACTTCAAAAACTAAAATTTCAAGTAATTATTGACTGTATTCTCTAGCAACAATTTGTGCACATTCTTGTGTCTTTTGAAATTTTGCTCAAGGGCAGAACAAAGGCGGTGTGAACCTGTGGCCTGGACTCTTTCTGAGGAGATCGTTCTGCGTGTGTGTGTATATATATTATATATATATTAAATATATATATATTTAAACCAGAAGAAATCCATGGGTATTTATGTATAAACATTGGTTTGGTTCCCTTTTCAGAGTGCATACATACATAATCTTTCGCATATTAAATTCTGAAAGATTCTGCCAGACCCGGGAAGATTTGTAGAAATTCCGTGCACACCTGAGGAAAGGGCTTGAATAAAAGCCCTAGACAAAACGCTCAGTGTAAAAATGTTAACGAAGGCCATTAACCTGCACATTTATGTCTTAATTTATTTTTCTTCAATTTTTTTTTTTTTACCAGTTTGGTTTTATAGATAGAAATCCAATTCTTGAGATATCTGGGTAAAATATTCTACCCGAATCAAGTTTGATGGCCTGATGCCATATTGGATCCGGCTGGGAACAGCCTCCCAGCTTTCGGGTAAACTCAGAGTGAAAACATGACCCGACAGAGCCGCCCCTCCGGCGCCCGGTCATCGCCAGACGCGAGCCGCCGCCGCCCGGCCGGGGGTGGCGGACCGGGGAGCTGTGGTTCCCTGCGGAAGCAATTTGAATTCTCTTCCATTTCTTATATAAGGAATTCAATTGTGATGTCATTGTGAAGGCTTCAGTTTTACTGTTTCTTCTGGTTTAAAAAATAATGGTCATTATAACAAATTAAAAGGAATATGTAAGAAAGAACTGAAATATGAATAACTTTCTAAGACAGTCAGCAGCAGTAGTTTGTCTCTGTCCTTCCACTGCCCATAAATCATTGAATAGCCTATCTTATTACATTTTCTAATTAGTGGTTCCTGGCATGTAGAAATGCTGATGATAGTCTTTTTTTTTTAAAGATTTTATTTATTTATTTTTAGAGAGAGGGGAGGGAGGGAGAAAGAGAGGAAGAAAAACATCGTATGTGGTGGCCTCTCGCACACCCCCTACTGGGGACGTGGCCCGCAACCCAGGCATGTGCCCTGACTGGGAAGTGAACTGGCGACCGTTTGGTTCGCAGGCCAGCACTCAATCCACTGAGCTACACCAGCCAGGGCTATGGTTTTGTATCAATTTAGTGAACTCTCCTGTTAGTTCTAATGGTTTATCTATAGACTCTGGATTTTCTACATCCCATCTTCTGTGAACAAAGCTTTCTCCATCTTCAGATTTTGATTCCTTTTGGATTTACTACTTGTCCCATTGTATTTATTAGGATGTAATAAATTGTTGAATTTTTTAAAAATGGTGAGAATGGTTATGCTTTTCTTTTTCTTGAAGAAAATTTGTACAGTGTTTCTCCTTTAAATGGATTTGTTTAGGTTTTGTTTGTTTTCACAACCCATTCTGATCCTCAAACTTAGCATTTTTTCTTATTTATGATGATTTTTTACTTTCTGGTCACAAATGGGGATGGAATTTTGTCAGCTATCTCTTTTGAACATTTGGAAAAAATCACACATTTTCTTATTTAATAGGTTGTGTGATTGACAACCCCACTGCTTGCCCCGACTGGCCCGTCTCTGTCCTCGCGGGTAAATGGACCGCTCACAATGCCTTTTCGGTTCATGTCCGTGGATTTGGCTGATGGTATTTTATGTAGTAATTGTTTTATTTATGTGTGTGAGACTAAGTTACAGACACTGTCTTTTTGCAAGGTTTTTTTTTTTTTTTTTTTTTTTGCCTGTAAAGTCGGGAAAGTTATATCCTTTATTCAAAAAAGAATGCAAGGGACACCTGTTTCTTGATGAAAGTTCGATGAGACCTACCTGTAAAATGATCTGGACCTGTTTTTTTGAGCAGGCTTTTAAAAACTAAATTTATTAAGATTTTAATTTTTTTTTCTTGAGCCAATTTTGGAAATTTATGTTTCTCAAAAACGTTTATTTTGCTTGGGTTTCAATGTTTCTTGCTCAAAATTATCCATTGCATTATTGTTCTCAATTTTATAGAATTTCAGTTATAATTGCAGCTAGCCCTCAGATCTTTTTTTCTTCTAAATATTGCTTACTTGTAACTTTTCCCCTCGTTTCACGCCCAGTCTTGTGTTTTTGATTATTTTTAATGATGACCTTCTCAGCAGCACAGTGTTGTATTTCCTGGGACTGTCTGTTCCCGACTTGTGGAAATGTCACCGCACAGTGGCTTGGGCTTCTTCCCACCAGAAGTCTGCGGACTGAACGCGAGTGTGTGCACTGTGGTCTCCCACGGGGCACCGAGGGCTTCCGGAACAGTGTCCTGGGACACTGGACCTGGTCTGCCTCCAGCTCCGCTGCACCAGACTCTCCCCAAGGCCCCCCGGCCCCGGAACGCTCTGCTCAGTCTCTGCTGCGGAAAACACAACGCTGCCTGTCCCTACCTGCTTCCAACTGATGTAGCCAAACCGTCGTCCGAAAGAGCACATTAGTTCTCCCCTGTCCTTTCCCATTTCTCCATAGCCTGTCCCCTTTCTGTCCCCCCTGTTCACTCCCCGCAGCCCCCTGTGCTCTGTCTGTTCTCCCTTTAGACACGGCCCTCCCCTCGGCCCGCGCTGGCGGTGAGCTCTGCCGCCTGCAGCGGGCTCCCTCCCCCGCCACAGGGGCCTGACGGAAACTGGTCAAGTGCCCGGTGCCGCTGTTCACTGACAAGTTCTAACCCTGTTTTTTACGCTCTGCCGCCCCCCACCCCCCCTCCGCCATGCATGTGGGAAAACTGCACCCCAATCCCAAACGTGTCACAGGCTTAAATGGCTCTGCCCACCCCCAACTTCCACCACCACACGTGGCCTGGACTAAACACTTGATTCAGTGGACACGTTCCAGAGCCCCAGACTCACACACCAACGGCCAACTTTCCCGTCCCCACGTAGGCCCGCAGCGCCAGCCCCGGGCCCGCCGTCGGCCCCAAGCGCCCCGAGTCGCCGCCGTGCGAACTGTCTGGTGACGCTCTGGTTTTATTTCTCTCTTCCTTTCTAGAGCCCGAGGGTCTTTGCTTACTTTGTACAGTTTGTTCAAAAACAAAACAAACTATACACACACACGCATATATACACACATGCACATCCAGTATTTTGCATGTACAGTAGGAGGGGTTTCGTGAACACTGGCTCCATCAGTCTTTCCTGGTGACACTTCAATACACAACACAAACAGCGACACGTAGTAGGACTAGCGATCCGGTGGGATGCTCAACTTTCTCAGGAACTTGTCGCCCGGCTACGTACCCACGGGAAGTCACCCCCAGAGCCCCGTGTCTTATTTTCAGCCTGGGGTTCCTAACATGTGACGAACGTTCTGCCCAGATCCACTCTCCGCATAACTGAATGGTTTTCTCCCCACAGAATCCCTCCCGGGAGTGAACTGGCCACTGGGGAGAGAGAACAGAGGGCCCAGGGACGTTCCAATCAACCTCGACGTCTGCCCTGGGGCCCACCGAGCCCGTAGGATGTCACTCAGCAAAGGGAAGAGCCCGGCTGCAGGATCGGAGTGGAGAGTTTGGGAAAATAACCAGCCCCGCCCACGCCCAAAGCCTGTGACCCAGCCCGGCCCCCCGAGGGCCCGGCCAACCTCGGCCAACAAACAGCTTCACCTGAGATTCAAGGTCCGCATGCAGCCCCCCGGCTCGATGGCCCGAAAGCCACTTCCACAGGCACCTCTCCGGTCTGGCCCCACCTCTGAGTCCCAGACTCCCACCACCCCCTTGACAAAGCCACCTGGGCCCCTAGTGGGCAGTGAACCCTAAGGCACCCGGGACTGAGCCCTCACTCACCTCCGCCTGCCCACGGCCCGCCCAGCAAACGCCCAGCCCACCACCGCTGCAGCCGCCGTCGCCCCACACGCCTCTCCTGCCCCAGCCGCGCCCCGGCCGCAGGCCTCGCCGCCCCGCCTGGTAGTGCTTCGGGTCACCGCCCGGGGTCTGGCCACCCGGTTTCCGGGGCTTTGCCCATTTCCAACTCCAGACATGCGTGGGCTGTGGTTGCAATTCTGGAAATGTCTGTCTCCATGAAACACTTTTAGAGTGTGGTCTCCTTGGGGCTGGGCCAATTCTGGGCCTGTCACTCTTAATCCTCGGGCCCCAAGTAGCCTCCCGTGGGCACTTGCTCAGTGACCGAGGAGAGCTTAATGGCCACAGGGAGGCTCATTGTCAGGAAGCTAATAAAACTTGAGAAAATCTTGACAACACTGAATTTTATCTGAAGGTCAAGGACCCCCTCCCCCCCACACACCCTCTCGTGTTCTGGAAAACGAATGGCCGCAAAGAACCATTCTCTCCTGCGCGACTCCGACGAGACCCGCCGATGCCTCCCTGCTCCCCCTCGACCAGACACAGACCCTCGAGACCTTATTGTTTTCCTCACAAGCAATTAGTTGAGCTTTTTAGCCCCACTGGTGAACGAGAACACAAAGTGGGTTAACTTCTCTCCAGGCTCCTAACCACTGGGACCTCCTCAGCCTGCGGGGCGGACAGCGCAGCCCCGGCTGGGCCCAGGGGAAATGTCCTCTGATCCACTGTCCCATCATGCCCCCTGCCCACCCCGGCTCTCTCTGCCCGGTCCTCCTCTGCCTCAGAACCCGTGCCCACCTGAAGTTGTTCGCAGGTCTCACGGGCACAGCGTTTTGCAGCCCCCTCAGAAATGACCTCTTCCCCCTGTGAGAACCTTATTGAATAAAAGTCTTCCCTTACTGTCTGGGCCTCTTTATTTGGTAGCGCGTCATCTTGTTGCTAGAGCAGGAGGGTAGGATTGTTTTCACCGTCGTGGAAGCGCGGTCCTGCCCGTGCCCGCCCACCCCTGGCAGCTGGCGGTCACTGCCCCGCGGCCTCCGTTTCCGCGGGAGCAGCCGCCCCCCCTGGGGCTTCCCCTCCGCACCGAGCCCGAACCTCCCACCTGAGCGTTGTCCCAGGAGGGCCCCGTGCGAGATCACCCTGCCGCTGTGCTGTGAAATAAGTTACCCGAGTATCACATTCCTCCCTGGAAACCTCAACGGCTCCTCGCCAGGTGAAACGGTGACACTACAGAGACACGACCTTTGTCCCGTCCTCCTGAAGTCCCAGCATCTGGGAAGGACGGAGCGGTCCCCTTTGGGACCGCCACTGAGAAAATTAAACATTTAAAATGGCAGCAATCTAAAAGCAGAGCATGCCATTTCAAAAGAGAGAAAGTCCACACCAAAATAAACGATAACCATTACAAAGAGCCATCAGAATTAGAGCCTGAAAACCCCCCACGACAGGCGTTCGCCGAGACGGGCCCCGTCCACTCGGAGCCAGCAGCAGCTTCCAGAGCAGACGGAGAGCCCTGCCCAGAGGAGGCGGACAGGCATGCGACCCGGCGCCCGGCGTGATGAACAGCAAAGTCCCAGGCATGTGGGGGCTGATCGGCGTTCCAGAAAGAGAGAATAGCTGGACAGAGAGACATATTGAAGGTGTGATGTCAGATAAACGCCAGCCCAGAAAAATTATCATCAGCCAAGTGGACAGGAACCCCAATAGTTATAAACGGTAAGTTTGCAAATTTTGAAGTCACATCCAGACAACCCCACAGGTGACGAAACCAAGACACCACAGATCTCAGAGAATCCTATCACCAGGTGGCACCCAGTACCCCACGCAGGAGCGATTCTTAAGGAAACGGCTTCTCTTCTGTTCAGAGACTCTGACTTATTAAAGATATCCCTTAACCATAAAAAAACAAATATCCCGCCCTGGCCGGTGGGGCTCAGTGGATTGAGAGCCAGCCTGGGATCCAAAAGGTCGCTGATTTGATTCCCAATCAGGGCGCAGGCCTGGGGTGCGGGCCAGGTCCCCAGAAGGGGGCGCGCATGAGAGGCACCCGCACATTGGTGTTTCTCTCCCTCTTCTCCTTCCCTTCCCCTCTCTCTAGAAATAAATGAGTAACATCTTAAAAAAAGAAACCCTACAGCTCGCTAGGACAGACAGGCAGGAGAGTGCCTCAGGGCCCCTCCTGCAGGCTCTGGGGGAGGGGGGAGCAGAGCTGAGCAGTCACAAGAGAGTCACCACTGCAAACGCCACCCCTGCTAACGCTGGCCGCGGTCTTCGAGCCGCAAGAACAATGTCTCAGCAGCGAGGGAAACCTGTAAACACCGCAAGCAGCCGCAGAGCTCTGAGAACAGAGGAATCAGAAAAACGAAAGCCCGAGAGCGGGCCGACGATCCCGGCGGGCAGGACGGGGCTCTCGGCGCCGCGGGGCGACCGTCCGCCCCGGCCCCGGAGGGGAGGCAGCCAGGCACCTTCCACAGCAGCGCTGCGTGGGTTGCTGTCGTTCTGGTAACGTGTTAACCCGCAGAGAGCTGAGGGCGCGGAGGGCCCGGGGCGGGCTACACCCGGAAAGCGCCGCACCCTCTGCGAGAGCCGGGGCGCGTGTGTGGCCGGCAGAGTGACCGGCCGGGGGCGGCCGCACGCTGGCCGACAGCCCGAGAGCCCGGTGCGTCAGGCTGCCGCGAGCACCAGCCAGGAGCCAGTCTGCACCCCGACCCCGGCCCCCGCCACGAGCTCGCGGCGCGCACAGGGCACGCGGGGGCAGGGCAGCGTTGCCGGGAAGCCCAGCCGGCCGCCCCGGCCTGGCGAGGAGAATGGGCAGCAGGGGCTCTCCGGCGTTGCTGGGGGCTGTAACACAGTGCAAACTCTGTTGCAAACTCTGTGGACGTTGTCAGTCTGGGGGTACATGCGATGCACGGCCCAGTCCTTGTTCTTCACCTGAGAGACACACAAGTGCGTGTGCACGGAAAGACGGGCACAACAGCGCTCACCGCGGGGTGTTCAGGACAGACAGAGCCGACCAGCAGTGTCATTGGGACCCCATTCAGCAAGAAAAGAAAACCACGTGCAAAGAAGCCCCGCACCACAGGTGAGCCTCAAAGTCGCGGCCGAACGGAGGAGCCAGGCGCGGACACGCCCGTGGGCTCCGCCCACGTGAGGTCTGGGAGCCCGCGGATTCCGAAGCCGGGGAGCGAGCTCCTCTGGCGAGTGGGGCGGGAACCCAGGGACAGTGAACACGAAGAGACTTTCCCGGACGGTAGCGGGGGGGAGGTACTTAATCACAAAAATGTGAACTGGGTGATTAAGGTCTGCACACTTTACTGTACGTAAATTATGTTGCAATAAAAGCTTGATGAGAATTTTGCAAACAAATTTCATTTTGAAAACATTCAGAGAACAGTGTGGGGGAAGGACCGCGTTTGATCACGGAAAACTGAAGGATGGAGGTGTTAGGGGCCGTCCAGAGGGGGTCCCAATGCCCCCTCACAGAAGCCTTAGAACAGCGGTGAGGTCGGAGCCGACGGGCCTGCTAAGTGATCCTTACTGTGGATAATAAATGTAGTGATAAGAATGGCAGAAAAATAAAGGCGGCTTCATTTTGAACATAATAACGTCCTAGAAAATAAAGTTAGTCACACGCAATTACTTCCTCTTATGCAAAGAAAAAAATAAAGTCACTGTTCCTACAGTGACAAACACAGAAATAAAGAGAGAGAACAAAGAGTAGCGACAACGTTGACCATACGGGGAGATGGAGTTCAATATTAATAAAATACTAAAATGGGCCAGGCCCTTCTATAAAAAAAGTAGACACTAGTGCATTTAAAATGACTGAAAATAAATTCAAAGTCAGTCAAACAACTTTGCTAACTATAAAAAAACCACTTAAAATCGAATTACGGACACTGACGTTCTGTAACGGACCGAACTTCCCCCTCTACAGGGGTATAAATGTGTCAGCGTGGACAGTAAAAACCCAAGAATATTGAAAAGGACATAAAATCTAAACACACAGAAATGTAAACCCTACTCAAAAACTCAATTGCAATCTGAGATACCTAATTGTGTTATGAGAACATAAAACAGCAAGCTAACAAGAAATACTAAAAATACTTACAAATGTATTAAATATGATATTAAACTCAGGAAGCTTAAAAGGATGAGACCTGCATACTCTGTAGAGTGTGTATGAGACAATGAAAAACATAATTGTGGATAAACTATGTTTCCCTGACTCCCTGAAGATGCACGCTTTACCTAAGAAAATGTATAGAATTCATGTAATCTTACCTTTACCACAAGGCAACGGTACGTGTGCAAAAAATGCACGGATGTATATTTATATAGTAAACCTAGCATGTAATAGGCTTTGCTGTTTTTCAGACTTTCAGTAAATAGTCAAATCTATCTAGATGCATAAGAAATGCACTCACAACTTTTTAAGTGTAACTGCTAAAATTTCCTAACAGATTTGTAGTGCATAAAATATTGATAATTATCACTGGTTTAGACATGTAATATTTATTTCCATTAATATCTAAACAGTGTATAATTTCAGTATGATTTCTTCTTTAAGCTAAAAATAATTACAAGGAGGATTTTTCTTTGGAAACTTTGTGGCCCCGTAGGCCAGTGTTTCCAGGCGTGGACCCCGGCCTGTCCACACGCTCCGCTCCGAGTGACACCTGGTATCTCGCGGGTACTTGACTAAATATCCCTGAATCATGGATGAGGAGTTCCATCTTTTAAAATTCATCAGTAATTTATTTATGGCTTAATACAGAATCCATTTTTTAGATATATGATAATTTATTTTCTTCGTTGGCTACAAGATTTTGTGAGAATATTGAATTGAGCTTGTTAAAAGAAATGATCGCAGCTTCATTCGTAAGACTAAAACTAGAAGACTCCTGGTGATGGAGGCGGTGCAGCCGAAAATCCTCCCACAGGTGGCAATAATGAAGACTAGAAAGAAACAGTCATCCCTGGAAGACACTGGGAAACCACCAAAAAGAGGCAAAAAGCCCGAGAGCATTTACTCTGAACAGACACTTAAACAAAGGGTAAGAGTTAGGACTGCATGGTTTCTTCCAAAGGGAGCTCCTGGCCCCCTCTTTTCAGTCCTATCCCAGAAAAACCACTGCCTCAAAGACAGAGTCCGTCTTACTACCTCAGGGACGGAGTCGGGGACTTTAAGTGGGAAATCCCCGAAGAGAGAGAGCCGGGAAAGATAAGGCACAAAATCCAGCTCCAAACTCTACCTGCACCCCTGGCCGGTCGACGAGTAAGCCGGTGCTGCGGAGGGTTGGGTGCCGGCCAAACACTGGGTGCAAATGGCAGAGAAGTCCACCCCTGAGAGCCGGGCCGCACCAACCAAGCAGCGTCTGGGAAGGTGCTGTTCTTCGGACCGTGTGAATTTCCCACCACAGGTGCAGCCAGGGCGGCGGGAGGTGTCAGAGGACACAGGTGGATGGCGGAGGGGCTGGAAAGCGGAAGGAAAGCTTGGAAGCAAGAAAACAGAGAGGTAGGCTGGGCCTGGATTCTAGTGTGAACTGTACAGCGCTGTCTGGCCACTGAGGCCCAGCGAGACCCCGAGACATCTGGGCGAAACAGAAGAAGCCGGAGGAGAACAGAGAAGCCAATATAACGCTGCTGTTGCGCCCCCGGGGCCGGGGGCGGGGGGGTCCACGCTGACAGCGTGAGTCCAGGGGAGCCCAGGGCCCACCGGGGTAGGGGGCTGTCCATCCTCAAAAGAAACCACCAAACACAGGGTGGCAGTGGCATCATACCAAAATGTATCAGTTTTAACCACAAATCAGTAGCCACAAAAAGAAGGAACAACAAATATCTCTGCCCCAAGCTGAAGGAAAAAGACCAAAGAAACCAACTCGGAGAGGGTCTGGATGGTGGATTCTGTGGGCAAATTTGCCAGAGCAGTTGTTAAGGCACGCGTGAGGGCTGCTCTAAAATACGGTCTTAATGAGGCTTAATGAGTGAGCATGTAAGAGACGGAAAAAATGAACAACTATAAAAAATAATGGAGTGCAACTTCTACCGCTGAAAAATCCAAACACTGAAATTTTAAAATATACTGCCAGATGAACTCAACGCCAGATTAGAGAGGGAAGGAGGAGGAGTTAGTAAGCGCGAACGTGTGTCAGTACAAAGTATCCAATAAACAGAAGGAAAAAAGGCAAATGAGCAGGTCCTCGATGGCGTGGGGGACAATATAAGACACTTTCCCGCGGGTACGGGGACCCAGGAAGAGTAAGAAAGAGTAAAAGGGGCAGAAAAATGATTGAGAAATAATGACCGGAAATCTTGTAAATCTAGTGTATTCAGGAGTTAGAAAGGTACAAGATTAATAAACAAAAATCCAATGTATTTCAATACTGAACCAACAAACAACTGGCAAATGAAATTAATAAAATATTTCCATTTAATATGAGGGAAAAAAATAATACCAGGAGTTGAATTAACAAAAGCTATGTTAGTCCTATGAAATAAAACTGGAAGACACCGCCGAGCAACATTAAAGAAAATCTACATAAACGCAGAGAAAGGCTGTGCTCGTGGACCGGAAGACCCACCTGAGTGGTCATCTGTTCTCCCCAGTAGCGACCTATGAACTCCAGGCAATGACAGTCAAAATCCAACCACTATACGGGCTGTAAATTTGGAATTGTTGGCCCATTAAATTGACTCCTCTGAAGGGCATATTTTTTATTGAGAAAATTCTCTCTCCAAAGATGCTGAGACATCTTGTGAGCTCAGAAAACCTGTTCATGGAAGACATTCTTGCTTCTAATTGCTGATTTCACGGACTTCGCAAAGCCTGTCAGAGGCAGTATTTCTATAACACTGTATGGTGACTCTCCCTAATAAATGCATTACAAGACAAAATTCACAGAGTAAGTTGTCTCCCTTTCTGATTTTTGAGGGTTTGCTAAATTTAGACGTTGGAAAAATCACAGACCTCCCCAACTTTGTCATTTTGTTAAAGAAGTAACAACAAAAAAATGATAAAAAAAAAGAATACCTAGAGATCCAATTAAATGTATGGATTCAATCAAAATATTCCTCCCCAAAAGTGGTGCGTTCCAAAACACAATAACGCAATTGGAAAATTAAATCTTAAACACGTGCGGAATCCAGTAGTTAACTGGTTCTGTTTGGAAGTTTTTTCTCAACCATGGTAACTTTCTAGAACTTGTAAAGTTCAAGGGTTTTTGGGTTTGTTTGTTTGTTTTGTCTATTTGTTGAACACTGGGATTAAAGATTTCTAACTGATTTTGAAGCAGGCAGCCAAAATATAGAGAATCCACTTTAAAAAATAAGTCAAAACACCTTGTTAGGCACCTAGTCTGACTCCACCCAGTCCTTCCAGGTGTTGGTTGTTTATAAAGAAAATCCAGCTGGACCTGGGGCGCTGCTGTGAAGCTGAGGGTTATTTTCACTCCTTACCTGTGGGTGTGTTTATTGCTCTGAGAGGGAGAGAGGAAGGTAGAGCGAGAGAGGGAAAAACATTGTTGCGAGACAGAAACATTGATCGTTTGCCTCCTGCATGTGCCCTGATCAGGGATCGAACCCAGAAGCTTTTGGTGCATCAGGACGGCACTCCAGCCAACTGAGCTGCCCAGCCAGGGCAAGCTCAGAACGTTTTTTATTCGCAAAAAGACATGCCGATAAGAACATTTTAAAATTTTTGACAATTATAGCTTTGGGATTTATTTCTAGGCTACTACAGTTTGTTTGGAGGCAATTACGAATACCGTGTGCCCCACAATCCACCTGAAATGCATTTTCCTCCGTCAGTTCCATAAAAAGGCAGCAAGACCATGTCATTTTTGGGGGCTTCTGCTTCGACCAAAATTTACTCACGGTCTCAGTCACAAAATAATTTTACTCTCAACACTGAACTTCTAAAAATGCCTCTCAGATAGCATTAACAGCAGCATTAGGCATTTTACCATTGATGAAATTAATTTCCAAAGCTTTGTTTTGATTCTGGGCATTGAGTTGTAAGCACTAACCTGCCTTTGTGCGGCGCGTCCCCCGGGGACGTGTCAGTGAGCAGGAGGGCGAGAGCTCCCGCAGAGCGCGACAGAGGCTGGCCCCGGTGGCTGAGAACAGGGGGAGCCCTGGGAAGGCATTTCCGGCGGCGTGAGCGCCCGAGGCGAAGCAGCGGAAGGGGTGTGACCGCGCCTCAGAGCGGAGCCCGCGCAGGGACAGAAGGGGCTGCGGGGCAGGGGGCTCTGGGGACAGGCCGTGTGTGTTGACCCTTCCAAGTGGCCTGTGAAAGGGACCCCAGAACCTAATTTTTAGGAGATAAATGAATTTCAAGTGTTTAGGGGGAAATGTGAGACCCTTTTTGTGAATATTAATCACATTTATTTTATTTGCTAAGGTATTTCCTTGAAAATAAATAAATATATAAGGTCCGTCCAGAAGGTAGCCATTTATTAGGAAAAGTAGAGACATCTGCTGAAGAAGATACAAGAAACACTGTGCCTAGGACAGCAACGCCTCGGTCCCCTTCAAAGCAGGCGCCCTGGGACCTCGCACGGTCTCCCAGTCGCCATCAGCTGCCCCAGCGTATTTTCCTGAATCTCATCGATGGTCTGAGATCTCTTCCCTTTCAAAGGTGATTTTAGTTTTGGGAAAAGCCACAGGTTGCAGGGCACCACCTCTGGGCTCTAGGGGGCTGAGTCACCTGGGCGATGTGATGTGTCACCAAAATGCTCTTCACGATACGTGAAGCATGAGCGGGCACACTGTTGGGATGAAGCTGCCGATCCCCAGTTGCCCACGGCCGCGGCCTCGGAGTCACCCCAGTGGTTTCCGAGGAGGAACGTTTGAGCTCGACACAAAATGCGATGCAGACTCGTTGCCCTGCGTGCTCACTCTGACTGCAGCGGCTACACAGGACACACGCTCACCCGATGGCACCCACCCCGCCCCTGACTGGTACCGGCAGGTCGTCATGGTTCCCGGGTGTGCGTTCCGGTCCCCTCCCCTTGGCTGCATCGACGCTGTGCAAACTGTTCTCATTGTATTAGCAATGGCTGGGCTTTCTCCGGACGGACCTCGTACATATACACATACACACAAATTACACACAGACACACACGCGCACACACAGTTTTCAAGGCAGGCGCATGTGCATTATTTCCCATTTTATCTTTTCCTTTTACCAATGAGAAAAGCGAGGCCCAGGTGTGTCTGGTGACCCCCTGGGGGACCCAGTAGGAAGAACGGTGGGCGAGCCCAGCCAGCCACCCTACCCCGAGCTCCAGGCCGGCTTGGGGGTTCCCAGGTCCCCTGCCAGGGTTCCTGTGTCTCTGTCCACAGCAGGGGAAGGGGACGTGGGGTCTCCTCTCCGTGTCAGCTCGAAGACTCAGGGTCTACCTTGCTTGAAGTGCTGATCTTGTTAATGTGCAGAACGACTTACTTACATAACTAAGACAGAGGGAAACTGGAAAGTGTGGCCATTACCCAGAGACGAGAACACCGCCCTTTCTGTGCACCCGAAGTGGCTTGCTGAGTGATGCCACCTGAGAGGGCTATGCCTTCGTGTCAAAGGATCACAGATCGGTAGCACCAAGTGCCTCTTCGAGTTACCTGGCCCAGAAGGCACCTGTCCCCAGGTTTGGATCCCAGCCTCTGAGCACGTCTGAGGAATGGCACTGATGGTCAGAGAGGCTGGCCTGTGCCCCCCACCCCCACCTCCTCCTGCCTGTGTCCACCCACGCTCAGCAGAGAAACTGCACAGGTGACCTGGGAGCACACCTGCCGGCATGTCACGCTCTGGGGCGGAGTCCTAAGTGGACCAAGAAGTCATTCAAACATCTGCTATTTTTACTGAACGTCAGGAGAACCAGGTTATAGCGCAGGTTAAAATATAGACACTGTTTCCAGAGGACTTCAGTTCTTTTATCTTAGACACTTGATGCTCCTAACTGAAGATGGGGACGAGACTCTCCTGGGTGACAACGCCTCACTCAGGGACGGCAGCTGTGCTTCCAGGTGCGCTTCCTGCGGCGCAGGTGTTGCTGACGATCACGCCTGCGCCCGGCTGTGCACCTCACCCAGCCTTAACTGTTCCTAAAAAGGCTGAGACACAATTTTCAGAACTGGCCCTGAACGGACACCTCATGGGGCAATGGCTCTTCTTCACCTGAAGTTCATCTTCCTGAAAGACAAATACAGGGTCTGGGGTTTGCTGTGAGCATCTGCCCATCTGCACAGGGGGCATTTTCCATTCCTGGGACGCAGCCGCTGGAAGTCCTCGCTTAAGAGCATTTGTTGGCACGTCCTCCTGGGACCGAGACAGACTGGGCAAGCCGCATGCACGCTATCTGTCCGCAGACGCCTTCCACTGACAGCTCATTTCTCCCAAAGGCGTCCCGTCTGAGGGTTTTGGATGCAACTCAAGGCACCTTGGGTGATGGCCCCATGGATCACGCTGCGGACGCAGAGGAGACACCTGCCCGAGCCGGGCTGGGCAGCTTTACTACCTCGTGTGACAACTGACTTCCCTGTTGCCGAGGACAGGACCCGGGCTGCAGACGTCCGTGCCGCTGTGTGCTGACCAAGCAGCTTGAACAGACGAATGACGGCAAAGGAGCACGGACAGGTCGCCTTCCAGGGCACAAACGCCGCCGCAGCCTCCAGCCACCCGGCCAGGACTGGGCAAACCTGGGCTTTCCGGGAAGGGGATCTGCCAGTGGGCACCGCTTTTAAGAATCATGAGCTGAAGTGCAGCTCAGGAGGCTGGCAAAGAAAGCGCCCCGAGCCCCGAGCTGGCAGCAGCTGGGGTTCACCCCCCACCCCCAAGGAAGCCTGCGGGCTCCGACGGGAGAGCATCGCTCTTGCAGGCAAGGAAACCGGAGAGCACCCGTGAACTCAGCGAGGCGACAGGGACTGGGCGGGAATGTCTATCTGCCAGGCTCCAAAGCCAGGGCTCTTCTCGCTGCCTCAAGGGAGCGAGTCTAAGTCGGCAGCTCAGACTGTCCAGCAAAGGGCGTTCAGGAGCCTGTCTTCCTGCCGGGCCCCCGACCTGCCCCTCCGAGGGCTCGGCGCCCGCAGACTCCAAGCAGAGTTGCCTGGCTCCCACCCTCACAGCCTCCTCCTTGGCACCTCGCTGCCCCCGGGTTTCATCCGACCCCTGGCGTGGATCAGATCAGCTTGCCTGCACCCATCCCCACTCCCTCCATCATGGGCCCAGCTGTCATTCCACCTCCAGGCTGGAGACCTATTCCAGCCACAAAGGGGCACCTGTACCCCTCCTGGGCACCTCCCCCAGGCCCGCACTGCTCCCCGGCCCTCGCTGCCCACAGCACCCTCCGCCGTGCCCCGTCCCCCCTCTCCACATCCCCTCCTGTCGCCGGTGTTTCTAAGCACCTCCTGTTTGCCATTCCGTTGCCTGCGGCACTCCTAAAGCCACCCTGTGACTTAACTGTCGCAAGCACACACATCTATTGTATGGACGCACACACACACACAACAAAGAGATCAGCTGTTTAGACTCTCACTCCGAAGACATCGCTGCAGCGCAGGGCCGCCCAGCAATCGCCATTCCCATCCGTGACTCTCAGATCTCAAGACCCGTTTCAGTTCTGTTCAGAGCGATCCTATCAGGAACGTAGACAAGAGTAATACACTGTGGGAAAAAATGCCTTGGAAATATTTTGAAGTTTCGGTGCTTAATACGGAAAGCGTAAGCACCATTTTTGCATAAATTAATGAAAGGTCAGCAAGTTCATCACAAAGCCAGAGGCTTTATCAATGCTTTTGAAAAGCAACACGGTCCTACATGCCAGGATCGTGAAAACGTTCCCGGCCTTGACCTAGTCCTGTCTCTCCTGGGAATTTATTCTAATGAAACGTTCAAAAGCAAACAAAGGCCACGCGCCAGGCGGGGCTCTCTGCAGCCCCACTCGCTTTTTCTCTCCTCCCCCCTCGTCACTTTCCCTGGATCCCAGTAAAGCCGCAAACCCAAGTGGTTTGTGGGGCCACGCCCCCTCTGGTGGATGAGCTCATCAGGGGTGGGAACCATGAACTTGACTCATCTCCGTATCGGCAGTGCAGCTGGTGGTAAGTGCCTCAGTGCTTCGTAAAAGCACTACATGCCCCTCACTGGCGTGCACACACAGCCCTCGCACACCCCTCTCCAGAAGTCTAGAAAGCAAACCAAACATTCAACAAAAGAGAAAAGAGCACGTCAAATTACGTTATCTCCACAATTCCTGCCCCAGGGTACAAACCGAATAGTGTGCCATGTTAAACTCCTTGGTTGTCTTCCCGAGCGATTGTTCTAAGCATGAACATATGCATCCGAATATATCACAATCTATTTTAGATGGACACCAACCTAATTTCACTAGGGCAGGAAGTCCATTTTCTTTATTTCTCTCATGTCTTTGCACCAAGAACAAGCCCTGTCACAGAGCTGCACTCTGACAAGCCCAAAAGCTTGTCTCTCTGACCGGAGGGACCAGAGGCAAGACACTGGGGTCCGAAGCCAGCTGGCAGTCCCACCGGAGTTCTCTTCCTTCCTTACCGCCCCACGTTGCTTTGACATGTTCGAGTTATTGAGTCATTTCCCAGATACGGGCACTGTATATATTTTTTTCCAAATATGGGGGCTGCTCTGCCCTGGCTTAACAGTGTTGTTTGATGAACAGGGCCTCTTACTTTTGGAAAGGTTCATGGGGCGGCCTTACAGAAGTCGGCCTTTCCGTGTGAGAAGGATCTTCTGTGAGACACACACACACACACCCACACACACACCCCACTTTGCCCTGCCCACTGCCTGTGATTTCACTACCGTCTTATCCTGCTCTCTGAAAGAAACGAAAATCAGCCCTCTCAGTGCTTCTCGCATATTTTCCATAAAATTGCTTCTAATCATTTGGATTTTCAGGATTTATCTTTAAATTATTATAAAAGTTTTCATGTTCCCCCCAAAACATGGCCACATTCACTTCCTGTGGAAATAAAGCTGAGACTGCCTGTCACTGAGCAGCACTGAGACTTGAGGGGAACTTACGACCTTTAATTGCGGGGCCCGGGGGCTGCTGTGAACATCGCGTCCTCTCGGGCGTGCTGGGCCCCCGTAGAGGCTCAGAGCCAACCCTCGCAGGGCCCATGGCCCCGGTCCCGCAGCACGGCCCGCCCGCCAGCTCCCGTCCCCGCGGGCAGAGTGCCTGCCGTGCGCACTCACAGAATGAAGACCTGCTCTCTCACGCGCACGGGACATCGAAGATGGGGGGCGACTATCCCAACGCTCCCCTCCGCGCTGCACCCATCACCAGAGAGAACCCAAACCCTGGAAGTCAGGATAATACCCGCTGCTCCTAAAATGGAGAAAAACAACAAAACAAAAGTAGTGCCACACAAACATCCTTTTTCTCAGAAGAAAATCCTCGTGCGATCGATCTGTACAAGTCAACAAAGTGGATATATTAAGTTGTGTTTCATTTGTGATCATTTATTTATATTCCAGGCATTCCTGGTCTCCGACGTGTGCTGCTTTGAGGTAAGTGACTTTGGCAGCGTGCAACCAAACGGCAATTTTCCTCCTGTCGGGAGAAGCAGCTACTTAATGCTGCCGGTCAAGACATTGGCGTGCAAGGGGTCAGGCCAGCTCCCTGGGATCAACCGTTAAAAACCTTCACAGTCCACCCAAGCTCAGCCTGCCCGAGCATTTAATTTCATACCAGGCACCGTTTCTGATGTCTGCTGGTCTGCGATCTATCAAACGTGTAATTGTTTTTTCTTTTTTATGAAAACAGTTTTGTGTGTGTGTGCGAGGGGCATGGTTGCACTGCCGTAAATTATTTGGTCAATTACTGCAGAGCATTCAATTCTGATGGAAACCGTTTTCATTTTTCAGCCCGATATTTTACTAAGAATTCCCAAGGCCGTTTGCCCCTTCAAGGTCAGAATCCTCGATTTAACTACAAGCTGCTGAGAGCCAACGGGTCTCTGCCGAGCACGTTCCAACGAGACTCGACAGGACGGGTGTGGTCAGGCACACCGAGGTTTGTTTCCGGTCCTAGTCCTGAAAATGTGAAGTTGTTGATATTCTGATATCATTGGATCCAACCTTTTAATACAAATCCTTCTTTAATCTGTGATCCTTCTTGAATCTCGTTTTTAAAAACCTACCTATCCTCCCCGTAAGAGTCTCGAATAAGCCACCCCAGTCCTGCTTTCCTGCGTTCCCTGCTCCTTCTCAAAGGACCGCGGTCACGGGAGAGCCTCCGGAAGCTTGTGATCAGGGCGAGAACTGCCTCCTCCCTCCCCAGGCCACCAGGGCACGATTTATTCATCCTGCAAACTTCAGAGGAGGCCTTATTTATACAAATGGCACTGTGGGACATGTTTTGCTTACTCAAAAAAAAAAAAATTACATCTTGATGACAAAAATCGAGTAAAAACCGAAATACATGAGTTTAAATCCTTACAAAATGTTAACATATCCACGCACGATAAAGAATTAATTCCAGTAATTTCTGAACATAGATTTCTGACTCTGGGCCCTGAGAGGAGTCTATCCAAAAAGCAAAAAGGAATGCAAAGAAGTCCTGGGTTTTCTCAGTGGGGGTCGTCCTGGCGGGATAAACAGGGGTGCCCTGTTTGTACCGTGGGGAGAAGAAGTGAGCGCAGACATGGCGCGGGCTGCGGCGGGGACGGGGAGACCTGGGGTCGGAGGGGAGGGGGCAGGCCCAGCGAGGTGTCACCACCAGGCAAACACAGAGACACATGCACCGCACGTCACTGTGGGACGGCTTCACCTTCTCTGTGGGCCGGAAACTGCTCCGGAATTTCAGGGCCGAAAAGGTCCTCGGGGAGTAAGATCATGCCTCCCTGTCTTGGTGAATATCTGAACGAGGATTCCCTGTCTACCAAATGCCGAACCTTGTGTCTCACCATAACGGGCAAGAGAACACACAGTGTCTTGCCTCTTGAAGATGCCAAATACTTAGCTTCCTGTATGTAAGCCATTCACTCACCGAATCCCCTTTGATTTAATGAGAGGTTCTTTGTCCTCTCACCCCCCGGGGCGGGGCGCTGCTGCCCCCAGGCATCGGCCTCCATCACCCCCA
Organism: Mormoops blainvillei; assembly: GCA_004026545.1. NCBI lineage: Eukaryota > Metazoa > Chordata > Mammalia > Chiroptera > Mormoopidae > Mormoops > Mormoops blainvillei. The sequence goes on from PVJD01000847.1 coordinate 279,358, forward strand.
CACGGGCCACAGCACCTTAGGGTTCCTCAGAAGGCTCCTGCCACTGCAGCCCCAGAGAGACACCGCCCGCCACTCCGCCGGCGCCTCCTTCCCTAACCCAGGTCCTTTTCCTCCTGTCAGTCCTGACGCCCCTGGCAAAGCAAGTGAGGTTCCCGCCACCCCTCAGCCATTATTGTGACCGTATTTGACAGAGCTCAGTCCATGCTGGAGCGCCCACTCGCCCCCAGGGACCGCACCTCGTGGGCTCCCTTCTTCACACTGACACGCCCGCGGGGGCAGCCCGCCCACAGCGGAGCCCTCCGACAGCTTCTGCCGCGGTCGGAGGTTCAGCGGGCCACACGCCTGTCTCCACAGCTGTTTCTTGGGCCCTTAACCCTCTCACACCGTAAGTTTCTTCTTTCAGGACTCTCCCTCTGCCACAGAAAACCCTTGAAACCTCGCCTTTGGTGAAGCCTGGGTGCCCGCGTGCCCCTGGGGAGAGGACCTGTACTGCCGCACGGCCCGTGCACGTTCGAGCAGCCTGAGTGCAGAGCCTCAGAACTGTCTCGGACACTCGTAACGGCCCTGGGTGACCATCCTCCCCTTCCAAAGCCACAGCACAGGGCCCCCAGCTTGGTCTGGCAGCCCGGTCCGCGAGGGGCTGCGGAGCCCGCAGGCCGGCCCGCCCCGTCTTTGAGAGGCCCAGGCTGCGGGACCGCTTTCGCCTCCCTGGGCCAACCTGCGCTCCCGCCCCAGTCCCAGCACCAGGCCCTGGGGCCACGCAGAGCCAGCCTGTCCCTCTCTCGAGGAGAGACGCCGATGTACTTGAAGACGCGGTCATGTCTCCAAAGCCCGCCCTTTTCAAAGGTCCACTCAACCGCTCTCCCAAATTGCCCTCTTGAGCCATCGTTCTGAAGCCCGTTCTCCCCGGGAACGCATTCTTGTCAAATATCCTCTTAAAGTGGGTTGCTCGGAACGAACTCCATGCTTCAGATAAAAGAGGTAATTCTCGTTACTCAGATGAGGAAACGCTGCGCCTTTGTAAATTACGGTCAAGGACATCCTGCCAGGTCTTATTCACAAAACAGACAAGGATTTGATGTTCACAAAACACCACAGGCCCTCCCTGGGAGTGGGAGGAGGGTCTCTTCCTGCCTAATTCGCTTATGAAGAATATTCAATTACGTTTCAAGTTTTAATTTGCTTCATAATGAAAAGTAAATGAACCCAACCAGCATGTTTGATTTGTCTTGGAAAGAGAAGAACCACTTTGCCAGAACAAACAAAGTTAAATTAAAATAAGTGACTCCCCTCAATGGTGGAAACTGAATTTCTGCCCCAAAAACTTCTTCCAGGTCCATAAAACACGGCCCGATGCCGACCCGAGGACCCCTGCCTCCCCACGGCGCAGCCCCCGACGGTCGCCAGGCACCGAGAGGTCACAGAGACGGACACACAGCGGGGAGTGTGGGGACACAGAGCCCAGCTCACACAGCCATTCGTCTTTCAGGGGCCACGCAGTGAGCAGAGGGCATGTCCTGGGGTGAGGGGGGTGCAGGCACAGCAGTGTCGACGACATCCCACGTACCGTTTTTGCAGATGGGGCAGCACTGGTCGGGCTCGTACACGGGGTCCACGCACTCCGTCTGGGGACACGCGGACACTGAGCACAGCACCTCCCCGTTGGCCTCGCAGCGGCACCTCTCGCAGGGGGACACCTGGAACACAAGCCCACCGTCAGGAGGCGTGCCCACCGTCCTTACCGCACCGAGTCCTGTCTTCCTTCCCCTACATGGGCTATGGAGGCACCCCAGTGTCCTAGGAACGTAAGAAAAGTATCCAGCCAAGTGGATTTCAAAATGTGGACCCAAGATCCTGGGGTTTGGAAGGTCTCCTGGGGCATCAGCCCGTGGTAGGCCACGGGGTCCCCTCCCAGCCTGGGGTGGGGGGCGGCTTAGTACTCCACCTACTGAGGCCTTTGTTTGTCTAACTGTTTCGCAAACAACACGTCCCACTGCGTTCTCGCCCAGCCACTCCTCATGCAGACCAATCCCTTTGCCGCAGACTAGCCACACGCCACCCAGCCCAGCCAGGGACAGCCTCCACAGCTGACTTAGGAACACAGGGGCCTAGGAGAGGGGGGAAAGGGGCGAGGCAAGGGGAAACCGAGACGCTTCTCGGAGCCAGGCCCCTGGCCGGGGGCTGTCTGACCATGACCTCATTACTGAAGAGGGAACGGAGACTCAGATGTGTCGGGCAGCAGCCTTCACTGAGGCCTCTTGCAGGGCATTCCCTTCCGTCACCCAGTGTGACCTGTTCTGCCAGACACTGGCCTCCCCTGCCTCGCGGTCCTTGGCAGACATTGGCCCCAGTTCTACCTCTGGATCATTCCATTCAAGCGCCGGGGCTGTTCCTGGAAAAGTCTCGCTCTGCCAGCGGGATCCTCTCGCGGGGACCGGGCGGGACCTTCCTGCCGACCACGGGGGTGGGTTTCCGCCTGGGCTCACCCAGGACAAAGCAGAGGCAGAAGCTGTGACATGGGATGTGGGCCTTAAAAGACGGTGACACGGGGACCCCGTCGAGCTCAGTTTCCCGGGAAGGGCGACCTGGTCGACGTGCGCTCCACCCCCGCGATACACCAGCTCCCGGACGGGAAAAACGCACACAGCACTCGTGGGCCCTCCGCCGTCTGTACAACTGGGAAAACAAAACTGCAGCCCCTCCGGACGGCCTGGCTACTTCAGGGAGCAAAGGCTCGATCTGCACGTGAAGGCCCGTTTCTCAGGCCTTGGGTCACTCGGCCTGGCCGGGGGTCCGGACCCAGGCGGCGGTTCCCGGTTCCGAGTCAGAGCTCCTTCCCACCTGACAACAAGGATCCCGGGACCCCCGCGCAGCACCCGAGTCACAGAGCAGAGCTCTCCGGTCTCCAGTCCCGGGACCCGGACTGGCGCCGATCCCAAGCTGCGGAGCCCCTCCTGGGCCCCTGTCACCCTGCGGGGGTCGGGTCCGCATCCCTGGCTGGTCAGGCTCCACCCAGCTCACTGCCAGGCCTGCCCGCACCTCGTGGGCACCGACAGGCCAAGAGGCCGGAGGCGCCAGCTGCAGACGCCCTTCACCCAGCACCCTCTGCTTGGTCCTGGCTGACAAGCAGACTCCCAAAGTCATTGCCACAATTTTGTCACCAGATGGCGAAAGTGTCCTTTCCAGCTTCTGCGGCTGTCTACTCGAAAGTGCCCATCAGGGCCCTTAACAAGACCCACTTGGAGGGAAGTCACCAAGCCCCTTTTGTTCCAGCCACTGGCTTCTGATGACCTGGGGCCGTGCGATTTGGGAGCTGGGGGAATAGGCAGGAGCCACCCCTTTCGGCTCTGCCTCTTATGAAGCAAAAGCCCACCCCCGGGCCTGGTGAACTGCCAAGAATCTGCCCAGCAAGTCAGGGCGGTGGCCTGACCCCGGGTCCAGCCAGACCACCGGCCACTCAGGTGCTGCCTCCCCAGATACATCCACTTTCACCAGCGTCTCCCGGGTACCTGCTGGGAGCCTGGACACCGTGAAGCAGGTCACAGCTTTCTTCTCAACAGTCGCCGCAAGCTCAGCCCTCCCCCAGCCCCGCTCCTGGCTTCTGACCTCAAACTGTCTCATCAAACTAGACCAGGGCATCTCAGAGCTCTGTATCCACACCGACAGCGGCGCAGCGGGTCCCCCAGGGGCTGGGGACGCCAGCCCAGGAGCCTGCTCCCAGCGCTGTGTGATCTTCCTCCTTCCCTCAGGGCCAGCCCGGGGCAGCCCCACCCCTGCGTGCCCCTCAGGGACGGAGCGCGCAGCTACCAAGTGACACCATCCCGCTGCAGCCACCTCCCAGCCCCCTCCCTGAGCTGCTGGCCACGCGGCACCAGAGCCTCCGCTTCCTGCGCCCTTCAGAAGGATTTCTTTGTTGTTCTCTTTGTCTTTTCATCCTCTGTCAGAGCATGGATTTGCACACAAAGGGACTTAATTAAGAACTGTCCCCAGAAGCTGTCAGCTTCCAGTCTCAGGAAGAAAACAAGTCCGCCCAGCACACAACCGGGGACCATGTAACAGTCTGACATCCTGTCCTGCGTGGCTGTCTTCCCTTCCCAGAGAGCAACTTTTCCTCCTTCACGGTTTAGCCAGGTGGAGGTGAGCCCCTCCGTCTGGTAACCCACGAATCTTCTTGGGAACACTTTCCTCAGGTGCCTGTCAGCTGTGCAGGGGCTCGCTTCCGCGGGGCGGTGGGTGGGTGCAGGCAGGCTGTGCTGGTCGGATTGCCCTGGGGCGCCAACCGCTGCCCTGCTGAGATGAGGATGAGGAAGGAGACCCCGGCCCGGCCAGCCCCCGACGACCTCGGCCGGATGGAGAACACTTGGATCCCACGCAGCGACAGCTGCCTCCTGCCACGCTCTGAATGTTCGTGTCTCCCCGAAATCCGTACCCCAGCTCCTAATGCGATGGCGCTTGCCGGTGGGCCTCTGGGAGACACTTAGAGCCTGATGAGGTCCTGAGGGTGGTGGGGCCCTTAGTGGGGGGTTGGTGCCCTTCTAGGAAGAGGAAGAGGAAGAGACTGGGGATAGCCCCGCCTCCCCTCCATCCCAGGAAGACACAGTGAAAGGGCCGAAGGGTTCTGCGGGGAACCCAGCCACGCGGGCACCTCGGTCTTGGACGCCCAGCCTCCAGAACTGTGAGCGGCGGGCTTCTGCTGTTTAAGCCTCCGTCTCCGGCGTCCGTTATGACAGCCAGAACTGAGACGCCGCCTGCACCCAGCTTTGGCGGTGGCGTCAGGTGTGTGGGCGGGCCGGCCCCCACCTCCATGCCCTGGCCTGTGGCAAACAGACTGGTACAGAAAGAGTGGGGGGGTCTGGAGAGGAGGCCAGGAACCCCAGACACAGCTGCCAGGCTCGGGGCCCGCCCTGGACCCTGGGCCCACCCAGGGAGGGGCCGCTCTGGTCCCGCCTTGGGAACGCGGGAGATGCTGAGATTTGCAGGCAGTAACTTTGACAGACACTATCCCCACTCACAGATTCCTAAACGAAAGCCTTAACAGAAGGGACGGGATGCCCACCGGGCATATCGATCTGGAGCAGACTCGGGGAGAAGAAGGCAAACTCCTCGTGGTAAAAGAAGCGGTAAGATCTAAACCCATTTGTTTTAGAATTCGAGCTAAGGGTTAAAGACCCGCTCAGCGCGGGAGAAGGAAGCCGGGCCTGCGTCTCACCCAATGTGTCAGCGATTAAAGTGAAAGGTCTCCCAAAGAGCAGGCTTTTAAAAGACGGGGGCCTGAGGGTGTAACAGGAGGACTGGGTCTTCTCGGGGATCACAAGTTCAAATTGCTTCGGGGATTCAACAAAAGAGAAGGGGCGCGAGCTCCTACCAGGGAGCGGTGCAAACTGCAGCAAACTACACAAACGGCACGATGAAACCAGTGTGCACCCCCGTTCCTAAAACACGGTCACACACACATGCACACACACACGCCCCAGACGGAAACCAGCCCGCTGCCCCTGGGGGCTTCTTCGGCTGGGGAGACAGCGTTCATCGGCTCACCGGCTCATCGCAAGCTGGCAGTAAGGGAGGTGACAAAGGGTGGGTCAGTTTCCTCCACCCAAAGCTGGCCCGGCTCCAGGAGCAGGGCTGACACCCCCAGCTGTACAGCGGCTACGTGGGCGCTGGTTTGGACGCCCGCAGAGGTCAGAGCCTGGCTTCTCGTTGACACTCCATCAGGGGGCACCGGCTGCCAACCTCCCGGCAGGTGCTGGACCTCCGCCGAGACGCTGGCTCTCGCGTCGGCCCCGCGCTTCCACTGAAGCTGAGCTCCTTCCCCAGCATTCTGAAATCACCACAGGACGCCGCTGGCCCCGTCAGTTTCCCCAGGCCACACACGCGGCCAAGTCCCTTTCCATGCCCTGTTAAGCTCCGGCAGCGCAGACCTTGCAGGGCTCACTCGCCAGAAAGAGACCTGTCTTTTTCTGCACTGAGCCAGACAGGCAGGCTGGTCCCCGAGAGCTGACCGCTAATTGTATGAGTCGGCCTCGCTGCCACCAAGGAGCAAGGTGAGCTTATTTCCTCAGGTTCCTGGAGGGCCCCGGGTACCTCGGGAGAGGACCCGAGTGAGCTGAGACTGACTTCGGAGTACAGCTTATGCCTCGGGCCACCGGCGTCCCCTGCCCCTTACGGGCCCCAGGAAAGGCAGCGGCCTTGTCAGAATCATTTCCTTTCCAACCTGCCCAGCCCTGACATTTCTGCAAGTGTGACAGCGTGGCTAACCCACCAGCTGCAGCGAGGATGCCCAAGGGCCCTGTGTCCCCAGAACGTAACTGTCAACCACGCAGGAGTGTGACCAGGGGCAGAGCTCTAGCTCCCGACACCTTAACAGAAATCAATAAACATGAGTTGCGACTTGCCTGAAACTCAGGTTGCAGGGCGTTTGTGCCCCCTAAAGCAGACACACCGAGCTACCTTTATAAAAAGAATGTGACACTTGAGAGCGAAATATAAGTGAGAAGCTGTTTTAAAGCTGGACAAGGGGAACGTGAGTGAGGGTAACAGGTCAGCCTGTGTGGACAGCAAAGGCGCCATCCAGAAGGACCAGCCCGTCTGGTAGAGGCTCCTCGCTACTTACTTCTGAGCTGCCTGGTCAGCGAAGGGGGCCAAGACGCGAGGGCGGGGAGCACGCCGTTATGTCGCTGAGGGGGCTGTGCATTTTGTCACTGGGAGCACAGGAGCAATCAGCCAGGGCCAACGGGAGCTTGGTGGCTTCTGCGACCATAGCCCTGGACGACAGGAGGGGCCTTTCAGAACATTCACCTGTTTCATGATTTGGCCTAAACCGGAGCTGACCCCAGGAGTAACTTGTTTTCCAAGAGCAGTTAAAAGCTGCAGGTAACGGTAGTTTCTGTTTGTTTAAAGATAAAGTTCTGAACTCAAAAGTCAGTGCCAGACACACCAACCCCTGGGAAGCACAGGAGCGTGAGGTCCACCCCCAGCAAGCCAGCCACCGCCACCATGGAGACGCCCTGGGTTTAGCCTGGGTCGGCTGCCAACAGCAGCGTGCCTGACGCCGGTCACAGGGGCCGCTCTGCACCCTGCGGCACGTCATCACCTTGTCCGGCCTCTGCCCAGCAGGTGTCAGTAACTCCCCCCACCCCAGTTACAATGACGAAACACATCCGCACACTCTGCCGAACGCCCCCTGCAGGGCCAGCGGGGCCGCGGCCGAGAGCCACCGCTCTACTGTTCACTGAACTGGAGCTTTCGTTCTGCACCTTCCTGGTTCTGTGACTTTGCATCTGGGATCATGTTCCTGGTCCCAATTTCATCCTTCAGATTCTTCAGTTCTGTTCATGGAGGGTTTTGGGTGATACGCTCGCTGTTTTGGTGAAAATATCTGTGTTCAGGCTCATTCCTGAGAGACAGTTTCGCTGGATACATAAATCAGATTGACACTTATTCCCTCTTTGCTCTTTAAAGATGTTCTTCTATTGTTCAGGGTTGTCGCCTGCTGACAGGATGTCAGCTGACAACCTACTCACTATGATTTGGTAGATTAAGTCTTTTCTCTCTGGTTGCTTTTCAAACCTTGCTTTTGCCTCGGTATTCTGCGGCATCTCTGCGACATGGTAAGGTGTGGATACGTGTTTATGTCAATATGCTTAGGTTACGTAAATACGAATTAGGAAACAGTGCTCTGTCCACTAGACAGCCTTGGGTGCTGTCTCTCCGTTCCCCCCACCGTCTCCACTTTCTCTTTCAGAATTCTAGTCTGACGGTACCTGGGGTCTTTTCTCTCTCTCTCCTCCATTCATTGTAACATCTCTCCCCGTGCTCCACCTATGTGTCTGTGTTTCGTTCTGGGTCACTTCTTCAAATACATCTGCAGGTTCACTAAGTCGTTTGTAACATGCCTCTAACATACTGTCCAACCCTCCCATGGAATATTAATACGATTTTTATATCATTCATTTATACGAGTTCTATCTGCTCCCGCCCCCCAAAGTTGGCTGGGGTCTCGGGTAGACTCGCGTCGTTCGCCCGTGCGTTCCAGAAACCCGGTGGGGTTCCTTCGTGCAGGTTAAGCGCTCGCTCTCTCACACGCCCGGTATCTGGGCCTGAGCCGGCTGCCTGCCTCGGCTGACTCTTGCTTACCAAGCCCTTTCTTCTTGTGTGTAGTTTATTTTGACATCACACTCCTTGGAATACCATTCGTGGGGATTCTTTACGGCTGAGGGCGTTTGCTTTGTCGGATGCCAGCCTGGGACCCCTTTAAACGAAAATATCCCACTTGGGTGTTTTGAGCCGCCCCAAGAAGCGTGAATTCAGGCTTCGCATCCACGAAAGGGCGCACACACTGCAGGCGGCAACTACTCAGAGAAACCCCGTCAGCTCCGCACAGGGCCCGGGTCTGTCCAGGGGGCGTGTGTCCGCCCCGCCCCTTCGCAGGACAGGCTCTTGGTGAGACGCCTCCTGGCCTGACCTGGTTCTGTCGACGGGGGGCCCAAGACTTGTCATGCGCCCCAGCCCGGCTGTGGGTGACAAGGGCCCGGGCCCCAGGTATCCGCGGAAGCCCTCAGGCAGCTGCCGCTACAAGACTGAGTTTCTTCTCTGGATTCTGACTTCCACCTCTAGGGATGAGTTTCTCCGACTTTTGGGGGCCGTTTCAGCTTTTAAGAAGAAGAACCGTATACGACATTCCGCACTCCCTGAGCTCTGCACGTGGTGGTATTTTAGGCTATTATTCCAAACTCCCAGGTTAGGGCCCGTCCCATCGTGTTTGCAGCCCAATCTTTTCAGCCGCAGGAGGAAATGAGCGGAGTGCCCGGCACCTGAATTTTCCACCGCCGGGCCTGTCCGCGGGCCGAGGGCTTCTGAGAGCGCCCAGAGGACCAGGGGCAGATGCCAGACAGCATCTTTTCCTGCAGATTCAAAAGGCACTCTGTGTCCTGGCCGCACCCCAGGGCCCGACAGAAATAGAACACCCAGTGAAGTCCAGCTGGCAGGGTGCCAGGCTTGGAACAGACAGGCAGCAACAAGGGTTTCCAGCGACGTGGTCAGGGCTGGACCGTGAAAGATGGCGACAGGCTGCGTCGGCCTTCCCTCCGGCGCACAATCACTCCACTGGAGGCGAACTCTTGTCTTCGCCCCGGGAATCTGCCCCAGGACTCCTCTGACATCTCATCACAAACCAGCACCGCAACAGAGGCTGGGTGCACGGTTTCCACTGCGTCCCCGCAGAGGCCCTCTGACGCCCTCCGCGCACTTCGCACACTGCAGGTCACTGCCCGTTTACGGGGGACCCGATGGGCTGTCACTGGATCTCCAGTATCCAGCCCAGTGCCTGGCAAATAAATATTCAAACAATATTTTGAATAAATAAATGCAAGGATGATTTTTTTTTTTTAATCTGGAATTTACCAGATTTGGAGAGATCCTCTGAGGAGGAAATATTTACGGGAAAACACAACCTCAGTGAGCCACTCGCTAATGACGGCAGCGTCCAGGGTGGCCTTCCTGCAGACCGGCAGCCACGCCGCGGGGCGGCCCCGCCCGTCAGACGCACACCCCGCACGACGCGCCTGCACCGGCACGCGGGCCCGGCACAGGCTCGTTCAGCGTCCTGCAGGTCAAGCCGCTTTCATATATATCTCACTGCCCTCTCACAGCAGGATATGCCCCAGTTTTTACCACCGAAAAGTAGGGAGGCTCTGAGAATCGCCCAGGGCACGAGGGTGAAATGGAACGAGGCCTCGCAATGACCGATGGCTTTTGATGGCAAGTACCGTGTCCTTGAAGTTCCAGTGGCTGACTCTCCACCCACACTGAAGGCACAGGGCTTGACAGCCCGGAACCTGGAGCCCTAAGCCTCTTCTGATGCCGGCTGGCTGTACGATTTTGAACAAAGCATTGGCTTCTTAAGGTGAAATTTCTCTACCTGTACGAAGAAAGACGTGACAGGGCCATGTGGCCAAAGGGCTGCGGACAGATCGCGGCAAATGGTGGTGCAGTTAGCGGGAGGGCAGACGCCCCTCTAACGAGACAGCCTGGCTCGGCTCTGGCAGATGGCCGCCACCTGGAAATCATCCCATTTTCACAACAATGGGGCGATCTGAGTGTTTCCGTGAACCCCTCCTTTGTCAAGTATCTGCACTGGTCACACCAGTGCCTTCTGTGCTGGGAGCCAAGCAGAGCGCTTCCTTGGGCCGGAGCTGGCTCTCGGGTCACCAGTCTATCCCCCTTCCTCCCACGGGCCTGCTGATCCCCAGCGTCTTGGCCACGTCCGGAGACATAGTGTTCTGCCCACCACCCACCGGAGTCACTCCCCGGGCCCTCAGGGAGCTGCTGGAACAAAAGCTTCGGTTCTCACTGCAGCTCAAGGCTCCACACTTTGACGGGCACAGATATTCATTTCCTCCTGGATGGCCTGGGTCAAATATGCCACATAAGCTGACACTTCGCCAAACTCACCCAGCGTTGACTGGACGTGGACGTGAAAGCAGTCAAGCGCTCCCAGGTTGCGTGAGCTTTCCCTTCTCCCTGTGCCGGAAATTCTCCCGGTCACACGCAGCATGCCACCTCGTCGCTGTGTGGTCACGGAGGTGAGGCGGCATGGTTGGGAGTGCACAATTTCAGAGTCCAGCAGGCCAGGACTCGCATCCCCGCTGCACCGCTGACTAGCTCGATGACCGTGATCCAATTACTTAACTGATTTGAACCTTAGTTTCCTCTCCTTTAAAATAAAGAAAACACCGACTCATCAGTCCATTGTGTAGATCACCAAACAGATGGGTAAAGCCTACAGGTACCGTGTCAATACTGGTTCCCTTCTTCCCAGTACAAAAGATGAAACTTTTATGGGGTCTATCCCACTGTATTTGTTGATTCGGCGCAACGCGGGGCGCGCCCACGCGCAGCCGGGCACGCAGGGGTTCCCGCACCAAGCTAGAGGCTCGCGTGGAAGGGCCGGAGAAACCGTCTGCGACGTCCCGACTCCTACTCAGCACCTGAGTCACCGTGCGGGCAGCAACGGCACAAGCGCTAGGCTGACAACGGAAGGAACGTCAGCCCCACCGCTGGGTTCACTCGACGCCGCCAAGCTCCGTGGTAACAGCATCTCTTCATGCCACAAGCCATCAGCTAGCAGAGCAGGAACCCCCTTACTTTGAAGACGCAAGGAGTCCCGTCTCCCTGGTCAGAGGCACCGCATTATCATTGCAGGAGGGGTCTGTTTAGACGGGTCTTTGGAATCCAACTTTCACAGAAGATTTTTTTCATTATTAAGCTCCTAGAAATGCGATTCCGCAGCAGCGTCAGTCACCAGCCCGATGCCGAGGCCCGCGTGCAGGATTGGTGGGCCCAGCGGCATCGACATGTCTCACCTGCCACCGCTGCCTCCCGCCTCATCTGGACCACCCATCCCCAAGCACGTATTCATAATTCATTTTTCTTTTTCTTCAAAGACTGGCGCAACTGCCAATCAGAGCTCCTGATCAGCTCTGATAACCAGTGAGGACGCATTGACAGGACGGGTACCGGCCAATGACAGCAGCAGGACCGTGTACTTCCACTCACCCTGGAGGGTCTCATCGCCAGGAGTCTCAGAAACTCCATTAGGTCCTATGAAACAGTGAGACACGCTTGCCGACCCCATTCTACGGTCACCATCCCCCCAGGGGGTTGAGATGCTCACAAGAGGAACAATTTCCTTTCTTGCTCCAAACGGAATTATTTCATTTATAAGCAACGGGAGCAGTAGGCGGGCTTGCCTCTTCCAAGATGGATGCCTGCAGGTACGAGCTGAAGAGCAGGACCCTGGGTTTAATTTGAGAGGCAGTGGAGGAAATTCTTCTAGTAACTGTGCTCTTATTTGGATAAACAAATTAAATTGCAAGCATCCCGGATGAATGAGGATATCACTGTCATTGTCAGCAGTAGCTGAACAGTGTTCTGTTGAGGCAATGAGTGAGGTCTTCTGCTCACATCTCAGCCAGGCTGTAAGAAATGGGAGTTTCAATGGGGTAAGGGGGGGCAGAGATGGGGGAAGACAGGTGTGAGGCCCAGAGAAGCCTGGGCAGAGAGGGCAGCAGTAGGCGCGTGCCCAAGGAGAGAAGCGCAAGGAGGCAAGGACCGAGCGTGCCCCCCGGCACAGGGCAGGACCTGGGGTTCTGTCTGCTTCTTCCCACAGCCCCCCAGCGAGCACCCGGCATCCATGAGGACCCCCCCTTTCTGTCCAGGTGCCCGTGAGCCTCCCTCCCCCCTCCTTCCTAGCTAGGGGAAACGGTGTGCCCAGCCAGCGTGCCCAGCTTGACCCGAGTGTACCCCAGCCAGCGTTTCAGGCCAGAAATGCATCCCCGCTCCATCTTCCACGCACTCTGCGCTATGCACACCACAGGCTACAGCTCCTCGCTCCGAAGCCCAGGGTCTCCCAAACAGGCGTGTGAACAGCGGTGGTGCCTGGCGCTCGGTTCTCCGTGTTTTCACTCCACGGGCCCCTTGGGCTCGCCCTGGGCCTTTCCCACATTCATCTTTCTGACACCCCGAAGAACGCATCCTCACTTGAAATGGAAGGAAACAAAAATGCCGACACTAACCGACTCACACAAAGCCACACCAAACTGGGGAAATGCACGACAGCTTCCCAGGCTAACGGGAATGAAACCATCGTGCGGTCCCGCGTGCTGCAGGGGCAGCCGCAGCATTAGAGAGGTGCGGCTGCCGTCTGCCATCCCCGCCCAGGGGCGTCCTCGCGGCTGATAATGACGGGACAGAAGTTAAGAAGCAAGAGTCACTTGAAGATGAAAGATGCAATTAATACTCTAAAATTGGTTTATTGGTACTTTTATTCTTCCCAAGATTGTGATCTTTCCAATCTTTCTTGTGCTGCTATCACCTCCCATCTCCAGAGTTGGACATACATTCTATTTGTTGACTAGCTTTTGAAAACAAGAGTCAAATTAGAGGCCCCCTCCCGGGACCCAAAGGCAGCCTCTGGGCATCCCGCACTTGGCAGTGAATTACTAAGCAGAGTTTGACATCTTCCTTCAGGCTGCGATCCAGGTAGACAAATGTCTGCTCTGTGATGTGTTTGGACGTTTCAGATCAAAACGCTAATAATCCCTCGGCCTCCCTCGTGGGACGCTTTTATGAAATGACTGTGCAGCTCCATACAGGGCAACAATACATGTTAATAATTAAAAACTAACCACTTGTCTTTGATCTTAAAACACTTAGGTTTTCTCATGAACCTAAATCTCAAGAGAACTGTGGTGGTGGGTCCGCAGCTACGACCCTGCCCCAGGTCCCCAGGGACGCCCCGCAGCCGCCCCCGCCTCCTGCTTTCAAGCAGCACCCAACACATCTGGGGGGAGCCCGCCCGACTTCCCGGGAGTCAGGGAGCACTTCGAGGGCGCGGGGCCTGACTTACTCATGGGCGCGGCCGGGGCCGGTTCCCATGAGTCTCTCATCAAAGCTTCCTTGGTTTCCCCAAGGGCCAAAGCCACGGACTGTGAGGGTAAACAGGTGTGGCATCAGCCTCCATGAGCCCCAGTGGGCGCTGGGCCCTCATCTTACCGGTGGGAAAAAAGAAACCCGGAGGGGGCGCAGCTGGTTACAAGCAAAGCCAGAGCGGAGACTCACGTTTCCTGACCCTAACTCCCAACATCTGTTCTACACTTTGTGCGCTGCCTATCGCTCCGCTCTCCTGGCTCTCTGTTTCCACACTACCCGGGCCTCCAAATCCTAAAACTTCCCAGGATGTGAGTCCCTGCCCTCACATCCTGGGGATACCCTGAGCCTCCGTTGCTCAGCGGCTCTGTCCTGGGGACTCCTGCAGGATCCCGCCCCCGCCCCAACCCCTCTTTCCTGCTCAGCTCCGGGGGCTCTAGGTCCCAGGAAGCCTCCTGCAGCCCAGGAAACGCGGGCATCCCAGGTCAGTGGGCCAAGTCCAAGTCCAGGCGGGCTGTGGGTTGAACCCGCCTGGAGGGGCCGGAATGAGCGAGCGGCGCGATGGTATCTCCCAGGCCCACTGGTGCAGAGCCAGGCCTTTCCGAGGGCCCGCAGGCAGCGCGTGCGTGCTGGGCAGCGTCGCGACCCTAACCCCTGAGCTCGGGCCTGGGCTTTTGGCTCAAGCAGAGTACCGGGTCAATGCATGCGCGTGGGGTGGAACTGCTGCGCCGGACACGGGGATCCACTCCTGAACGGCGGCGATGCCTTCAACATTCTGTGTCTCAGCTTCCTCGTCTCCATGCGGTGGAGATACAGGACAGTGGTCTACAGCATGGCATGAGGCTTCACTAAGCCAGCGCAGGCCTGAGAGCGGCCCGCAGCGCGGCGCGCAGCAGGCGTCTGGCGCCGGTGCCGCTATTAGTCTCGTTACCGGCGCTCACATAAAATACAACACTTCCCCCGTGAACTGGCTTCTTGTTTCTGCTGACCACTATGTTTTGGCATCCAATGAGCACCATTTTCTTCTACTTTTTAGAATATTTGCATGATACCCCAGCCCATAATCTAGGGAAATGGCTTACTTATATGAATCCTCTCCTTTGATTGGCTATTAGCTTAAGAGTATACCCCAAACGGCAGGGCCAGTCACCCTGCACTCGAAAACAGGTTGGGCATTTCAAAGGCAACACTTCTAAAAGGGGAGCAGCACATCCCTGTGAGAGGCACAGCTGACAGGAGCTGGGGCGTGGCCCTTCGGAGTCCCCGGGCTTGCCTCTATGGAAACCCGTTGACAGAGAAAGCAAAAGGGATGACTGTGAAGTGGCCGCATCGCTTTAGATGATTACCTCTGCACCGAAACAGAGCGCCCGTGTCAGGGGCACGGGGCACAGCGCTGTCTACCCCAGGGGAACTGAGGGCGCCTCTTCTCCACAGTGGGGGCGCACAGCGCTCTGAGTGGCCTCACCCCCCCGGGAGGTGCCAAGGCGCCCCGGACGCTTGGCTCTTACCACGAACTCCTCCAGAGTCTGGTAGGTCTTGCCCCGGAACTCGCAGTAGTTCTTCCTCTCCTTGCACTGCGGGCAGCACTGGCTGGTGTCGACGTGGACGCAGCGTGGGTGCAGCCGCGGGCACTCGGGCTGCGCGCACAGCGGCCCCTCCTCGGTGCACAGGCACGGGCAGGCCGACGGGCCAGGCGCGAACTTCTCCCCGATGGCGTACACGAAGCCGCTCTCGTCCACGCAGCCCTTGCCGCGGTAGTCCGGGTACGCGTACTCCTCGGGCGGTTCCGTCGCGGGCTGGGGGTCCGGGCCGGCCGCGTCCTGGGCGGCGGCTGCGGCGGCCGGGGGCTCCTCCTGCGGGGTGTCCCCGCGGGGTCGGACCTGCAGGGCCCCGGCCCTGGCGCCCGCGCCCGGGGCGGCCCAGGCCTGCTTCTGCTTGCTCCCCGCCTCCCGGCTGGCGAGCCCGCGGCCGCTCTTGCTCTTCCAATCCCGGCCGCCGCCGCCCTCGTCCCTCGCCGGGCGCCCGAGCTCGCTCACCCGCCCCGGGCTGTCCCGAGACGCGTGCTCGCGCTTCTCCTGCCCCGGCTGCTCCGGCGCCTGGGCCAGCTTCTCCAGCGGGATGCTCGGGCTGCACAGAGCCACCATCAGGCAGCAGGTGACCAGGAGGGAACTGGACAGCGCGCCAACTGCCATCGCAGTACAGCCGGGCGTCCCTACCACGTCCCGGCGGGCGGGCGGGCGGGGAGCGCGGCCGAGGGGCGAGTCGCATTCACAGCCCGGGGGCGCGCCGCCGCCAGCCGGGAGCCGCCGTCCCTGTGGAGAGAACAGCAGCACAGCTGAGCCCCGCGGCCCGCGCGCGCCCCGGCCCCCACCCGGCCCGCGCCGCCCGGCTCCCGCAGCGCTCCGAGGAACGAGCGGGACCGCGCGGGCGGGGGCCGCATGCCGAGCGTCCGCGCCCCGCCGGGCTTCTTGCACATCCCGACTCGCGGAGACAGGCATGGAAGCGAAGTTCCAGAAAAACGCCCGCCGCAGCGTTTCTCCCGTAGTCGTGATGAGCGGCGGAGACGGCCTAGGGCGGGTGGCGAAGCCGCGGGGAAGCCGCGAGCCGGGGCCGCATCCCCCACGGCCCCCACTGACAGATCTCGGTTAGAGCCACATAACTCAGGCTCCCAGGGTGCCCCTCCCTCGGTCCTGTCCACATAGTCCCAAAAGTTACCAAATGGAGACTGCCGCTGTGGAACTGGACACGCACCGCTGTGCTGGGAGCCAAGCAGGAACCCCCTCCCCCCCGCCACACACACCCCACCCCAGGGCCCGGAGGGGGTTAAACAAAGCTGCTGGGACCCCGTGATTCATTTCCCACAACTTTTTAAATGCTTCCGTGCGGGGAGCAGATGCCTTTTCCCGCCCTCTTCCCCAGGACCCCCTGCCCGCTAGTGCGTCCCTGAGCACTCCTGCCCGGGAGGGCGCGGGGGTTCCAAAGACTTGGTTCCCCACTGGCCACAGCGCCTAGTCGGCTGCTCAGCAACTCGGGTGGCGAGGAGAGACCCCGCGCGGGCCGCAGCCCTCCATCTCCTAATTGCTTTGTACCCAGGAGGGGGGGTCAGGGCGCTAAAGTTTGCTGTGGTGGCAGCTGGGAATGGGGGGCGCAGGGCTGGGGCAAACCCCTGTCACTATCCCTGTCCCCAAAGCCTTTCTAGATCCCAAAGTTTCTGCAGTCCAAAGGGGTCCAGAGAACCCAAGGTGCAGCAGGGTGCGGGCAACCTAGCCACCTTCTACCTCCACTTCCACCCCCCAGCCCCTCCAAAATCAGCGAGCTCCGGGTGTCTCCCTCCCCCGCAACCGGGTCTCCAGTAGGGCTCCGGTCATGTGTCCTCTGCTCACTCCCAGTCCAGGCCCGGTGGACCTCAGGCCGGGAGAATCACCCATATTTACCAACTGGGGGAGGGGGAAGCTTCCCCAGCAGCACGGAGGCTGAATGGTGCCCCGGGAGCGGACACCCAACGTGCACCCTCACTCCCCGGGGGTGGGCGCCCAGCCTACGTACATGATCGCAGGGCGCCGGCCAGACTCCGGGCTCGCGGCGGACGCGAAGGCAGCAGCGGAGGGCGCGGTCCCGGGGCCCTGGCACCCATCCTCCGAGCAGCTGGGGACCCGCGCGGGGCGCACCACGGAGGGCGCAGCCCCACCTGCGCGCTCCGCCTGGCGCGTGCACCGGGCTAGGGCGTCTCCGCGGGCTTGCTCATCGCGCTGCCGGCGGCCAGCAGTGGCTGCCCAACCAGCGTCAGAGCCCGCGCCGCCCTCCGCGGCTCATGCCCGGGTCTCGTCCCCGCGCCTCCGCGACGAAGCGCGCCCTGGGACAGCCGCAGCTTGACTTCTCTACTCCTCTCCGGCAGGCGCGGGGAGCTCTCCAGACCAGGCAGCGGAGATGCCCGGCAGCGGCGGTGTGTCCACGGCAGCGGAGGCGCCCGGAGGGCGGCGGACGAGTGGCACCGAGGCCGGCCTGGGAGCCTGAGCGCTCGTCTCGCCTGCCGCAGCCGCCTCCCGATCCCCGCGCGCTCCCCGCTCCCTCCGCCGCCGCGGCCGCGCTGCCTGGGATTTGGGGGACCTCCTGCCCACTTGCTCCTCTTCCTAGAGACACAACCTACCTGTCACTCTCACGCGCGGCCGCGCCCGCCACTCTGAGGCCAGCCGCCAGGACGACCAAGGCTGCCATTCTCCTTCCTTCCCTGCCACTCACTCACTTTCCACTGGGCCTTTCATCTGGGCTGCCCCCGCCCCATTTCTTTTATTCTTCCCTTTAATTTCTTCCTTCCTAATTGGGCCCCGCTGGCTCTGCCCCCTGTGGACAGCTTGGTTTTGCCACTGTTGAAAACCTTGGAGCACACCGTGTTGGATTTGGAATTCACTGAACATACTCAGATGCATGAACACAAGGCAGTCTTATCCCACATGCTCAGGGCCTGGGCTGTGGGGGGGCTTTGGGACAAATCCCTCTCCCCCACCCGCTTCATAATGGACACACCAGATTTCAATAAAGCGCTGGAAAGAGCAGGAAGCCTGGGGGAGAAGCTGCTTCCTGTTATGCACCAAATAACCAAGGGACAGAGACAGGGAACGAGAGAACCGGAGGCCGGTGGGGGGCGTCTACGTGACCCGCACCCCTCTGCCTTCGCAGCCCTCACTCTTTCCTCCTGTCACCCCCAGGCAAAGGACAGGTCCCGTTTGCCCCGCTGCATCTGACATACTGGTCTCCCCAGCTCCAGACCCCATGTGGCTTCGCTCCTAAGAACACGTGACCGCAGTGGCTATCGAGGTGCCCGGACAGGCAGGGCGTGCACCCTGGAGGTCAGTTCCTGGGGCTTCATCATGTCCACATGCCTGGACCAGCCAGCCGACCACGGGGGCCCAGTTTGTGTTCTCCAAGGAGCCGGGGACCCGTGCATGCATGCTTGAAGGAGGGAGGGCCCGTGGATGGAAGAAGGAGGAGCGGGTTCTCCTTGGAGGGGGACCTGAGACAAGGTGCGCTGGGGCAGGAGGCACACTGGAAGATGAAGTTGGGAGTGAGGCAGGGGAGATGCCATGTTGGGAACCTCGGATCTGCTGCTGGGAGGATGAGACAAGGCCACTGGCAGAGGGCGTGTTTGTAACTCGAGCGTGAGTAGAAAGGAGACTGAAATAAAATGTGCAATGAGGTTAGGGTGACTAAAACGAGAAACTGGGCCTTCCGGAGGCTGCAACGCAGATGGAGGGGCAACAAGCACCCTGTGCGTGTTCTGCCTGGGGATGTGGAGGACGCGGCGGGGGCCGGGGCTGCCTCTACAGGTGAGGGACGGGCGGACGAGCTTCCGGGGAAGGGGAGGCTTCTGGGACCTCGTATTCCAGGTGCTGTCTGCGCGGTGTGGGCAGAAAACACAGAACCCCTCACTGTGTCCAGACCTGAGTGCTGCGGTCACTTAGCTCCTCCCTTGGGCAGAGCGGCCTTTAGCTTGAGTTCTGAACGTGATCCAGGGAAAAAGAAGTGCTGTGAAACCTTCATCTTCCTGGGTGTAGTGGAAGCAAAAGCTCTTTCCACCTGAAATCAAGGCTCGGCAGGATTTGGGTGGTTCGTGCAGGAGGTGGCCACTCGCTCAGCTCAGTGGGTGAAGAAGCCACCTTCGGTGCTTGGGTGGGTTTTTGTGACGTGCACGGAGCAGGCCTGGCTGTGAAGGGGTGAAGCTCTGCTCCGTGTGAGGCCACCGGGGGGCAGAGGCAGCTCCCCTCCAGCGTGAGACCCTCCCATCAGTCCGCCCAAGGAGCCTCCAGCGGTCCTCCCCGCCCCTGCCAAATCCGCACTCCAGAGCACTTGGAAGATAGCCTTGCACGTGTTTGATTACCTCTCTCGCCTTCCCTGCCCCCGCCCCCTTGCCTTAAAGGCACTTCTGTACACACAGCCCGTGGCTCCCGTGCCCTCCTAGGCTGAAGCCAGGCCATGACGGGTGCGTATCAGGTGACTTAAAGAAAAAACACAAGCCGCGGGACACAGGGCACTTTTCCTGATCTTTCCTTAGTCTCTGTCCGCTGTCCCTCCCCACCTCCAGGCCTGCGCAGTCGCGCAAGGTGACCCTGCGAAGGTGCTGAGCTCTCTCTCTCTCCCTCTGCCCTTCACCAGGGTCTCCGAGGCACCTCCTCTTCCCCCCGCGCTCAAGAACATGCACATTCGGTTGTCTCTCCAGCTAATGAGAAACTCCTTCCTCTCAGGCCCAGGCAGCAGGCAGCCTGGGCCTCCTCTGTTGTCTTGAGCCCAGAACCATTCTTGTTCTATTGCTCTGCCTGTGCCTTCTGCACCCAGGTCACCCCCACTCTCCCGCCATCTTCCAGGAAAATACCCCTGGGGGGTTCCCCTGAGGGACTCGACATCGAGTCCCCACGGCTAGTCAGAGAAGAGGTGACCCAGGGGCCCACAGGATTTGACTGTGGACAAGGCTTCCCCATCAGATACTTGTGGAGTTGGTCTTAGCTGCCTAGTAAGAGTCTTTATTTTATTCTTTACATCAAATTATTCCATTTAGTCCTTTTTTTTTTTTTTTTGGTGATCCTCATTGTACCTTTCAGTATACATTAAACTGCCAGCCAATGTTTATTTTATCGCGAGATTTAACGATGAACAAGCAGCTTTGAGGTCCTATGGCAGAACCTAGGACGGCTCAGCACAGAGCTGCTCCCCGACTCCAGGTCCAAATCATGTCGTCTTGGAGGGAGTTTTTCAAGCTTACCGGAGCCGCCTTCCAGACTTGCATTCAGATCATATTTCTTCCTTGTGCCCCAGAGACGCTGTTTCTATTCGTTCGTTAGAGGTTTTCTCATTTATATTCAGGCAGTTGGTCCTCCATACCCATGGGCTCCTCACCCACGTGGAGCCCGCCAACCCTGGATGGGAAATGTTCGGAAAATCGCACTGACCTTGTTGCCACTGTGTACTCCGAGGTTAGGCCCCGGATGTTCTGGACGCGGGCCAGCACTTTCTTCTTGTCATTATTCCCTGAACAATGTGATGTGAACATAGACTTTACATTGTCTTAGGTATTATAAGGAATATAGAGATAGTTAAAATATATGGGAAGGTGTAGGTTATCTGCAAATACCACACTATTTTATAGGAGGGACTTGAGCACCCACACCTTTGGGTATTTGCGGGATAGGTGGTGTCCCGGAACCAATCTTCCACGGATCTTACGGAGGCTGTCCTAATTTTAATGGAGGTTGCGTGCAGATAATTACAGATAGATAGCCGTCACTATAAATAAATGTTTGCCACCCAATATCCATTTTCTTTCTTTTGACAACACTAACCTAATCTTCCACTAGACACCAAATCCTAGTCCATTCCCTGCCACCTGCTCCTTGGGCAGAGTGGGACCTGGTCCCGCCAGCCTCACAGAGGTTTGGCCAACATGGATGGGCAAGGACTCTCACAGGATCTTACTGACACACTGAGAATCAGACCCGGGACTTCTGCTTGAGCCACCTGAGGACAAGAGTTTTTTTCTTTGGATTTGAGTCATGTAAAAATGTTGAGGCTGGACCTACCGGGGCATCACAACGTGCAGATTCTACCTGCGGTGGTGACAGCACAGGAGAAAAACAGAAGCAAGAAAACAAGACAAACCGAGTCCAGAAAATGCTATGGCAGTGCCAAAGGCTCCCAACGGTACCTTCGGTCACCAAAGCAAACCTATATCGTTATACCATTTTTTGCCCCATCTAATTTGAATTTGAGTTTTCTATCACTTGCAAATTCAAAAGCCCTGACAAACAAAATAATTCATTGATGGAATTCAGTGATATCACAGTTCAAATAGTGGCCCCAAATGTATCTGCAGATACCCAAAATCCCACCATAATGGTTAGACTGTAAGTGGCTTTTGTCCTATAGTCAGTATTCTCCAAAGTGCTCCCTCACTTAGA
This sequence comes from Mormoops blainvillei, assembly GCA_004026545.1. Classification (NCBI taxonomy): domain Eukaryota; kingdom Metazoa; phylum Chordata; class Mammalia; order Chiroptera; family Mormoopidae; genus Mormoops; species Mormoops blainvillei. The sequence continues at coordinate 300,732 of PVJD01000847.1, forward strand.
ATTTAAACCACTGCTTTTTCTACACAAGAATTCCTTTCATGCCATCCCAGCAGATCTGCTCTGGGTGCCCAGAGGCAGAACTGTTTCTGAATTGTGCGAAGGGCGGCCGGTGCCAACTCAGCTACACGTCTCTGGCAGCCCCAGCATCCAATCAAGGCTCCTGGGCCTGTTCCAGCTATAACGCCATTTAGGAACACTCAGCACTGCCCAGCCCGGAATAACCAACTGATCCCTTTAAAAGAAGAAAACATCCTCACAGACCTGCAGTGTTTACTTAAATTCTTTTTATTGTAGTTTTACTTAAATATGCGCAAGCATAACACACGATAAATGCTCAGGCTTACCGCTTTTAGGCAACTATAAAGGACATTTACAGATCAGATCAAAGAGAAACGGCAAAGCCAATGCAACTGGAGCTAAACCTGTGATTTTTCAGGGGACGGAGCTGCTCACAGCGCGGGAGGCCAGTGCCTCGCCTCTGGGCGTGAGTCCGCGTCATGACAAGATTTGCGCCTGGTGGCTCTGGGTGTGCCAACGTTCTCCTCTGTGCAGAGCACTTTAATGGTTTCTTAGCATGGCTTCCAACAACATCACGGCCTTCCACTCAACACAGCTCCAGGATTTATTTAGGAAGACTCACCGTCATTTCCTGTCGCGCCTGTGAGCGCTGACCCTGTGCTAGGTGCAGTGTCGGCGTCCTACTGACCAACGTCATCCAAAGCAAAGGCGGTCACCTTGCAGTCCCCCGTAAAGTGGCCTCCCGAGGGTCTGGAATACGCTGACATCACTTCCAGCCAACTTTATCTACAATAAATTGCACAAATTCTATACAATTTGATGAATCTTGATAAACGTCTGCGTAGGCGTCACCACACACGGATCAAGGTCTACACGTTGTTCCATTTCAGAAAGCCCCTTGTTAACCTTCTGGTCAATCCCCTGCCTGCCTGCTGACGCCGCCCCTCGCACACAGTCCCAGAAGGCCCTTTTCTCTGGCTGGTTTAGAACTTCAGCCCGCAGCTTCACGTCTTGCCCCGGAGGCTTTGCGTTCGGTCCTGGGCGCGCGCCGTTTCTGAGATGCCCACACGTGCTCTGTGCGCCCGAGGCCTCGCGATCTGGCCTCCGAGGGGGCTCCGTCGTGGGGCTCCACCACGGTCGGTTCCCCACTTCTCCGTTCATCGGGAGGTTCCGGCTTTTAAAATAAAAGCTGGTAAGAGTGTTTTTATGCAAGTCTTTTTGCGGCTGTTCCGTGTTTGTGAGAAGTAGAACTTCTGAGTCTATGGTGACTGCATGGGCAGCTTTAGGACGCATTGCTTTCCAAAACGGCGACAAACGTTTCCCACCGCCACCGACCACGCGCCAGCGTTCCCGGGGTCCCGCGTCCTTCTCAACACCGGTGTGATTTTTTTTTTTAATTTCAGCCATCCTAGTGGGTCTCAGTGTGGCTTTAATTTGCCTTGGCCTTGTAACTCAACAGCACCGAGCTCATTTTCCTGTGTTTTTGGCCTTCCGTCTACCTTAGGTTTTGAAGCCTGTTTTCAATTTCTTTTTTTTAATTGGTTGTTTATCTTTTCTTACTCTTTCTGGAGTTTATATCTTTTTCTCTTTTTGGGTAGAATTCCTTACATATCAGAATTGTGACTCTTTTCTCCCATTTTCATTGTTTCAAAAAAGTTTGAAAAGCTTGCCTTCTAAATTTTTAACAATGAGATGAAAACAAAGATTTATAAGTCCATGTTTTTATTTTTAAACAGTCTCTTAAAAAGCAATGATTTAAAATTTTCATAAATTCCAGCTTAACAAATTTCCATTTTATTAATTAGCGCCCTTTGTGTGTGTGTGTATGTGTGTGTGCGCTCTCTACGGTATCTGCACTAACTCCAAGGCAGAGGGCGGTTTCCTCCTTGCTTTCTGTGGACGCGTTATAGTTTTAGCTTCTGTGTTTAGCTCTGTGAGTGAGTTCAAGGTAATTTTATGGTTTATCCCAAGCGAGAGGTCAAGGTTATTTCATTCCAGAGAAACCTGGCTTTTACAGCATCATTGTGGAAACAACTCTCAGAAGTTTTCTAAATTCTGTCAGCCATGGACTATGTGTTTGGAATCTGTTCTGCCCTGGGGATTTATCCAGACATCCTGTGGTAATAACTCTACAGCCTCCCAGCACAATCCGTGGGTTGGAGAATTCCTGGGGGAGTGAGCCTGTCTCTGCCTTCACATTTTCTGCAGACTCGGAGGTGACCTGCCAGCCCAGGGATTATCAGCGGCGGGGCAGCTCCTCCTTACCCAGCACGCCGTCTTCCTCTGGCAGACTTCAGCCTCCACTGCGCCTGTGGCCCATTCCGTGATGACAGAGAGAGTGCCTGCGACCTCCATGAGGGAACAGGCTTGTCATGGGAGACTTGAGCTCTTCCCAATTTCTTTGCATCCACAAATCCTCGGTGAAATTTTTAAAACTTTGCTTTTAACATTTTCTTGGTACAATGGGAGGGATTTTTTTTTTCACCTCCTTCTAAATGCAGAATGGATATGGGACTGGGTTATATGATTTTAAAAATTATTAGAAAAACAAAGCTATAAAACTTAAATCAATGAAACACATATAAAGTCCTCAAAGCTTGTGTCCCAACATCTGTAGTCAGTCACAGCTCTTTGGGAAGTGAGCTCCTGAAGGAGCACCGTCGCCTCCTGCAAGCGTTTCCACAGGCTCTCGGGCCAGCGTCGGTCCCGGGGCTGGCATAAGAGTCTGAAATAAAACAATATGGCTTCTCACCCCAGACGCTTCCCCGCTGTGATTGCTAGGTAAGTGCATAAACTGCTTCAGGAAACATCTTACACCAAAAATACTGCTTGTCATTTGTCAGAAATTCAAATTTAACTGAGAACCCTCCCTTTTTATTTGCAAACCCTGACAGCTCGACTTCCATTGCATGATACTGACTCTGTTTATATTAAGACTTCCTACAGGAAGACGTTATAATGACAGTTTTCTCTTTTTACCAAATCAAAAGGTAAAAAAAAAATGAGTTTTTATTATTCTACTCTTCTATGTGATCAGGGCTTTGCAGATAAAGATATTTGATGTATAGAAATCATTTTATGACCCTAGGTTCTGCGGAAAGGACCCAAGCAAATATTTTATGGAATTAAAATTTCTTTTATTATATTGTAATGTCCTGAGAGAAGGGACACACTCCTTTTACTGACATTAAAAATATATTGAGAGCACTTAATAAGTGTTCATTTGGGAAGACATTTGGAAAACATTGTATAAGAAAATAATCGACAATAATTTGATCGCCCACGGGAAGCTTCGCGTTTTCAGGCATCGCTCTCACTCCCTACGCAGCTGTGAGATGTGTGCGCATCTGTGTAATACTCAAGGATTGTGGCTTAAACTCCAGCGGTCGCCTGTCACCATAGCTAGAGACATATTCACAGCAACCGCTTTTGTAACAGCCTGCAGGACGCCTTTAGAAGTTGGCTACGCGCCGGTTGGCACACGCGGCTGCCATTCTGCAGGCCTTAGACTCTCTCTTCTCGTCTCTTTTCCTCAACTGCCCCCAGGGCCCTGCCACGAACTCGGGCCTCCCCTCATTCAGCGGCTCACTCCGGGGCTCCGCCTGCAGTTAATCACCTTCCGGGAGCAACGGTGGCGTGGGGAGAAACAGTCTCCGAAAGCTCATTCACGTGAACGCACAGCGAGGGCCACTTGCAGCGCAAGCCCCCGCGGGCGGCACTTGCAGCGCAGAGGCAGGTCCGGCGAACAGGTGCGGCGAGCTCGGGGGTCCGGTGCTCACGTTTTCTCGTGCGAGCAGAGCGTCCACAGGGTTTGACTTCCCACCCCTCTTGTATGTTGTCGAGTAAAATCGCTCTGAAGCAGCTGGGATTTCTGTGCGTGGGGCCGTTGATGACTTTTAACTGCGGCTCTGACTGCTGCCTTCCCCGCACTGCGTTTAGAGGAGCAAGAACCCAGACGCGGACCTCGACGTCGACAGCTCCACCCTGTGGCCCTTCCTCGCACTGAGGCGGGAGCTGCTGCGGTCAGGTAGCCCCGGGATCCGGTCCTACCTACCTGCAGTGCATTCTGGGAGCCTCCAGGTGCCAGGCCATCTCCGCTGCAGTGCCTTGTGGGAGCCCCAAGGCTCAGGTCTGTCCCTCCTGCAGAGCGTGCTATATGGCTGTTCTTTACTTATCCAGAACTTTGTTAATCGATTGGGACCAGAGATGCATCCCTTTGGAGCTCCCTGTTAGATGCTACCTTTTCCATAGCGCCTCCTACCATTCACCCAGTGCGACTCGCTACTTCTCTCCACAGTCATGACACGTTTTCTGCGTTCCTCTTACGCTGCCCACAAAGTTCTCCTCACGTGTTACGGAGCTCGTTGCATAATGTTTAATTGAGGACCTCGTGTCTTTCCTCATTTCATAGCAAAGGCTGTGAGATCAGAATCCTTATCCGCTTCATCTTATCTCTTTCACAGACCCTAGGAGATCACCATGTACGCAGAAGACTTGCTGCAAATGGTTTTAGTAAATTGATTCATTTATTAAAATATAAACTACTCTCCCACATAGCCTCCCAGGATCTTTTGCCATTTTATGTCCTTAAAAGTCCATTATTATTGATAGAACTTCTTCTCTAGCCTCTAGCTAAAAAAATTTAATTTATAGCATCCTCAAAGCAGAAGTTATTTAAAAATGATATGCTATTTTATTTATCACAAGGAAAGACTTGCGTTCTAAGAAAAATTGTAGATTAGTAGAGGCATAGATTTATTATATTTGTATATGCATATGGGCCTGGAAAAATATAAACCAATACATTAATAATGGCTCTTCATAGAAAATGGAATTCTCTGTGACTTTTCTCAGGTCTGTTTGTTTGTGTTTCCTACTCTTCTACTGTGACTAGGTTACTTGAATTTTTGTTGTCGCTGTTGTTGTTAAGGGAAAAAAGGATATGCCGCAGCTCAAGTACACTGCACATAGCAGTGCCTTTATCTGGGGACATCCCTCTGCTTTTCAGGGCGTAAGGAGCAGCTGTGGCCTGAGCGGTGGGTGCAGCAGGGCTGGACCTCCCTCACAGAGGTGACCTGAGCTTGCAAAGCTGCAAGCTTGCAAGCCTGTTCTTGGTGGAAGTACAGCTCCTCAAAGGAGGGCTGCAGCCTGCTTCCATGATGCCCCGCTGCATAAGGGAAAATCCTGGTATCAGTCCTTGCCACATCAATAATAGGAAGCAAGAAAAGCTGACCTTTGAAAAGCTCTAGGAGGTGACAATTTATGAGTCAGATGTGTGTTTCAGTATAAAACAAAGTTGGCATGAGGCGTAAAGGGGCGTCACACTTTCCAAGCCGAAATGTGCAGTTCTGTGGTGTTAGCTGTACGCCCTCACTATTGCCTTAGCTGTGTTATTAGTAGGTTCAAATAGATACCTTTCGGCATTAGTGAGTCTGCTTTGTTTGTGTTTCCCCAGTTCCTGCTCTGATCTACTTCTCTTCTTCCCTTTCATTTCCGTAGGCTCCTCTCCGGTGGCTTTTCCTGTTCCTAGCCCTTCTTGTCGGCTTTCTGCACTCACAAAGCAAGCATTTCTGAAGACAAATTTTCTTTTAAAGTTCATTGGGTAGACATAGTCATTATTTTTCAAATATAAATATTTTCAAATAGCTTTTTGATTTCTTTTTTGACCTATGAGTTGTTCAATACAGGTTTTAAAATTTTCAAATATATAGAGCTTATCTCTTTTTCTGTTGCTATGTCCATATAGTAAAATATTATGTAGTGATTCAGATATTTATGAGGATTTTTAATGGAGTTATACAGATAATTTTCGGTGAAAAAGCAGCAGTCAGGATCATTCATAAATTACTATTTCAAGTTTATATAAAAGTTTGGCCCAAATACTGGATGTAATATATATAAAAATGATTCAGTGGTTCTCTCAGAGGTGATATGTCATTGATTTAGAATGTTTTTCACACTTTTCTATTTTTCGTAATTTCGAACAATGATTACGTTTTTTAATTGTCCGGACTAAAGAATAAAGTTTTATTCGAAAATGCAAAGGCCCTCCAGCTGTCTTCCTGCAAGCTTGAACACCAGGGGGCGCTCTGCTGGTAGCCACCACTTCCGGCTCAGGACCAGCTCTGCAGCCTGTGGTCCGCACTTTGCCTGGAATCCCCACATGTGCTCCTGCTGCGACAGAAGCTGACCCCTGCCAGTGGCTTCTGCCAGCGCCCCACATCCTACTGGTGGCCCTGCCCTGTCTTCCTGGGCCTGATGAGCTGGGCAGACCTCTTCGGGTTCTCTTGAAATCCCTCCTGAAAGCTTTTGGAGCCGGTCGATCTTGAGACAACCCAACTGGGGTGTCCGTGGCTGCCGCTGGCCACCCCAATTGCCTCTGTGTGGTCTCTGCTCCTGGCTCGCCTCTGTCCAGGTGGCAGGCCCGGGAAAGACGAGCCTGCTGGTGCATTCGGCACGGCCTGCTCGTCGGCTGTGGGGAAGAAAATTGATTTTCCCATTCACAAGGAAAGCTCATACGCAATGCTCTTCAGCTAAAAACAAAAATAAAAATACAACCAGTAGAGCCACAGACCAAAAAAGCAAACTTTGCGTCATCTGCTAGGTTTAGTCACTTACATAATTCAAGGATGTTTGATGTGCTTTCGATACATCATTCCTTTTAATCGTCCTAAGGACTCTAATGGGTATTATGATATATTGCGGATTTCCTGAGCTGTTAGTGATACATCAAATGTCTGAATGCTAGTGATGTGAATTCAGAGCTCACCGCGTCTGCTGATACCGAGATTCACGTCCTACCGGGTGCCCTGGGCCGCGGCCCTCCAGTCTTCTTCTGTGCACCTTCCTGCTTGGCAGCCCCTCCTTCCCGGGGAGGAGGGGCCAGGGTCTCTGAGTTTTCTGTGGGACCAGCTCAGTCCTTACCGTCAACCTGATATTTCGTTGACAGCAGCTGTTGTTTCATTTTGTATGAACCATCTTGAGTCCAGTGTCACCATGAACCCCTCTTGTTCAGCCGTTCCTACCTCGTTCTCCAACCAACTCCTCCCATGTCGATATTCGGGTTGTTGACCCGTCGACTAGTATCTGGTGAGGCTGTCATTCCCCTGCAGACCTGGATTTGGAATGTTGTGTCCCCACCTCTCATCCCCAACCCCCAGGAAGACCTGCCATCACGCCGGCCTTCACTCTCCCGTGTGTATCAGTTTGCAAGGGTTTCTTCTCTTGGAAGAAGGTAAGTACACAACCGAATCAGAATTTTGCGTACATCCTGAATATCTGATAAGACGTTGCACTGTCGTTGTTATTCTACGCACAGAGTGAGGCAGAGCGCACACTGTGGGCTTTGTCAGTGTTATCAGAGAAAACCTCAGGGGAGAGTTGGAAATGTTTAGAGAAACCCAATATCCCCGCAGTGGGCAGCCTTTCCTAAGGCCCTGCCCCGGCCAGAGCTCTGCCCAGCTGCAACCACTAGGCCTGAGGCTCTGATGGCGGCCGCTCCTCCCACACTGTCTTGCGGACATCGGGACATTTCTTTCCAGTGCAGAAGGCTCCATCCCAGGTCTCCCTAGAGAAGCAGAATAGAAACACTGCTGATTTTTTTTTTTTCAGATAGACTGATGCACTCACCTACACTCCAAAGCCATTAATCACCTTTATGTGATTTTGGTGTGTTTTTTTTTTTTTGCAAGAAGTGATTCCATGCTGCATCCATCACTAATGTCAGCCTCATCGAACTGAACATGCACATCCCGTTCGGCAGCAGACGCCTGGACGGATGAGTTGGATGGAGTGCTTGGTGCCGGAGCCGCGGGGAAGCAGGGTCCCAGGCTCGGAGTAGCGGAAACACATCCGTCTCTAGCGTTGAGTGTGAGTCGTGTTTTTGTCGCCCCAGCCTCTCACTCATCTCGGCCATTTTCTGACTACACGTATGTCGGCACTGGCCGCTCTAAGCAGGCTCTCGAAGGTCTCATCTGATGATTGCACCATTGCAGAACCTTCCGTGCAATCACTTCTGCTTCTAATCAAGAGTCGCTCCCCGGCGCTCAGGCCAGGGCGTGGCTGAGTGGTCTGCTCAGCCTCCGATGAAAAGACAGAGGGGAAGGCGCCTTGGGAAAAAACCCAGTAATTCCCTGAGGGGAAGGCTCCTTCCCCAGGAAGGACTGACCTTGGGTCCCCTTTTTGACCTCTTACTTGACCGTTTGAAGCTTTTTGAAACACAGTTATTGTCAGTGGGATTACTGATATTGTAAGAAAGGTGGCTGGCCCTTGACAGGAAGGCTGGCGGGCATGGGAACCTCGTGGTCACTATAGGATGTGTGACTTGGAGGACTCACTGAGCCCAGCCAGGGCTTGGCCCCAAGCCCTGCCCGTTGGTTCCTCAGCATTGTCAGACCCTGAAACTGGCTAAACTTGAAAATGGTAAACAGAGTTAGCAAACCTCCTGAGAAGAGCATGATTTATTTACCGTAGGTACCAGTTTATTTATCTGCAATGAAGAATGTGCTCCCAGAGGGTTTTCGTCTGTGGAATGCAGTGTCGGGCAGCGTGGGAAAGCCGGCACCACAACCGAAGGGGCGCTTCTGGGCTCAGAGCTGCCCGAGCGGATCTCATTTTCTGGGCAAAGTCGATGCGCCTCCTACGGAGAGAGACGCGCGCATTCTCCAAAGTCCGCTCTTCTGGCCCTGCGTTCTCACGCTCTCGTCGCTGGCCCAGCCACCTTCTTACGGATGCCTTTGCCCCTCTAAGTTCAATAGCACTTCAAGGCCATCCGAAAGCGCTCCCGTTTTATTTGGATTCAGTGTCACTATGTAAATGCGTACATCACTGCCCTGTCCTCTATTTTCACGCACGGTCCTTCTCAAAAGGCAATATTCGTAAATATTTTATGTCATAGGGAGGGGGTGCGGGCAGGGAGAGGTTTGCTGCTGTAGAAAGTTAGCTTCTTCCGTGAAAAGGGGAAGAGAAAACGTAAGCCGGGGCTCCTCCCCATCCCGCCTACGCAGCGCCGCAAGTGTGGGCGCGCTGCCTGTGCCCTGACTCCACGTTTGTCTCCGTGCTGTCTCTCACTTTTTAGTCTCCAGTGCATCCCATTCACATCCTCTCTGCTATATCTTAATTACTCCGGCTGTCCCTTAGATACCTAGAATCCAAAGTTATTTCCCCCTCTCCCTTGATATCAATCACTGCCACTGAAATCTTTCATTCTCTTAAGTGAGTAAGAGAAACCAAAGTCAATCTAATTGCGATGATGGAGGGCGCGTTCAGCATACAGATGGCAGATCAGCACGAGGCGGGCTGCTCGGCATCGTCTGTCACGGGAGAGTCGCGCAGCGAAACAACAGTGCGGTGCCACTACAGCTTATTGGAATGGCTGAAATCCAAAACGCTGACAACCCCAAATGCTCCCTGTTCAAGATGTGAATCAACAGGAACTCCCTCTCATTTCCGGTGGAAACGTAAAGGCTGCAGCTGCTTGCCGGACAGTTGAGCAGCTTCTTACAAAACTAAACATGACCTCACGGTACAGCCGGGCGGTCACACCAGAGGCACTCACCCAGCCGGTGTGAGCACTTCTGCGTGAGGAGGCTTATAAAAATTTTATTTCTCATCACCTAAAACTGGAAGTGACCGAGATGTTCTTCAATGAGCGACTGAAAAAAACACCGCGGTGCATCCATACCATGGAAAGGTATTCAACAAAAAAGAAAAATGAGCCAGGAAGTACAAACAGACACGGATGAACCCTAAATGCCTATCGCTAAGTAAAATAAGGCAGTCTGAAAAGCTTCACGCTGCATGATTCTAATTATATGACATTAAGAAATCAAAACTGTAGAGGCGGCAAACGGATCGGTGGTTGCTGGGGGTTTGGGGAGGGGGAGGGGCGTCGAACAGGCGCGTGTTCGGAGTGATGAGACGTTTCTGTATGGTGCTGTACTGGCGGACACATGACACTACACATTTGTGAAAGTTTATAGGTATTTACAGCTCGGTGAGTGAGTCTGAACATACGAAAATTCAAAAGTTACTGAGGCAACCAGGGGGCCCGGCATGGGACGCAGAGCGTGACAAAGCTTCCTAACCCCGCCACGAGTTCATGGGACCGCCGCCCTGCGCGGGGCCAGGGAGTCAGCTGCTGAGCCAACGTCCTTTGGACAGCAGTGGGGCCTGCGAGTCTAAAGGCAAAAGGCCCTGCATCAGAGCGCTGCACGCACTTGCTGAGATCGCCCCCCACGGGGACAGCTTAGGGATCCTGGCACTGTCACCCGCGTCCACGGGCAGTGAAACGCCAAGTAAAGGCAGAGGAAACGGTTGGAGCCAGGTTTCTCTTTGCTGGAGCTGGAGTTGTAGACAGCAGGAGGAAAGGCCCTGGAACAACGCACGTGGTAACGGGCTGGAGTTGAAGACGTCAGTGTGCGCTCATGTTAGATTACACGTAGAAGTGTTTGCGGATAGGTGTCTACACCTGGGCTCATGGGTGCGTTCCTTCCCTCTGTCTGCCAGCTGAGTGGGCCAAGAAGCGGTGACACCCCAGCCGCAGCTAGCACCCCAGCACACAGATCTTGGTTTCTAATCCCGTTCTCCGGCACCAGGGCTCCCAGGAGAAGCGGCTAATCCTAGGACTGAGAGGATAATGTGCCAGATGAATCCAAAGCTTCTTGTTATACGGAAAAAGTTAGGAAGTGCTCAAAACAAAACAAAGTAAACAAAGCAAGCAAGCAAGCAAACAAAATAATGTGATGCGATGGAGATAGTTCAAAAAGACTCGATAGACAACTGAAAATCTTCCAATGGTTAAAGCCAAAAAACTAAGCAAATAAATAAAATAGTATCAGATTATAACCCAAAGTATAAAGTCAATACCCACAAGACCACATGATGTAAAGATTGCTTCAATAAACAAGGGTGGACAGTCAGAGACATTACACAGAATTCCTAATAATTTATGGTGACACTTGGTCCTCAAGCAGGGGAGATGTGACCCCCCACTCTTTCCATGTGGGCTATCCACAGTGACTTCCTTTTCAAGGGTCACAGGGAAAAAAACCGAAAAGCCATGACGTTGCTGTAGAGAAACCTGACTGATGGAACATCAAGCTGTGGTGACCACTTTTGTTGATATGTCCTTCCTCGATGTGATGAGACAGAAATGATACTTCCTCCCAAACCCAGAACCCCAACGCAATCATGATAAAAACATTAGACAAATATTAATTGAGGGACATTCTACAAAACCTCTGACAAATACTCTTTCAAACTGTCACGGCCATAAAAAGACATGAGAAGTCTGAGAAACTGCCCCCATCGAGAGGAACCTAGGAGATGTGACAATTAAATGTCACATCCCAATTGAGGTCCTGGAACAAAAAAAACAAAATTAGGTATAAATAAAAGAAACTTACTCAACACATGTACTGTGCTTGTATAGAATGTTAAAAATGGGGAAAGTTGGGTGTATACTACCTACAAGTTTTGCAATTTTTCTATAAATCTAAGCTATTATAAAATAAAATATTTACTTTAAATAAACAACTGAGGGAACTGTTCCACTAAAGTTTCAGCAAAGCAGTTGGATCTGTAGTGTTTCTAAGAATCTACGCCGGAGGTGACTCGGGGAGAATCGGGGCATGTGGAGCAGTTGCCTAGGCAACCTGTAACCTGCGGGGTGCGGGGGGTGCTTTGGGGGGAGGTAGAAGAGCTCTCATTGACCCTTTCATCGTGGGTGCCAGCGGCGTCCCTGTAGTCAATGGGAACATTTCTGGAGGTCCCGACCATGGCGTGGTTGGTTTTCTGCAAGCTCCTCTCTTCCTTCCTTTTCACACAGGAGCATCTGCAGCCAGTGGCAGGTAACACAGAAGAGCAGGCACAGATCAGAAACCGTCACGAGTCTACAGGGGTATTTTGTGAGTCTTACTCCCAGGAGGCACTAGTCCTGGGCTATTTGGAAATGTGTTTTGCCAACCCAGGCACAGATTAACCCACAAGGCTGCTGGCGTTGAGTGGCTGGTCCAGGCCGGGATGCGAACTCCCCTGGCCCATGGTCACATGGGTTTCATGGTGCTCAGGGAAAGACAGAAGGGGGCTCCCACGGGGTCCCCGGCCATTCCTGCTACCAGAGACCCATGGTCGGCCCTGAATGGGTCTCTGGTAGCAGGGATGGCTTAGAGGAAAGATGCAGTCCCCTCTGTTGATGACGGATGCCCTTCCAGCAGTTCGTCCCAGCAGAGGCTGTCGCTCGCCACGAGGTACCATGTGACAATGGGGCTTGAGTTTGCTGTCAGGCACTGGCTGATATCTCTTCACCAAACTGCGTGGCTGACATGGACAGCAGAAATACACTGTGAAATGGAAGAGTGTGTACAGATCCCCAAGGGTGACCCGGCCTGCCTGAGAGGCTGACAGACCTCTTAACCTTCCCTCAGCCCAAATCGGTGACCTCAGGGGAAACTCCCTTTGGCCAGTTAGTGACGTTCAAATTAAATATGAAATGGAGATCGGACTTCAGAATCCCCCGAGGCGACAAAGCCATTGAAGCCCTGTCAGCAAAACTAAATCTAGCTTATCTTGTAAATGTAAACCAGGCTTAACTGAGGTTATGTCTTGTAAATTCTTCTGAAAATCATGGAAACCTTAAATCATCTTCCACAACACGTTATGAGATGACCGCCTTTTCCACCAGTGCTGGCCGTCGGGAGCCCCACCGAGATGCTCGCTGGAGGGGTTCGCAGCGCCCTCATTCCCCGATGCAAGGCCCCTGCCAGCCACAGCCCTGGGTCTCATTTGCGTCCCAGTTTGCAAACTCTCCTTCAGCTCGTGTGTGCAGAACACTTGCTAATCACTACTTCGGTGGTTCGTGGGTTTTGCTAATTTTTTTATGAACTTTTTACAGTGAGAAGGAACAAACTTTGCCCTGGGTTTCTGTAGGTTCTGTGTAAAGTGCTGGCATCAACCACAAGTGAATTGCTGCCCTAGTAAGACCCCACTTGCGGGCGGGGGGGGGCGCTGAAAATTGGTGGTTATGGGCAATCCTTCCAGGGCGTGCAACTTCCCCAGGTAATACAAGGCTGTTCATTTGAAATAGAAGGAGAAATGGCCAGAGATGTAGGTGTAACGTATTCACGGTAAAAGACTTAAGGTTTGGCTAGTTAGCCAAGGGTTTGGAATTCAGTGAAAGGCTTGGTTCCAACATGAACAACTAATTCTCCAGCCACCAACTGGGTGTCCAGCCATTTATTTCAATTCTGATACTAACAACCTGGAGTTACAGCCGGTTCCACAGTGTTAACGATTCAGTCCCACGGGTCTGCCCCCACTTCAGACGCCAGAAGCAAGTCCCGGGCCACCCACACTTATGAAGAAGGGCTGGCTACCAACCCGGAGTCCCCAGAAGCAGCTCCTCGGGTTCACTAACTCTCTGCAGTGGTTCCCAGGACACTTACTTCCATTTACTGGGTTATGAGTTAGGATGGGCGACTTAAGAAACGTCCAAACTTGCAGAGAATTTTCAAGTTTACTTGAACCAAAATGATTACAGACCAGGAAGTAAGATCTCAGATGCCCCAGAGAAAGACAGTTCTGCAGTTCTTTTCATACATTTAGCTTAAGGAGGGATGTAAGGAAGGCTACATGAAGGTGGGAGACGGCAAGGAGAGGGGAGTCCCTGTGATTGGTCTGCAGGGGGTGAATGAGATTACGTGCCCTTGGGCATGGCTGGAAAGCTCAAAAGTTTCAGTTCCCAAGTTAGTGAAAGCAAGAATCGAGTTGTCTCCTCATACCTCAGACAACTCGATTTTTAGTGGTTCAGCAGCTTGACCGTAGTGACTCCATCTTATTTCTTCATTCTTCCCTTGCTGGGGGCCTGCAGGTCCCCTGCGGGAGGGCCACCCAGCTCCCTGAGGACAGGATAGTTGCGCTAATGTGGTGGATGGGGGGCCACGAGACTCCACGTCCTGAGCACAGATTCATTTTACGTGCCCAGCGTGTTTCTGTCAGCCTCCCTGGTCTTGACTTGTACCCTATATTCTAGAAGCAACTAGCCTGATAAATTCATGTTCAATGTCCACTCATGCCTGTTGTCACTAGAATACAGCCTCTTTCCAGCCTGGATTGCTACTTTGGAGGATAGACTATGTGGTGGACCGGGATCGCCATATGAATCACCTTTGCGGGCTTTTGCTTCCTGTTCCTGCAGTCCTGAGACCTGTCGGCTTAGTGGTCCCAGCTTTTGCAAAAAGGAGTGCTTGTGTCTGCAGACACAGCACCGGGCCCATTCACGTGGGAGGCGAGTCTGCCATTCGACTGGTTTCGGCCCCTTAGGCTCTGAAGCAACTGGCCGTAAGAGTGCCGTGCTGTCTGGGACAGTTGATCCCAGTTATTAAGGGGAAATCGGGTTGACGCTCAGCAGGAATTCTGTATCTGTAAAGCAGGGAACTCTAGAGTGTCTCTTAGTGGCTCCAGGCTCCGTGGTAACAGTCACCGTGTAACTACAAAGATGCAGTCAGCGAGGACCACCGAGGATTTTATTAACTGGGGCGGGGGGGTTGTCAAGAAATGGATGGGGATGAGGGAAGCAGTAAACATTAGCTGCTGCGTCTTGACCAGTCACCAAAAAGAAGGCCGAGGTGGCTGTAGGTGCTTGTCGTTTGTAACCGTGGGGAACGGTAACCCGCCCGCCACGCCTTTGACATCTTTTCTGTGCGTGTGGGCTCTGACTGATACGTGTTGTCGACAAACAGCATGTTTGTCTAAGACTCCTAGGAACTAACTTCAGAAGATAGCTGACTCGACCTTCAGGCATCCCAGCTCTGGAAGATTCGCTGACCATCGACCAGAAAACCAGGATGACACGCACCAGACCATCGCTTGACCAGTTCCAAGGTCCTTACCAGACGGTGCTCGTCTGCACATGGAGAACCTTTCAACAACCCCCCGCCGCCGGCCCGCTTGGCCTCCTTGTTCTATTCCCCTCTCCCTCCTCATAAAAACCCCTGCCTGCGCTGAGACATGGGGATGGGCTTTGGGACAGGGGTCCCTCGTTTTCTCAGGTGGGTGACACTTGAATAAACCTCTTTCCTTCTCACGGGCACCCGTCTCATGGGTTTGGCTTCCCTTGCAGCTGGCAGACCTGGGTTTGGTTGTATGTATACAATGATTTCCCTCCTACTCTGGCATCTGAGGAGGGTTGGTCGCATTTAGTTAGGATGTTAGCGGACCGAGCACAGTCATATCCACACTCAGCAGGTCCCCGGGATCCTCGGTTTCAAGTGGCTGCAGTGACCAAGGGGGCTCAGCTCACCGGGGAGAAGGCGAACGCTTCGTATTTGACGTTCCCTGGGCAGTAGCACGACCGCAAGGAAAGGACGGTCAGAGAGCTTATCTGAGCAGATGCTGGCTCGTGGCACGTGGGGCCACGGTGTCGTTCCTTGAGGGTGAACGGGTGAGCGAGACACTGAGCCGTGATGTTGGCGGCTGTGCTGGATCCACTCCACCTCTCCCCTGCTCCGCTTGTCGCACAGTAGGGCTCATTCCTGTGGGCTCAGGCTTCCTCCCCTGTCCCCTGTCCCCGTCCCCTGACCGGGCTCAGTCAGCGGGAGGCACTGCGGGAGGCTGGAGGAGAGAAAGATGGGACAGAGAAGCTGGGGGCAGCGCCCAGGTACAGCAGGGCATTGTGCGGGGTTCCAGCTTTCAGCAGACAAACCGGCTGTCACTCCAGCATTTGGGGGATGCCTCTGTAGGTGCGGGGCTCCGGGACGGTCGCTCGTCTACAGGCCAGTGACGATGGCTTCCTAGTATGTCCAGCTTCAGGCCTGTTTCATTACTGCCCTTTACCTTTCAGCTCTTCCACAGCCTGCCTAGCCGAGAAAGAGAGAAGGAGGGGTGAGGGGAGCGACGGAGCAAAGAGCGGGTGGGAGAGGCGGGGAGTTGCCGTAGGGAGAGGCTCTGGGGCGCCCCTCAGAGAGACCAGGGCTGGGCCCTCCACCCTCGGGGCTCTTCTCCGAGGTCTCGGGGGGCGAGCTCAACAGAGGACTCATCGCAGCCGCTGCTGACTGGCTGGGGCCTGGGCAGGGAGGGCTCGTGGGTCGGGGCAGCCGGCCCTGACGTCAGCCATGGCGTCGCTGGTCTGGCTTTGCTGCTTCTCTGGTCCTGGAGCTGACACATGGCTGTGGGCTAGATGTCCCCTCCAGGGGCGAAGGCTTCAGGGGGCGACCGTGCAAGGGCTTAAAGTTTTGCTCATTTCCCGGCCCCCGGGTCCCCGCCCTGGCGACCCTCTGCACCCCGCCCGTCGTCCCCGCCCTGCACAGCGGGAAGGGCCACAAAGCGCAGTGGCTGAGACAGTGAGGCAGGACGATAAAAGGAGATCGCCAGCGGCAGAGCCGGGAGCCGGGAGGTCGCAGCCTCCCTGCTGAGGGTGCTGGTGGCGCCCGAGAGGCTTCGGTGGCCCACCCGAGACCACGTCGGACTCTGTGCCTAGAAGGTTTTCCTCTCTGCACGCGAAAGAATAAAGACCGGGTTCCCTTTCATCCACATTGATGCTGTTATTGGCTCCTCTTGGGAACGTGGGCAATTTCTTCCCTTTGCAGCCCGGTCGTCCCAGACGTTCTGAAAGAATACAAGTTTATTAAAGAAATCATTCAACCTTTCGTAAGGGAGGCATGAGTCTCCAGCACAAGTCGAGCCCCACTGCCGCCTCGGAAGCAGCTCCTTCTGACCCAGGGCTCCCTGCAGCCTCCTCCCGTGGGCCCCTTGGCTCCGAGAAGCTTTCCATCCAGAAGACTGTGGGGTTTACAAACTCTCGGTGAAGGGCACACATCCACGTCTTTGCATCTAAGTCATAGTGAAAACAATCGCCAACAGTTTATATAAGCAAAAATACATTCAGGCAGTATGCTAACCACGGGCAACCCTGGTAACTCCTATTGAAAGACAACACTTTGAAGTCGGACTGCTGGGTGCTCGCTCCGCTCAGAGCACTCGGGTAGGGCGTCCAAGGCTCCAGAGGCCGTCAGTGCCCAGTGCAGGCAAGTCCAGCTCTATTGACGCATTTATTTATATTGCATGTGGCTACACAGGCTATTATAGTGTTAATGGCTCCGCCAAGTCTTCTATCCCAACCCGCTGCATGAGGAGCTCGGGCCTCCGGGCCCCTGGGGCGCTGGGAGGCACCCCGCTGTCACTCCTGGGGACGCTGGGCCTGCTGCTCCGCCAGCACGCGGGCCCCGGGAAGAGCCGGTCCACTACTCCTGATGCAGGAACCCAGGAGGGCCCGCGCTGCGGCACAGCGTGTGCCACGGGCTCACTTTGAGAGGCAACCACGCGAGAGGTGGGGGCGTAGCCGTCTGCTGTCTCCCCGACCCAGGGTTCAACCATTTCCCTAGGGGGCCTTGGAGTTGGCCGTTTGCATAAAGGGGCGTCAGCAAAGGGTGTTCCTGGACGGTGGCACTTCGCTTCCAGTTCTCGTGTTCCAGTTCCGGTTGTGTCCAGGTCCTCGGGTCCCTGGCGTCTGGGTTGGGGGTGGAGCGCGACTTTGGTTCCTGGCGCAGCTGGAGATCACAGTTCTCTGCTTCGCCTGCACAGCTTGAGATCTGGGTGTGTTTTCGCTGAAAAGCAGCAGTAATCTTGTTTAAAACAGGACAGGGCCGTTTTGACCTGGTTCTGCTGTTACGATATGAACATTTCGAGTAGGGAATAGTGTCTTAACACGTAAAATCATCCAGCAGTTATGAACTGAAGAGGTGGATGAGGGACTATGGACAATTCTGGACCAGAGTTTGGGACATCTCAGGGAAGGGGCAAGCCTGCTGCCCTGTCCCTCTGTCTTCAGAAGCCTGGCCGCCACCCATCTCACCTCCTCCGCCCTCTCTGCTCTTCGTTAATCCTGACCGCCCCCTTCTGAAAACGCTCCCTTTCCAAACAGGTGTCTATTTGTGGTTTTTATGAACATGGTTAAAGGCAGGCTCTTTTCTTGCTTTAGGTTTCGTCTTCGTTTTTTCTCTCCTTGACAACTCTTTCAGATGTGGGAAGTCCACAGGGAGAAGTTAGGGAACATGGAAGCATTTTCAGCCAGGCTACACTTCTCCAGGAATTTTAATTTCTGTCTTCAGGGAAGCCCTGGGATTTGGAGAGTTGAGCAGAGATGCTAGGTTTTAGATAAATCTTCTGTATTTCCACCCCCGCTAAAGGGCAAAGCTTTTATTTTTCACATTTCTCCTCCTGACTCCTGCCAAGTTACCATTTTCCTGACTTAGGAAGAGCCGGCAGCCAGCAAAAGGCGCCGCGTTATTTAGTAGTGTGATATTTTATTTCTGTCTTCAAAGGTGCTTTTGTAGCGTTTGTTTTTCTCATCCCCTTCCTGCCAGCCCACCGGAGGGAGACAATCCCACAGAAACTGTCGCCTTGTTTGTTTCCTTTTTTGACTCCTAGGATAAGGTGACTAGTCGGTGATGAAAAAGGCCAAACTCGATCAGATTTACATTCCGATCACGCACAGCCATTTCTCATGCACCAAGGTTATTGGCCAGAACCGCGAGGTGACGCAAACAGAGCCTCCCATGAAATAAGGTTAAAAAGCTTGAGTGGTTCTGGTCAAGTCCCAGCTCTGACAGCCTCTAGATGTAGAATCTTGAAAAGTTGTTTTTTTTTCCTCTCTGAATTTCCTTTTTCTGTAAAATACGGGTACTATGGAGTCGTCTCATTATTTTTTTAAAAGGCTGCATCAAGCATCTTTAGCAGTGCCTGACATATAATAGGTGGCCAGCTCATGTTAATGTCCTTTCCAGTGTTTTATATCAGAAAAGAGACATCAAAAGTTCATGTGGTGCAAGCACTTCATCTTCTTCCAGAACCTTAGCCAGGCAGGTGTCCCGCCTCTGCTCGAAACCCCCGATGGCCAATCACTGCCCTCTGTGGAGTCTATTCTAAGCCCTGAGAGTAGAGAGACCTTTCTTAGAACGAGCTCAACAGAGAGCATTATGGGAAGCAGTCGTGTGCAGTTTCGGGTTTTGTTTGACTGTTGCAGCCTCCTTTTCCCCAGCTCCGTCCCCCTCCCGAGATGGAGGGGGCTAGCGTGGCCCGCAGAGCGCGGGGCAGCTCCCAGCGGGTCTGCCACCGGCTCTCACGGCTTCAGTGGCCTTCCTCCTTTGAGTTTTGGGGGGCAGGGGACAGTTTGTGGCTGCCTTTTCTCCAATAGAAGGTGGCAAAAGTAATGTCACTTTCATGTTACATTTGGTAAGATTACAGATGTATCTTTCTGGAAGGTTCTATGATATTCTTCAAATATGGCAGCCAGACTGAGAGCCTGCTCATAATCATCAATAGAACAGAGCATCTTGGGAGCCTCCTCTCAACCCTGAGAGGCCTTGGTAGAGAAGAGGCCAGCGGCCTACCTGTCCCCTGCCCTGAGCTCTGGCGCGATTCTCCTGGCTCAGCTCTGGCACCACCGTTTGTTGGGGTTCCTGAGACTGGCACTCAGTGCTTTACCTGGCGCCTCCTGGCCGGCTTCCTGGCTGTGGCGTCTCTTGGGCAGGCTGCCTGGAGGTGAGCACTCCCCACCTTGCCTTCCGAAAGCCCTCTCGTGGCCAGCCTCACAGGCCACCTCAGCAGGCTTCGCCAGGCATTGGCCATCCCCTGGATTTTAGGGACGGGGGTAAGAAATATTATAGTTTTTTCAAGTGGGTTCGGGAAAAAAATAAACAAAACCTGGTTCCTTCCCCTTTCCCCAAACTAGTGGGTGGAATTTCACCCCTGTTCATTTTTATTACCTATTAGGCTTCGTCACAGCCTATTATTAAGGTCATCTGGGATGCCGACATCTAATGAATTTGACAATTATCCTGGCTTTTATCCACTTCAGAAAATGATGAATGTGCAGCACAAATGTCACCACGACAATGATGCATTTGTTGGACAAATTTATACAAAAGATAGAATCTTATTCCCCAATGTAGGTTAAAAAAAAACACAAACAACCAAACATATTCTTCACATGTTGTAAAGCAAGCACAACTAGAAGGTTTGCTTTAACATTTAATGAGAGCTCTTGTAAGAAATATAAGACACTTGAGCTTTTCAACAGAGGTGATCCCATATGTACGGAAAGGTTTGAAAAGCGTATTTGATCCCAGGCCGAGAAACACAACCAGGACAAACGTCTCGGCGGATAAAGAAAATGCCCTGCAGAGTAACAGGTTCGCTGTTCATCTGATATGTGAGAACCAAAGGAGACGTAAGAAAGGAGACGCGAGAGACGACCAAGACCTCCTTTGACAGAGGGTTGAATAAAGAAGGTGCGGTGCGCATGTGCCGTGGAATGCTACTCAGCCCTGAGGAAAGATGAAATACTGCCACTTGCAACGACATGGATGGGTCTTGGGAATATTGGGCTGAGCAAAACCACTCAGTCAGCAAACGCTGAGAACCACATGACTTCGCTCCTGGGCGGGATATAAAACTGAAACTCAAAGACACACTCAGACGGTAGGATGACGGTAACCAAAGGGAAGGAACGGGGGCAGTAAAGGGTAAAAGGGACCAAATATACGGTGATGGAAGATGGAAAAAAAGAAAGAACACATGAAATCCATTGGTGACAGATTAAAGCAGTGAGAGTAAATATAGAAGAGAAACCTCTAGAATTGGATAAAAAGTAAAATGGAGAGGTACTTTTTTTTCACACTGGCGGGTGCAGGTTTAACATTTAACATACTTGGGTTAGAGAGGCCCTCGGGTAAAAGGTAACAACGAGCAATATTGGGGCCACCTCCCCCTGAAACAGGGGCATTGGTCTCTGGAGGCGTGGGGGAGAGATCACTCTGATATCCCAAGTTTCTGTCCCAAATACACAAAAACAATGACCAGGGCTTGCTCAAGGGAAAGACTGATCTATCCCGCAGGCATAGGATGTGACTTCTCATTCTAATCTGCTCAGTGAGGATTTTTTGTTTGTTTGTTTGTTTTGGAGATCAGAACATGTCGTGTGGCTATTTTCAATCACTGAGCTGCTCAGACCCGCCCGGTAGCCCCCTAAGCCTGTGGGGTCTGTCCGGTAGCACCCTTTCGGTTCACATGGCCGGGAGATTAAATCCAAATACATTGATTCTTTTTCTTGATGCTTAATGGATCATCAAGGCGTCTCACACCTTAATTTCAGAAGGAACAGAAAGTGGTAGCGCGTACACAACTCACGGAGGAATGTGGTAAAACGGGGGTCAAATATGGACTCATTTTTCCCGCGGACGCTACTTGAGCACAAGATGAACCGCGTAGCCCGTTTGCCTGCGACGCTGACGTTCCGCGTGGAGACACTGCGTTTGCTCTCCCAGAAGGGCGAGGACGGACAGGTCCGCGTGGGGGCCTCTCCCTGCAGCCACGCGCCCTGCCTCTGAGGGCCCCCTGCAGCCGACACAGGCCACACGCCGATGCGCCCCGGGGCATCCTCGCCCATCGGAGGGTCTGCGAGGCGCGCTGGCCAGGGAAGGACATTTGCGCTACTGGACCTGTCACCGGTCTCTGCAGCCATCAGACCCTCAGGCAGTGATGACTTCCCGTCCTCCCCGGGCAGAGCTGCGCTCCAACCGACCAGAAAGAAGATGCTGTCGCTTTCTCAGTAATCTATCCCTCGAGTTCACGAGTTTTAAGAACAAAACCATATTTTTCTGATTGTTGAGTCTTCAAGAACATTGTCAATGGCTCCTTTGTAGCGGGTGAGGCTTTTAGTGTGCCCGCGTGTCCGCAGTTCACAGAGTGGTGCCTCCCAGTGACAGGGGCCATGTGCCTCTCACCAGCGGAGCTGTGTCAGGCACGACGCCAGCTGCGTAACTTCTTCAATGCCTGCACATCCCCGCGATGTCAGTGTTAGGGTCTCTCTTCTAAACACGAGGACCTGGAGGCTCAGAAAAGTTAAGTTCGCAGATATGTGACCTCAAAGTTGAGAAACGTGAAGATAAGGCCCCTTTCCATGCCAGCACGCTCAGTCATATTGCATACAGGGAGCCTGCTCAGACGGGGGTGAGGCTTGGTTCGGGCTGTGAAAGTGCCCCTGCAACTCACAGACACAACGGGGTCACACACTTCCATCTTAGGGAGATGCCCACGCTGAATAAAACCTAGTCAGGTGGTAACTGAAATTGTTGTCTCTTCCATAAAAGTATAAAAAAATACCCTTGTAAAGATACAAATATGTTGTTTAATTTTGAGCAAGTTTGAAATCTCATCCTACTCTCTCTCTCTCTCTTTTATTTGTTTATTTATTATTTTTTGATGCACATATATGAAAACTACACAGCTGTTCGCAGGGCTCAGAGCTGACGCCTCCTCAGTGCCAGGTCACAGACGTCACCTGCCTGCCTCGGGCACCTGCGTTCCAGCCTCGGCCAGCGTGGGAACTGCCCGTGCCATACATGTTTCAGGGAAGGGAACACGTTATTCTTTATCTCCACACCACGGAGGGATTTCTTCTCCCCACGTTTTCCTCCCCTGAGAATGAACCTGTTTCCAGCTCCTGCATATCCGCTGGCCAGGTTCCCCGAGGACCCCCGGTGGAAGGCACATCTGCTGAGTCACTGGCCCCAGACCTTCACCTCTCCCTGCACCACCCTTTACTTTTCCCTGTGGCATTCCCGCCACAGAGGCAAAGTGTACGTCCTCACCCCGCAGCTCTGGGCTGTGCCTTGTGTCTCATTTTGGCCACTGGCAACAGCTGACCGGGCCCAGGCAGGGGCTTCCGTTGGACTCGCTGTCGCGCTGGAAAGAACACGCCCCATGACCTGCTAACCCTTCAGGGAGGATGAGCTGTGTATGGAGGAGTCATCCCATGGGTCCGTGGAGATGTGAGCAAGAAGCCCACACTGAGAATGTCCGCCGTTGAGACACTGGGGTCTTTTGTTATGCAGCAAAGGCTGACTGTTGCAAATTTCTTACAGTGCTTTCCAGAATCTGGTCCCTCCTGATCCTCTGGTTTTGCTTCTCACCACTTGTTCTTGGTCACTCCACCCCCAACCTGGCCCCAGTGACATCCAGAGGGTGGCAGCTCCTGGAGCAAGCCATGGTGACTGGCGCCATGTTCCAGCCAGCCTGCCTGTGTGTAGCGATGTCCTTAGCCCTTCGTCTGCCTAGTCCTCCAAGAAGATGCTCACCGCAGGGATGGGGAGTGGAACTGCCGGACACGGGGGACGCAGACCTGATGCTTGGGCGCACATAACTGCCGTATGCGCTCTTACCTGGGGAATGGGGACAATCGTATGTCATAGGGTTTATGAACATCGCATCTGCATATATCAGGTGTTACAGTCATTGGACCTGTTCGATACAATGTGCTAATATGTTAAGTGTCTTTTAATGTAAGGTTTATGTAAAGGTCGCTTTATCTTGAGAATTGGCTATTCCCATGTCCCAGTCTCTGCCCCCCAAAATGAAACTCACTGTGCTGCATCAGGATAGGGGAGACCTTAAACTCTCTAAGGGGAAAAGGTTCCTCGGCCGGTGCTGGGCGGTACATAACAGGGGCCACGTCTGCCTTGTCCTGGACTGAGTTGCCCCCCGGGTGGGCGCCCCTCGCTGCTGCTCCCACCCGCAAAGCCAGCCGCCCGGGGCCCTCCCTCAGCCAGCCGTCAGCGCCCGCGGCCTACCTGCCTCCCGGCCCCTGGCCGCGCCTTCCGTTCGCTGCTCCTACCCGGCAGCTCCATCCTTCTCGCCGGTTTCCTTCCAGGGGGAACAGCAGACATGATTGTTCATGTGCAGGAGGAAACAGACGCAGCTTGTTTCCTTCTGGGAACCAAGCAACCCAGGCGCTGTTAATTTAGGCGGAAGAATAGGAGTTTAAAAAGCGTTTCCCTTTTTAATGACGCAGTCCCTGAAATTCCATTGTGCTGCATTGGGGAAGCCGCGAGAGAGTCCTCGCGCGGCTAATTTAACACCTGTTCCAAATGAAAAAGGTCCTTTTTTTTTCTTCTTGCGCTTTAACATCAGTGCATTAATTATATTGCTTTTCTAAGGAGAAAATAAGATTAAATATATCAAAGAATTAAAGAAAACCAAATTAAATGTTCGCTCTCAGTAGTACTGCACTAGGCAAACATTTCTTAGGAATACTAGATTGAGAACGGAATGAGCAGACATTGTGTGGCTTTCTGACGATTTTGGCAATTCTTTGGTGTCTGCTTCTTTGTACCACTTCTGAGGAAATAACAACCGTTTTCCATGACTTTTTGATAGCTGTGAAGCAAACAGGCACGGAGGGCTGGAACTTCTGAGCGAGAGATCGTCAGGCACACAGCAGAGAAGGCTTGCCTTTCGAAGTCGAACAAACGCGAATCTGGGCCACTTCTAAACTGTGGGCTATTTTTTTTAAATCCTCTCCGTGTCTCAGTTTTCTCAGCCGTAAAGTAGAAATAACAGAGATAGCACCAGCTTATCGTGTGGTTACCTGGACAATCTCTGCAGTGTAGCGGGTATTTCAGTTGAATAATGTTCGGTGGCCAACGTGATGAAGTGCGTGTCTCTCTCACGGGCGGAGCCGATGTCGCTGGGGTGGGTGCCTCCATCCCCGGCACCACGTCGCTCCAGGCGGCTCACCTGCCCTCTGCCGCCTCAGGTGCGTCAGCCACGGAGAGGAGTGATTACCGAGCTAACGGTGTCGTGTTATTTGGGTAGGAAAATATTTCAGAGGATTTGATTGTCCGTTTGACTTAATAGTATCTCTTTTTGGGGGGAGGGAAGCTTTACTGAGATATAATTTACATACCACAAAGTTCACTTGCTTAAAGTATGCGATGCTTCTCTGTCCACTTACCCAGACTCATCGCCGTCATTTAATTGGAGAGCCTTGTTAGTCGGTCCCTCCCCAAAGCTTGCACCTATGACCCACCTCTCCCCATCTCTGCCCATTGGTCCCCAGCCCCCTGGCCCGCAGCCTGAGGTCACCACTACTCTGCTCTCTGTCTCTTAGACTCATCTATGATACACGTTTCCTGTAACGGAATTCTAAATACGTGGTTTTTGTCACCGGCATCTTCTGCTTAGAGTAATGTTTTGAAATGCATCCACACCACCACACGTATTTTACATAGTCATCAGCGAGGCACCAAAGCTGTAATTTCTTCACATCCTTTGCCACCATTTGTTGTTCACTTTGTCTTTTTTTATTTTAGCCATTCTAGTATGTGTGATGTGGTAACTCGTTGTTCTTCGGAATTGAACTTCCCTAATGACTAATGATGGACAGTATTTTTTTATATGCTTATTGGCCATTTATATATCCTCATTGGAAAAGTGTCTGTTCAAATCTTTGCTGATTTTTAAATTGGGTTATTCATCTTTATTATTGGATTATAAGACATCTTTGTGTATTCTAAATAATATAATTTTTAGATATTTTTCCCATTTCTTTTTTCTTTTTTGACCCTGGGGAGGTAAAAGCAAAACAACTTCTATCTCTCCAGGATATTAGGGGTCATTTATTGATACATAAAGCCTAGTCGGGGCAAATGCCTAGGCTGTGGGTTCGATCCCCAGTCGGGGCACGTTGGGGAGGCAACTAGTTGATGTTTTTCTCTCTCCCTTCCTCTCTCTCTAAAATCAATAAACATATCCTCAGGTGAGGGTTTAAAAATATATATAGTAAAGCCTAAAAGAGCACTTGTTTTCTTAATTTTGTTCTGCCATGCCACCTTTCTTTTTGTATGAACTGTTAAAGGACAGTTATCACAGATACAAACTACCTGTTTCTGGTCTAACTGCATTTCGGTGAAATAGAAGGAGTGAGGTGGGGAGTCAGGTAGACGTGTTGTCCCTGTGTCACTTGCTAATCTCCTCCCTTTTCTGAGCCTCGGCCTTTATCCCCGCCCTCCCCGGATACTGGGATGAGAGGAGGTGGTACCGGGAGAGGGGCTGCATGTGAACCACATGGCAGACACACGGCACGTAGGCTGCTTATCTCCTTACTTGGGTTATGGGATGTGGATACACACCAAAGTCGGACTCACTGCTGGGTGGCCCTCGGCTCTCCCACTCTGCCGAGTCTTGGGTAGTGTGGAGGGCCCCCCACTCCGGTGCTGGCGGAGCCTCGGGGCCACCCTGG
The DNA here is from genome assembly GCA_004026545.1 of Mormoops blainvillei. Lineage (NCBI taxonomy): Eukaryota > Metazoa > Chordata > Mammalia > Chiroptera > Mormoopidae > Mormoops > Mormoops blainvillei. The sequence continues at coordinate 326,824 of PVJD01000847.1, forward strand.
GCAGGATGGATGTCCCTGTGCCCCTGCAGGTGTGGCAGGGGAGTGCGGAGAGCGGCTGACACT
>PVJD01000847.1:326986-341014 GCA_004026545.1 Mormoops blainvillei
TCCTTCCCCTCCTGTCATCCACTGTCCTCACCGCCTCCTCCCCAGCCTCCTCTCCCCGGCCCTGTCCTGTCCGTCCTCAGTGTGGTGGCCAGGACGGCCGCTTGGCCCACTGCTCAAAGGGTAGAGCTGCATGTGCCGCCCACACAGCCCTTTCCTCCCCCACTTCTTCCTGGTTGATCCTGCTCAGTTACCCAGGGCCCCATCCTGGGTTCCTCAGAGGCTGACAATAACTCATTAGCATGTGTCTCTCCTACGGCCACACTCCTCCACCCGTCATCCAAGGAGTGCCTGCCGCCTCATACCCATTTGGCTCGGGTACGTGAATCCAATAACTCACTACGACCGAGGACGGCCTTAGGGACAGAAGGGCCACCTTTGCTGTTTCCAGAGCCACCGTTTAGGTTTCCGCTCACTCTCCCCAAGGGCTGGTCATGCCCATGGGCTGTCCCCAGCTCGGTCAGCCCCCGCATGTGTTTTAGAGTCTGCAAGCAACACATTAGCTTGGCAGCCCAAGGACAATTCCCCACCGAAGAGCCTTCTAATTCTTCCTTTCTTCTTCCACGTAAACATTTGCACTTGCTGACACAACTTCCACTTAGCATTTATTTCTCTTTTTACCAAATTAGGCTAGTTATTGCCTTATTTGCATACAAGACGCCCCACTCGAGAAGTGTTCCCGAATCCCAGTAATTAATACTCACCCACACTCAGCAACACCCACCTACAAAGCAGTTTAAATTTATTAACTAAGTCAGTTCACTGGAAAACAAGTATAAACCACCGCCGCTGGTACAGAGTGTGGGGGGTGGGGTGCGGGCCCCTGTGATTTGTCGCCGCCATTCGGCAAACGCGCTGCAGGGAGCGAGTCTGCGCCGGGCACTCGTTGGCTCTCGGCCCGGCCTGGCGACGGCTGGCACAGCCCGCGCGGCACACGCAGTGCGGGCAATTAGCTATGCAAATCAGGTAATTACATACATAAATACCCACCGCCTCGTCCCTCGTCTGTTGGCCAGGGAGAGCCCGGCGACAGCCAGGTCTTGCAGGACTGGATGAGGGGACGCAGCAGGGCGGGCGCGTCACGTCGACAGGGAAGGAGCGGCCTCCGGCGGCCCCGCTGCCGCCTGGGTTCTTCTGCCGCCTGGGTTGGGTGAAGAACCCCTGCGCTCTGATCCGGGGTGGCTGCGGTGAACTCTCACGTCACTTTGACATGCGGGATGCTGTCTTTTTGAGAAAAGAAGTTAGTTTATCATGTACTATTTGCTAAGCCATTCCGCGGTGAGCATTTGGGACTAAAGGCGAAAATGACAGTCATCTTCTCAACGGAGAATTATCAGGGGGATCCTGTGTCCTGGAAGTTCGTATGTGTGTGTGTGTGTGTGTGTGTGTGTGTGTGTGCAACTCCTTTACTTTTCCTGGAAAAGCCAGGCAGGTGTCATTCCATGACTTATACACGGAGGCCAGGGCAGATGAGGGGGAGTCACAGGCATGAGGGGGACTTAGACTCCTTAAATCTCAGGCATTTCAGTGGCTGCATAGTGAACACAGAAAAGTGCACAAATCAAAACTGATCGATCATCACACACAGTGACAACACCGAATGACAGCGGTTGTCATTCGGTAATTCAACTCGTAAGCAGAGCGGCCATTTTAGGGCACTTGCTCTGAGGTGCCACTGCTCTAGGGACTGACCCCTCCTGACCATCTGTGCTCGTTGGGGACTCGCGGCTGGGGAGTCGGTGACTGGGGAATGTGCAAAGACTAAGACCTAGCCTCAGGGCTCTGTTGGAGTTTCCACCACGGCCCCACCCCCTCCTTTATTTATGCCTTTGAGAGTGGTTTTCTAGAAGGACTTGTGTCTTCCTGCATCTTCTGCTGGCCTCGGCGGAACCTCAGAGGACCTCTCCAAGGAAGCCTAGGCCTTCCCTCTTGGGAAGAAGCGCCCTGAGCAGAACCGGAATCGAACCTCACTTCCTAGGCACGTGGACGGGGCCCTGTTTCTACCTGGCATGCGCCAATGCGTGCGGCTTCCCCATCTCACTGCAGGCGGAGGGAGAGGAGGAAGGTGGTGGGGTGAGGGTGCACACGGGGCTGCCAGGGAGGAGCTGCGCGGAACAGGCAGAAAAAAGGTGGATTCTGTGAGCTTGGGCACCTCCGCGAGGTTTGCTTTCCGTGTAGATGCCACAGCTGTGGTCCCAGACAGGGAGGTGGGGGGTCGGCGGACAGGGGCAGTCGGAAGGGACTCTTTTGCATTCCCGACACCCCGCTGCTCTTGTCTCAACGAGCCCTGGAGTGCATCTGATGGGCATTCTGGGAATCGTGCTGAAAACATCAAGTCCAGAAAGCAATCACATTTAGACAAAATAATGGCTGCCCAGAAATAAATAGGAGGCGAGTGTCGCCCTGAATGGGAGCGTCCGAATGCGGCGCCCCTGTCGTGGGGAGCAGGCCGCCTTCTTTGATCTCTCCTCCGCGGGTTAATTTCTTGTTGTTAAGAAGATAAACAGTGCACAATCAACACTTCAGCCTGGGTGATGTTGGATGCCGCCGATTAGTTTAAAATGAGAGAGCTGCCCTCGAATGAACTTACCCTGCAAGGAGAGGCCCCATGTGTCACGATGAGAGAATCAGATTAAACTGGGGGAGCTGTGCAATGAAACGGAGTGGTCAGGATTAGGGACTCGGCCAGGGGGAGGCTTGTGGCTCCAGGTGTTTATAAGGAACACACAGAGCGTGCCGAGACAGGGGCCTGGGTGGGTAGCCTCCTCCGGGTTAATGAGGGTTAGATTTCTTAAAGATGGACGTATATGTGCGTTTATCTGTCAAGCCTGAGACATTCATTATGATGGGTATACACATAGTGCATCTGCTAATTTTTTTTTTTTTTTTTTTTTGCCGGACTCTTTACATGATGGAGAATTAATGGAGCTGAGTAGAACATTCCAAAAGTGTGAGAGATGATAAATAATACCATGCTAACAAGCCACAGACAGGGACAATATCGCAGATGCCACGTTGGATATATGAGGTGCGAGGCACTGGTGTGTTTTTTCTCTTTTTAATTAGACATCACTCACACAGAGCGGCCTCTCCGAGAAGCCGTGCGCAGCCAGGGTAACAGGCTCTCCGTGGAGCCCGCCGGCGTGCGCACCGTAATCCAGAAAGCCGGGCTTATTCTTCTCCGCGCTATTAAAAATGTATCTATTATCCCGAAGTCGGCCACTCCTGACAATTTCATGTTTTCCTTTGTCTTCATCCCCCACCCACCTGCTTTGCTTTCGTTAGTTTCATGTAAGCACAATCACCCTGTAGACGGACATTTATGTGCAAACAATCAACGCTATATAAATTATTAGCGAATCCCGCGGTGCTATGCGTTTTGTGTACCTCTGTAGCTGTTGAGTGACAAGCGATTACTAAAGCATAGCTTAATTCACAGTTTATTGGCCTTTCTCTCCTCATTTCCTCCCCCGTAAACCAGTGCCTCCTCACCGGCCTGTGAGTCTGTTTTCACTGATGAGTTTTACGATGGAAACATTCAGGAGACTTTCACGGTCACTTGTGGTTTATAAAGATGTTTTACAATTTTAGCGAATTCTTTGACTATGACATTGGGCAGCCAAGTAGGTGGCTTCTCCGGGAGGTCTGTTCGCTGGCCACGTCCTCTCCAGGGCCACTCACTGCTGTTGACGCCGCAGTGGGGGCGGGGGTGCCCAAGCCACTACAGGGGCGCAAGGGGGCGAGAACTGGGAGACTGTAGAAGCGGAGACAGGGTGACAGTGAGACAGTGTCGACATTTCATTTGTCTTCCCCAAGTCCACACCGCACACCCCGTCCCCGCCCCGTGTGTGGCAGCCAGGCATTTGCAGGGGCCCAGGCCCACCCCCAACTCAGGAGGGACCCTCATTCATTACGGTCTGTGAGGGGAGACCGCGCCCCCGCCCTGGGGACGGGGCAGGAGGTGGGCTCAAGGCCGGAGGTGGCCCCAGCCTAGGGAAGCTGAAGCCCTTGCTGACGCAGCTGTGGGGGGAGCGCCCGGTGTCCCCAGACACGAAGTGCGGGCGCGCCCCTCCGGCGAGCGTCTCTCCGGGCGCAGGCGGCACGGACGAGAGGCAGGAGCCGGCGGAACCCAGAGCGACTGCGGCTCGGCCGCCGGCGCGAGGACGGCAGGTGCGACCTTGGCAGTCACCGAGCTGAGGAAACTTCCTCGCGACCGAGGGAAGTGGCGTGTGTGTTGCTTGTTTGTTTCTTCCTGCGGAGAAGATCATAGTGGCACAGGAAGCCGGGGATCAAGCTGAGCAGAGGTTGTCGGAAGATAAATAATGTCGGGGCGAGGCAGCCGCCAGCACAGGCGAGGACGAGAGCAGAAGGTACCGGAAGGCAGACAGGCCGTGGGCATGGCAGGGAGAGGGAGGCAGCGGGAACGCTCCGCGGGCCGTGCGTAGGGGGCCCGTGGTCCGGGGAAGGGGGGAGGCGGGGAGGCGGACTCTGCGGGGGGCGGGCTCACAGGTCACGCTTGCCGCGGGGACAGCCGCTTCCACGGACGGACGGACGGCCTGCAACCACAGACCAGCTAAGGCTGAACGTGCCTGCCGGGCAGTCCGGTTCAGCGGGGCCTTAGGGCTGCCGCACGCGCGTGTGAACGAGGGAGGTGCGCGTGTATCTGCGTAAGTGTTGACTCGCCTTTGGGACGTGAGCCGAATGGGTAAGCGCTGAATCGAATCCAGCGCGAAGCTGATAAACCCCGGGGGCGGCAAAAGCAGGTCTGCAGTTGTGAGTACGCGAAACACAGTCTGTTCTTGTATTATTAGCTATTAATTATTATTTTCCACACGAACAGCTGTAAACCTACGTTTGCCCCGCCCTGTGTTATGAGAGAACAAGCCCATGGCTTTATATTCTCCGGTCTTTGACCACGCCGGAAACTCTCGGGTGGCTCCGTGTCATTGACAGCAGTGAGAGGGGACATTCGGAATGTGGGTTTAATTCTGGAAATAGGCGATAACTGGTCGGCAGCATCCCTAGAATTCCGGCAGCCGGTGTTTTGCCAAGGGCTTGCCGAGCGAGGAGACATGGGGACTCCCACGGGGACATCATTCATTCTCCTCACGCCTGCTTGTCACAGCCCTCCCCCAAGGGACTAGGGAGAAAAGAGCCTTCATCATGTGTGTGTTTGTGCTATTATTCTTGGCATGCAGCCATTGATTGGAGCTGACTGTAAGGAGAGCTGAGGTCGCTTTGCTCACTGTCCACCTCAGTCCCTACTTAACACACGGGTCCAACCGTCATAAGGACATGGAGGCAGTGACTCCGAACAGCACGGGAGCTCAGCTCCATAAACATGAAGCACTTGTGTGTGTGATTAAGAGGGAGAAAAGGAACCAGGAATCAGCCTGCATTTATTATGTGCCCGTCACAGTGCGACGGGAAGGACAGGCACGGCCTCGTTGCGTCCTCACAGCGGCCTCGGGAAGAAAGCAGGGCGCCGTCACTTCCCAGACAAGGAGCCTGCGTCTGTGAAGACGACCCATGTCAACACACAACATACCGACGATGCAAAAATATTACAATAGAGGGAAGGCTGCGCGGATGCAACAAACTTTGGGGAAGTGGCGTTTATGGTATCCTTGAACTAGTCATGATGTTAATTAAACACAGAGCAGTCTGAAAATCAATTCCAAACTTAGCATAGATTAAAGGGCCATGTTACTGAGTCCAAAACATAATTACAAATCATTTACGAAACATTCAGAATGAAGGTGGAAATTTGGACAAGACAATACCAATATTTGAGTGTTTTAGCTTTTCATTTGTAAAATAGGAACATTTTACCTAATTTTAAGTGATTTAACATAAAGCCCCACTGAATTCCTGACCCACGGTGTGCTTTCAAAAACACTGAACATTCTAATATCTGAGTGGAGATATGGCTTAATTGCAAGGCGTGAATCTAAAAGCAAAGCTGGAGACAGGTCACGGGAAAAACGCGAGCGAGCCTCGGGCGCCGCCCACAAGGGAGCGCGTTCACCTGAACAACGCGCTGCGACCACTGCCCTCGGCAGGCAGCGCGCCTTCCAGCTAAAATTTAGAAAATCCAGCACAGAAAAACCACAACAGAAACGACCAGTAGTTAGAACTCTTAGAAATATATTTTTTAAGTGATTTCAGCAACAATTTGAACGTAAACGTATTTACTAATGAATCCTGCCCCTAATCTGTGGCTGTGCGATGAGTTGGAGGGCAGACCCAAGCTGCTGTCCCTGCCGGCTGTGGGGCTACGTCCCCCATGAGACTCAGGACAGGCCCCTGGTGGTCCCAGAGCGCTCGGTTTCTGGAGGACGATGGGACGCTTTGTTCCCTCCTATCACCACTGTTGGGGTGCTGGGCCCCGCCCCAGGGAGAAGTGGGAGATAGCCCTTCCTCTTGTGGGTATGGGATAGGTCACCTGCTTCCTGCCTCCCCCTGGGGAGCCCGGCGGGTCCCGAGGGCACCCCCGTGGACGGGTCAGGCTGCCAGCCTTGTCCCCAGGCTTGGCCCCAGGAACCACGGCGTGTGGACCTCTGCTCACTCATTCTCCCCACCTCACAGACTCTGAACCAATTCAGAGAGGGACCCCAGAGCCAGGCGGCGATGGACACGTCAGAATGATTTGTCCAGCTGCGTCGTCGAAGACGGCACGGTTTGGAGGTACAAACGGACTTTCTTGGTGCCCTGGAGTGACAGCCATAGTCCTTCCCATGCACCCTGCCGCCCGGAGCGGCAAAGACGGAGTGGGGAAGACAAGGAGAGAGTTGTGCAGACTGAGCCAACGGTGTGCCCAGCAAAGCTGCCAGCGGAGGACCCAGTAAGGATGGAGACAGGGGCACGGTGTGACATTGGCTCAGAGAGGCTGCGCAGTGTGGCTTAGAGAGCAGCGCACAGAGCCCTCCCAGCGTCTCGCAGGGCGCCTGTCCAGGCAGGAAATGCCAGGGCCTACTCGCCTGGTGCACAGCCGCCCTCAGCAGGTCCCTCCAGGCGGGGTCCCCTGCTTGGTGCCGGAAGCCCCGAGCCCCGCTGGCCTCCAGACAGTCGGACCGAATTTGCCTGGACGCCCAGGATCTTGTAGCATGTTCAGAATGCTCCCTTGCTGTCTCTGACAGGTGGCCAAGGCTGAGAGATCCAAAGGACGAGGAAAGTCACAGCAGTTTCACCCGAGAGCCTTACACTCCGCCTGCGCAGATAACGTCGGCGAGTGGGGTGCCCGGGGCCTGGCCCCGAGTGGCCCCGAGTGGCCCCGGGGGCCGTGGTCATCCTGCCCTGGGGGCCAGGCCTTCCCCGCCCCAGCTTCACTCAGAGACAGACTGGACCTCAGGCGAACACAACCCACCCACTGTGGGGGTGCTGCCTGCGACACCCGTTAAATACCCTCCCACACGCGTGTTTCAAAACGCGACCCGGGTACTGAAGAAAAGGAATGAGAAAATGTCCCGGGGTCAGCCATAATTAGTAGCAGATACTTAAGCTGCTTACAAGCAGAAAGCAAAGTCTCTTTTGCAACGCTGTTGACCAGGATAAAACCAGGCTGATTAGGAATATGTCGGCAATAGAGCGGGAGACGGTGCTGGACACTAGGCTCAGACCACCGGGGACGTGAAAAAGGGACCTCCGAAAGCCAGTTCCAAGGGAACTCAGGCCTGGCTATAACAACACAAAGTTAAATCACTGGCAATTTCTGATGCAGAAAAACTGGAGCTTGGTTTCCACACTCCTCCAGGGAGAAAGGCCACTTCACTCACCTGTCCTGCTCCTGTGACCGTGCTCCATGAAACCTGGGTTTCGTGGCAGGTAGCAGGGCATGACCAGCCCACCCTCCCTGAATCACAGAAACTCCGCCTTGCACTTCGAATTCTTCAACACACTGGGGGTTTTGAATCAGATTTTTCTTTATCTGAGGGAAAAAAAACCTAGAGCTTAAAACTACAAAAGCAGTTTAGAAGTCCAGCACTTTAATGGTAAATAGGTTAATTTCCTTCCAAAGAGCGGGACCAATAATTCTAAACAAACCCCTTCCCTGTCACCTGTCATTAAATCATGGGGACAAGCTGTTGCTCTGTGTAGAGAAGAGGGCTCGTGGGGGACCCCACCATGGTTGCAGGGCTCCAAGGGCAAACCAGGTGCCAAGAGAGACTCTTAACATAACTATTTCTGGCCAAGGACGCTTCCGCCGAACATCGCCGCAGTTTTATAACCATATCGAACCCACACTGGAATAGTGGGCGCCGCTGTCTGGCACCACTGGGCACCAAAGTAACAGAAGGAAAGCAGTAACAGAAGCCTCTTGGTTTAGATGTGTGGGCGGAAGGTGCGGCCAAACCCTCCCTCCGCTTAGAAGGACGTGCGCGCTCAACGCGCCTGTTTCTGCATGAATCACACAGATGGCGGCAGCTGCTTGACTGAAGCGTAGAACGATCCACCCTCTCTCTGCTACATCAGCTCATCTAAATTGGTGGGTAGTTCCTGCTTGGGAAAGGAGGCGAGAGCTGAGGCGTCTAAGCAAATGTCGGAGACTTTAGCAGCACCGAGCGTCGGCTGAGAACACGGAGAAAAGGGAGCGGGAGCACCTGTGAGGCCGTGCGCACCCCGTGCCTGGGCTCCGGGGCGCGCGCACTCCCTCGGGTCCCCTGGTTTGACAACAGGAGGCCATCGGTGTGGAAGCTGGGTCGCGAGCTCTTGGTGAGCAGGCATCGCTGTAGGCAGTTCGTTTCTCCCGTGACTGAAATTTAAGGTCCCATTCGCTCCTCACCCCAACCTTAGAAGTCCTTTTAGGGGGAACCCAAGTGCAGAGACCGGCCTTCCGCCGCCGATCAAGCTCCCGGCAGGACTGTGGTTCACATCAGGTCCCGGGGAGCAGGACGCTGCCCTGCCGGCTCCTGTCGCTCTGTTTCGGCAATAATGCTTCTGTCCTCCGCAAAGGGTCCCCTCCCCGTTGGCTGAAAAGGAATCATCTTAGTTCCTTGTTTGTGAATCTGGATTAATCCACGTGATGTGGTCTCAGGGACCTGATTAAAATTTCCGGTGTGTAAGCAAGTTCGGAAGCATCGCTTTATGATTTTCATAGCTGGGTTGAAAATGTAGGAGGCTGTAATATTTTATTCTAATTTTATTCTACATAATATGCTCCATTGAGAATCCCTCACAGCCTAATGAACCAGCATAAATAAGTTATTTCAATAGATTAATTCTGCAAATGACTTTTTTCCTTTTTTCCTAACCTTTAATTTGAGTCTGTGTTGTAATTTCATTAATTCAAATATTTTTGGTCCTTTTATCACTGCTTTTCCAACAAATGTCTTCTTGTTGCCTTACTTTAAAGAATATGTATGCCTAATTAGGGGATCCTTGCTTTACAAAGAACGGGTTTAGTGAAACTCATTTAAGTGACCAAAGAAAGCTGAAGGGGTAATTGGGAAACTCAGGGATCCCTACTCCAAAGGCCAAGCTGGGTTCCTGGGGGGCTGAGGTGGGACATTCTGATCAGCACCCTTCCCGCGCCCCCAAACCCGATCTGTCACCGGGGCCCCTTGGTCCCCGTCCCCGCCCCACCTCCCTTACTCTCAGCTCTTCCTTTTTTTTTCCAAACCAGGCTTCCCCAGCCCAGATTTAAGGAGCCTCCCAGCTTGAATGCTTAATGGGCTGAGTTTGAATGACTCAGGTCCCTGGAAGGAAGCGATGGGCTTCCCCGGCTGGCACTCCGCCCCTGCCTGTGACGCCACCCACCGCCCGCCCAGCAGGTCTGGAGGGATGGCGTCCTCTTGCAGCCACAGGGACTGACTCGCTAACAGGCACCGTGAGCAGAAATGTGGGTGACAGACGGTGCCCAGGAGCGAGGACCTAAGCCACGGCAGCACCCTAGGCACATTCTAGATAGAAGTTTCTGTACCATCTAGATTTTAAGAACCGTCACTGGCACCATAAACACAGCACAGGAGAGATGGAGAAAGGTGGAAAGAAGAGCCAGAAGTATGAAACTTTGGGTAGAAGGTAAAAATTACTGAGAAAAAAGAAGAAACAAGGTGGTGACAGTGGAAAGGACCGACACACCTTTGACATCAGAGGTTCTTCATCAACTAGATGCTTTTCATCAAAAATATTATATACATACAGCGTGGACACCACTCCGCCTCTCTACCATCTATCATTATCTATCTAGGGGACGAAAGAGTTAAAGAAAGGCAGCCCTACCCTTGGTCCCGCACAGACCCAGGACCCCATGGGGCTGAGAATTCCGAGGACAAGGAAGAATCCCCTCCTCGCGAGGCATCTCAAGATAGGCAGCAACAGAAAGCATGGGTACCACATGGGGTAGAGGGGGTCTGGCAGCTCCTTTTTCGAGTCTCGAAGCCACGGTTAGATTTGAGTCGCTAGGACTCCAGCGTTAGTGAGTTGTTTTCATGGGGTGCAATATTTCAATTCATTTTTATAGTGCCTGTTCCTACATTTAAAACAGTAGATATCAAAAAAGTTGTAACTATTCTTTATCTGGGAGGCAAAACCGGGATCCAGATACCTACATTCGCCTTCTAGACCTTCCCTAAGGTCTCGCCCTCTGTGTCCGCTTTGGACCCAAAGACACTGTTGCATTTTATGGAACATGTTACAGTCTCGAGCTCCTACCTGATGCATTATAAAACAAAAAAGTATGGAACTAAGAAATAAATCCAAAGGTGGTCTGGGATAAAGAAAATACAAAGGTGAACTATTAGCTGATGTAATCAAGGAAAACGCTCAGAATGAGAAATGATACAGGCAATTGGCCTCAGAGAAAAAAGGAAGTAGAAATAATGCCTTTACTTTGCCCAGTTCCATGCAAATACATTGGAAACTGTGGATGAAATGAGTGTGATCATATGATCTTCTCCATGTGTTCTGGAAAACTATTTGGGAAAATAGTTTCCAGTGTCTTGATACACTCAAATTATTAAGTAAAAATAGATGGATACTTGTGTAACCTGATTAAATTTTTCTGTTTCAGCCAAAAGTCAGGATTCTGGCATCATTTATTTTCTTTTTTTAAAGATTTTATTTATTTTTTAGAGAGAGGAGAAGGGAGGGAAAAGGAGGAAGGAAATATCAATGTATGAGAAAAACATTGATCGGTTGCCTCCCACAGGCCCCCATCCGGGGACCCGGCCTGCAGCCCAGGCATGTGCTCTGAGCAGGAATTGAACCAGCAACGTTTTGGTTTGCAGTCTGTTGCTCCAGCCACTGAGCCACACCAGCCAGGGCAAAATACTGGCATTATTTCTCTAAGAGCCAGGAGCCATGTGGTGACAACTACTCCCATCTTCTAGTATTTTATGCTGCATTGAATATACCACCAGAAACATTTAACAGAGAGGAAACAGATTTAAAAAAATTGGAAAGAAATGAACACAGAAACTGTTGGAAAATTATTTGAATGTGTACTGAGGAAACCCAAGAGAAAGAACTAGGAAACAAAAACTGATAATCAGGGAAGTCAGTAATAGAGCAGGGCACACGTTCTCATAAATAGATCGGTGGTTTTCCCAGGTAAAAGCCACGATCGATTAGAGCTTGCTAATAGAAAAAGCATGTCATTGGCCACAGCAACCAATAGATTAAGTTGTTAGGAATTAACTTCACACGAAATGCGCGAGACCAATGAAAAGAACCACCAAAACATTTTGAAGAGGATACTTGAAAAATAGGAATATTTACCAGAGAATCTCTTCATTTTTCTGTCTTTATGTGTGAATACATTGCACCACTTCTAATACTGATGTCCTCAATATACATCCTGTGTTATTATCCAATATGATTATTCATTTGATTTTTCTTTTTCTCCTTACAGATTTCTCAAAAACACATGTAGCCGGCCAGAAACACCAGGCCTGTGTCAGGGTGATTTCAGTGCTAGAACTTTCCCCAGCACAGGAGCAACAATTCTGGAAAACTCCTATACCTCTTTTGGAGTTCGGCTTCCTCATTTTGAACCACCAGACAGTGGTTCACGGGAACAAAACGAAGGCACCTGATGCTGGGCCGACATATGCGAGTAATACAATTTGACTTGAGGGCGAGGACAGGAATCTTTCCCAAATTAGAAAGACAAAGCCCTCCCCCTTCACTACCCGAGCATAACTGCCTCAAAACTTTTGCTCTGTGGAAAATATTCTTATAAGGCTCTAGGACAAATTATGATACAAGCATGCTCTATCAGTAACCAGCGAACGTAAGGAGGTGAGGCGGACGACACACGTTTGTAACAGGAAACCACAGTTCCCTTCATGCTCGGCGGTCTTTTCCGTAATTAAATGTACTAATTTCTAAAGCAAACAGGGAGCCGGAGCAGCTGCGGTCTCGGCGCTTGCCAGTTTGACAGTTGTTTGGAGATGGTGCAAAATTATTAGCACTTGTGCTGTGCTTGAAAGACATTTTTGCAAAAACGGGAAGCAATTTTATCCTAAGATGGATTTTAAAGCAAACACATCGGCTTGGAAGGCACATGGGGCAGAGCGTTACATCAAACGGACAGTTTGGATAAAGAGGATAGTGTGGAAACTTGGTGTCACTTGTCTCGCGGAGACAGACTAGGTTTGACCTTGGAGAAGCAAAAGGACACTTTCTCTCCTAAGGAAACTGGGCATGTAAGTGTGTGGCTTGAATAAGCAAAACCTCAAAAACAGAGAATTCCTCTAGCAATGGATGGATTATGTTTTCCTTGTGTACAATTTTAAAACTGTGGAACTTACAAAGGATAAAAAATGAACCAAATTCCCATTTCCCAGAGCTGAAGAGTTATGCTTTGTTTTTGCAAAATTGAAATCATTTAGCATATTAATTCTCCATTCCACTCTTTTCACTTAACATTCCGGTATGAATTGTCCTGTGTCATTACTTGCTTTTAAAAATAAAGTTAATTATATTTGTGATTGCACTTTATGGATCCACAGACTTTATGTAACCATTATTCTATATTGGAGATTCCATTATTTTTTGCTCTTATGTACAAAAGTGTGGCAAAAATGTAAATCTCTGCTTGTATTTCTGGTAATTTACTTTACATTTTTGCTAGAAACAAATGAAATTATTGGGCCACGGGGTGTCTTAATATTAAGGTTTTAAAACACATTTTGAAATCGCTTTCCAGAAAATGCTTTACCAATTTTGCGTTCACAGCAGATGCTGTGACTTTTTAACTTCACCCTTGATTAAGTTTGTATGGATTCGTCCATTTGATTGTAAGGCTCCTTGGCACTCTGACCTTAACACGGGCCTTGGGGGACCCTTTCTTGTGCTCAGAGCTTTCTTGACTGCTCAGAAGGGGGGGCCAAGGAGGGCCAGGTGTCCGCGGGCTGGAGGAGGGAGGGAGCTAAGTGATCAGAGCAGCTTTGAGAAGGGAAAGTTGCTGGAAGTGATATGGACGCCCTGCTTCTGGGGAGAGCAGATAATTAGAGTCTATTTGCCTAGAGGGTAAAATATTTATTTCTCCAGAGATATTTCAAAGAAAGCAAAGAAGAATGTTTTCTTCTGGTAAGTTCATAATTCATGCTTCTCGTGGCTGAGGGATATACCATCTATTGCTTAAAGTAGTCAGTAATATAACGATAAAAAATGAATCAAGTCATGCCTTGCAGCCTTTCACGGAAGCCGCTCTGGCTTTGTCATGTGACCTGGCATCTGTTTAATATGGTGGCTCTTCCTGTAAGCATTTTCGTTTCCTCTGGTTCATGGCGTCGTCCTGCAGCTCGAACACCCAGCGCCCCGGCCAGAATGTTAGAAACATGGGGAGGGGAGAAGGCGTCGATGGCGGGCTCCTGAGAGCTCTTCCTGTGAGACACTGGTTACCAGGCTTACCTTCAGGACAGCTAACCAGTTTAGGAGGTCCTTCTGGTCTCCCTCTTCCCAAGTGATCTAATTACTATTCTACTTGCGGGTCTAGTCAAGGAACACGTATGAAGGACCCATGGTAATGGACGGCAGGGTGGGGACTGACTGAGGGACGGGGGGCAGGAGGGCACGGTAGTGGGG